>BQKN01067454.1:104025-197121 GCA_022839385.1 Asparagus kiusianus
TATATGTGTGTGTGTGTATATATATACATATACATATATTGAATGACATGAATATTTTGGGCTACTTAGTCTAGTGGTAAAATTTAGGAGTTTGAAGAGTAGGTTAGTGGTTCAAATCCTAGCCACAACATATATATTTAGAGGTCTTTGATTTGGCCTTTAAATTCTACAATTATTTTTAATTTTGTTTGTTTCTACAAATTTTACAATTATTTTAATTTCTATAATTTTTTATATTTATAAATTACATAATTACAATTGATTAATAATATAAAATTTTTACCAAAATTTTGTTTATTTTTGGAATTGTATTCTTCAAAATTTAAAAAAAATAAAATTTTTTTAATAAAGAAACTGGGCCGGCCCGGAGCTCGGCCCGCTTGGGCCCGGGTCCGGGCTCTGGTTTTGCCCGGCCCGGATGGACAGCCCTAATGCTACATGATTGATGTGGAGACTTCTTATAACTTACTATTAGATCACCTGTGATGCCCCAGGGTTCACATAAAGCTGCAGTCCAAGGTGAAACCCGGGTTGTTAAACCTGTCATGTATCAACACCGTGCAATAACATGTTTTGCCATCACAGTTACTGTCTCTCTAGTAGAATCAGCAAACATGTGTAGGTACAAACAAGCAAATAATGATGAAATAGTACATGAATAGAACAATCACAGTAAATAATCACCATGAAGGCCCAACTAAATAAAATATAATATCTCTGAGTTTAAAGTAAATCTCAACACATGAGTCAAATGAAATCTCACTAAGGCACTTAGCCTCTACAAAATAAAAATACAAGTCTAGAATCTAAAAATAAACAACTAAATGTGGGCTCTAAAATAACTACAAATATATAAATAGCTAGATGGAATCTAAGATGCAATCCCAACAATCTACGACTCCCCGTGCGCCGGACTCGCTGCCTAAAAGGGGGAAAACAACGAGCGTCAAAGAGCTAACGAGGTCATTTCCACCGCCCCCAGGGGGAAGGGATAGGAGTATATAAGAAAATAGAGTCAGTACATATAAGTATAAAATCATTCATATATCTCTAAATGAAGATTGGTATTTAGGAATCAACAACATGAGAATTAGTATGTCGAGCGAAATAATCCAAACAAGAAAATCCTCATGTATATACCATGTCTCAAATTGTAAATCGCTAAATACCAACTCCAATCCTATGAATAAAATACAACCCATGAAAGAGAAATACTCCAAACCTCAACCATACTGAAACAATGGCGCATCTCGAACTATCCTCGGGTAGTTGGCGTAGTCTAAGGAAATACCATCCGGCTCAAACATCACCATAGGCCATATCATGTATGCCATGTATAAAAATATGTACCCCACACTTGGGTAATCTAACATGGGAGCAAACAACAACTGTGTGTATATGTCTTTATCATATAACGATACTCTTGTAAGGTTCTCATATTAATATATGGATTAACGTCCTTACTCAATCGTTCTACGACAATAGGTTTTATCTTCCCTATTCTGGATGGTGCATCCAGATGATCGTACTGCAGAATAGAGGCTTATCAACCCTATCTAGAAACACATCAATCATCTTCGAGTATTGGTACCGCCGAGGTCTCATTATGGGATAACGTCCAAATACTCCTAGTGTGGTACAACCAAGGTCTCATTATGGGATAACGTCCATGTCGAAACATCTCAAACAGATAAGTATACATTATCGGGTGTTATACCAACACCTATCAACTCAAACATGTATTGTGCATCTCGACTATGCATGTTAATTCAAATAAGCCATGTATCTGTGCATGTATCTCGGTGTGCGTGTCAATGTATGGTGTTCACAAACACCTCATGTGTTAAACAGATCATAAACATCATATAACATCTCAGATAGATCGAGAAAATCCCTTGAAAACATCAAATGTGAGTCAAAACATGCACATGCTTCTGCCTAACTGGCGGTCGACCGCAAATATGCGACGATCGACTGAATCGCGATTCAGTGGCTACTCAGGTTTCTTCCTGTAGGTGGTCGACGACACATATGCAACGGTTGACCGGACCGCAAACAGCAGCCTGCTCTGCAGGCTTTGTGATCTCTATGTTCATACGTATTTTTCGTGATCTAACTTGTTTAATTCATTATAAAACTTGTGTAGAACATTGTAAAGATTAGATTAACATCTCTGGAGATTATTAAACACATGAAACATGATTAATTGCATGATATATCATATTAAAACCCTAAACATGCACAAAAACGTCGATACGTCGATGGAAACATCAAAACTCAGTTAAACCACATTGTTATTTACTTTCAGATCTTAAAACATCTCTGGAAAATTTGTTCTTAATCTTTTAAACACATAAAGATCAGATCTTTATTCATATAATATAAAAGGATTGCTTTTATACTCAAATTAGTCGATTAGGCTCAATGAAATCACATTAAAACTCATTAAAAACATTTAAAAACTTGGGAGTAGGGTTAGCAGAGATGAAACTCGCTTGATACTTATTGAAAAACATGCTACATATAATGCCAAGGTATATCCCTAAGCCACATGCCTAAAACAAACTAAAATCTCGCCCCGGAAGCTCTTGAACACTCCAAAAGAGATCTAGGGTTTAGGAGACGGTTTGGTGGCTACTAGAGTTTTTAGAATACTGAAATAATATGTAAAAATTCATGAACGTGATATATATATATATGGTAGAGAAACTGACCTGGGCCTGAAAGTGCCCGAAGCTAACTCAAACCAGGAAGCCTGGTTTTTGATCGGCGGTCGATCGCGCCTAAGCGGCGGTTGACCAGACCGCAAAAACATAGATATATAGGGCTTTTGTCTGTGTGCAAGTTTTCAACTCGTTTCCTTTGCATATTTTGACTTGTTTACACTCAAAACACTTGTTAGTATACTCATACACCATTTAATGATATTTATCTCAATAAATATCTATTTATTATAATTAATCACTTATTAATTCAATTTATCACTTATTAGCTCAAATTTTTCGTGGTTTTACATTGCCATTGGATCCATAGTAATGTTATAGTCTCTTCCACTCTCTATCAGTATCTGAAATATGTCGACACTAATAATAAGGTTAAGACGGTGGTTATGGATAAGTAACCATTCAAGGGGTTAGAAAACTACTTTACTGACTCCTTTCTTTATAGCGCCGAATCCGATACTGAACCGCCAGCCCAAGGTACGGACAACGGAGAAGAAGCTGATACCAAAGCCGGGCTCGATTACGATGAAGATCTTGTATTGAATGACATTGAACCTCTTGTAATCGATCTTGATAGTAGTGAATCGTCGGATGGAAGTTATAATTGGCAACTTACCGATGAAGCAATAAATGACGATTTAGAGTACTCGCATTATCTTGAGGATGTAATGCAGGGGTTGTATAATAACCTTGATGTACACATGCTGCTTCAATCATCTTGCATGACGAAGAAGTATGTCCAAGACTCATTGGGAACAACTCTTGTCCTTTCTGCCAAGACAGGGGGTGGAAAAGAGGTAGCCTTCGGTAAAGGAGAATCAAGCCCGTCGTGAAATCTGTTCTTGAAGAATGACAGTGATGACGAAAGACCGGGTCGCCATTTATTCAGATACAGCCCACAGGTGTGTAATTACGTGAAGAAATAGGGGTACAACTTTGCGCGCGAAGAAGGTCTTTGCTTTGATCGAGGTCCTTGAGTCCCACTACGGCATGCTTATGTACCGAAAGGGAAGCTAGACAATTACTATAGTTATAAAAGGGGCCTAGGCTATATCTCTTCATCTGACAACAAATGTTACTGGCAAGTCATCAATCGATCACCCAACCCAGATAAAGACGAATACTCATCCGATTCTATAGATTAGGACTCTGATGACCTTGGAGAGATGTTCAAGAGTCTGATGTCAATCATGGCCACGGTCGATCCTACAATGACAGAGGAAGACGGTCAATTACCAACTTGGGAAGACCCTTGGATCCATCACCTAAACATCTAGTATGGTGATAAATTCAAACAAAGGGAAACCCCTACCGAGGACCAAGTAGTCCAAATCAACTTGGGTGACGAGGCTAATTCGAAGCCCATATTCGTCAGCGATAGCCTTCCACCAGAAGAGAAGGAAGAGTTGATTTCCCTCATCAGGGAATACATCGACGTTTTTGCCTGGAACTATGAAGACATGTCAAGACTTGATCCAAACATGGTGATACACCATCTCAACATCAAATCGGATGCCAAACCGGACAAGCAACAACAAAGATGGTTTCGTACACAGATTATGGAGGCAATTGAAGCTGAGGTCAAAAAGCTAATCGACTCAGGCTTCATCAGAGAGGAGCAACATCCCGATTGGGTGGAAAATATTGTCATTGTCCTTAAAAAGAATGAAAAAAATTAGAATCTTTATCGACTTCAGATATATGAACACCGCTTGTCCAAAAGACGACTTTCCTCTTCCTATCACGGATGTCATCATCGACAACACGTGTGGATTTGAGAGAATGTCTTTCATGGATGAAATCTTGGGTTACAATCAAACCAAGATGTACCCAGACGATGAAAAACATACCTCATTCAGGACACCGCTTGGTATCTTCTGTTACACAGTTATGCCCTTCGGCTTGAAGAATACAGGTGCCACCTACCAACGAGCCATGTCAAAGATTTTCTAGGAGCACATCTGGAAGATCGTCTAATGCTATGTTGACGGCTTAGTCATGAAGAGCCACAACAAAGGTGACTACATTAAAGACTTGAGGACAATGTTTGATCTCATGCAGAGAAACCGACTTGGGCCATGTCGAAATTTTTTTAGGAGCACATCCGGTAGACCGTCAAATGGTATGTTGACGACTTGGTAGTGAAGAGCCACAACAAAGGCGACCACATTAAAGACTTGAGGACAATGCTCGATCTCATGCGGAGCTACCAATTGAAGATGAACCCTACTAAGTTTTTCTTAGGAATGTCTAATGGCAAGTTCATCGGATTCGTCGTCACTACCAAGGGTATCTGTAATGACCACGAATTTTTAATACTAGTTAAAATATTTTTTTTGTATTTTAAAATATTAAATTATTATTTTTAAAAGAGTATTTGTATTTTCTCGATTTTCTAGAATTTTTCTACGATTTAAAAATCCGATTTTATATTTATTTAATGATTTTAATAATTATAAATTAACTTGTTGCGGTAAAAAATTTTAAATTAATATTTGTTTTATTATTATTATTGTTATTATAAGTATTGTATTAATTATAATAATTTTCTCTAATTATATCTTATCTAATTCTTAATTATTTAACCCTAAACCTAAACCTATACTCTCTCTCTCTCTCTCTCTCTCTCTCTCTCTCTCTCCCTCTCTCTCCCCCCTAGCCACACTAACCCTCTCTCACCCCTCCCTCAGATCCACTCTACCCCCTCCCCTAACCAGCCATCCCTCTGTCCTCTACGTTCGCTCTCTCTTCTCCTTCCCTCACAAACAAACTCAGCCACTCTCTCTCTCTCTCTCTCTCTCTCTCTCTCTCTCTCTCTCTCTCTCTCTCTCTCTCTCTCTCTCTCTCTCTCTCTCTCTCTCTTCTCACCACTAGCCTCCCTCTCCTTCTCCTCCTCTCTTCCCTGACCAGCTACCTCCAACTCCAGACCCGACCAGCCTCCACCGTCGCCCTCCTGATATGCCACCTAACCTCCTCCCTCAGCGCTGTTGGCCTTCTTGTTTTGATGATGTTTAATAAACAATTTACTTATAATGTTGTTTGTCTAGTGTTTGTGCTTTCGTATTTATTCTAGGCAAACAACGAGTTGGAGGATGGATGGAATAGAGCCTCAACGATCATATTCAATGGAGGTTGGCGGAATAGTGGAGTGAAGCCCATGCATTCAAGTCAATATCTAAGTTCAAGCTTCTTCTGTAATGTTTACCAAGAAGAGCTTCATTGAAGATCACAAGATTTGGTAAATTAGTTTAGATGTTATATTATGTATGTTCAATACTTCAAGCTCAATTTCATACACACACACACACACACGTTTATTTTGATTTATCGTTGTTTTGGATTATAGACTTATTAACACGATGATATATCTTTTATCAAGTCTATAAACCTATTGGAAAGTGTTTTGAAATTTGTTTGGAATGAATTTTTCAAAATCAAGTTTTAACAAGTTTTGCTCGTGCATGTTTAAAGTTCATGTTCGTGCATGTTTTTACAAAACAGATGAGTTTTCATAATTGGGAAATTCAATTTGAAAAATTTCTTCGTTTACATGTTTATCTTCATATATACAAACATTTTCCCAAGTTTTACTAATTTTGGAGTTGTTTTGTTATTTTCAATTGAATTTACAAAATCGAGTTTCAGTAGTTTTTTCAGAAACTGTATATCTTTGTTCAAACATTTATTTCTCTCAACTGGGAAGTGATATTTTATAAATTCTTTTTTAACATGTTTATCTTCATGTCTAGAACCTTTTCTCAAAATTTTATAATTTTTAGAATTGATTTACTATTTTTAATTGATTTTACAAAGCCAGAAACACAGAAAAATCAGATCTGCCAGACCGCTACAGTACCCAAGGCCGACCGCTACAGTTCCACGGTCGACCGCCAAAGTTACTGTAGCATAACAGCTCTATTTTCCCGGGTTCCGATTTTTTGGGGATTTGCCTTATTTTCTGGGCTTTTCTTTGGCTTTGGGTTGTTGTCTTGAGTTCTTATAAATACCCATCATCCCTCAACACTTACAACCTTCCAAGAAATATTTTAACAAAGTTTTAACAAGGATTTAAGTGTGTTATTTAAGTTTGTTTAAGAAGCTTTTAAGTATTTAAGAGTTTGAGTTTGTGAAATCAATTTCATAAGAGCTTGAGGAGATTATCTATTGGTGTTTGAGCATCTAACTACTCTTCCTCTACCTCTTCATCTATTGAGAAATTTTCTAAACTCTTTTCTAGCTTTACATTTGCTTAGTTATTTGATTATCATTCTTTAAAGCTAGTTTTTATATTGAGTTTAGTTTTGATTTATTTCTCTTTGCTTACACACAAACAACCATTGAGCTTATTGTATTTACATTCATAGTATATTTGGGTTGTGGGATTGTATCATTGAGAGTGAGCTTACATTGTGTTCTCATCCATTATAGAGAACAAATCATTTGTTATATTGTGAGATTGTAATGTTTTCGGTAAGCTAGAAAACCGAGTATGTTGTTGTAAAGTTTTCGGTGAGCTAGAAAACTGAGTGAGAGTGTGAGGTATGAATGTTGATCGGTGAGCATTGAAAACCGATATTGTGAGGTGTAAATGTTATTCGGGTGAGCGTAGAAAACCCGGTTGTGATAGTGAATTTTTCCCCAGGAGTGGGAAGCGGAGACGTAGGACGGAAGGTCCGAACTCCGTGATCATTTGAGTGTGTTTGAGTTTGTCTTTGGCGCATTTGCTTATGCATTTATCTTATATCGCCAATTGCCTTTACTCTTGTATATTTTGCCCTATCACATTTGTAGTTTGATTATATCACCATTGAGTTAGTTTATATATCATTGCATATATTTTTATCATATAGGATATATCTCATTGTTCATATTGCATATTCTTGCTCATATCATATTGTATATCTATCTTACAAGAATAATATTTGAATTAGTTTTAATTAGCATAAAATCGGATTAGGTTAGCATAAGACCCTAATCACCCCCCTCTAAGGTCTAACAATTGGTATCAGAGCTTGGTACTCTTTGATTTAAGGTCTAATCGCCTTGAGTTAAAGATCCAAGTTATCTTTTTGTGCTAATCTTAATTTGATTGCATTTGTATCTTGCTTGTATATTTTTACAAATTATGGATATGAATGATGCATCTTGTTTATGCTATGATTCTAGTATTGTTCCTAAATTCAATATTTTTTCCTATGCTCAATGGTGTTTTAGATTCAAAATATTTGTTCAATCTAAAAATATCAATTTATGGGAAGTCATTGATTGTGCTTATATTGTGCCCACATTGGAGAAATCCAAGTGGAATAAAAATGATAAAAGATTATTTATTATGAACAAGCTCTTGTTAGAATTCTTACATAATGCACTTGATTCTTCTTTGTCTAACAAGTTTGTTCAATTTGATAGTGTTTACACCTTATGGAAATTTATTAAAGCACATCAAGGGGACTTAGAGGCGATCCAACAAGCTTTGACGGATCCGGCTTCAAGTTCATATGGAGCATAATGCACACATACACTAGGCGATAGCCCTAGTGTGGTTTGCGAGTTCGAATCGATTAATGATTTATCTAGTGATGAACTTGCTTGTGCTAGTGAAAAATTATTACATGCCTACAAGAAATTGCAAAATGATGTTATTGATTTAAAAAGCAAGCATGTTAATTTAAAATCCGATCATGAGAAGCTAGCTTCCAATTTTGATATCATTTCTTAAGAAAATGTTGCTCTTAAAGAAAATAATAATATGTTAAAATTAGAAAATGAGAAATTATCATCATCCATTTCTAGCTTATCTCATGCTAAAAATAATGCCATGTTAGAAGTAGAGAACATAAAAAATGATACTGCTTCCTTTATAAATGACTACGTATATTCTACTTCTAATGTTAATGCTAATATGCCTAATGATGAGTTGAATAATGTTAAAAACCGTATTTTTTTCTTTAGATTCAACTCTAACTACATGCATTAACAATCACAAGAAGCTTATGGATATGTGTGCCAAGTCTAAGTCATCATCCACTCATTATGCACACATATATAGCAAAGTTTACAAGTGTTCTATTTACGGTCGTAAAGGCCATTTAGCTAAATTTTGCTATGATGCACACAAACATAAAAATATCAATACTCCTTGTGCATCTCATCAAGTTTCTTCATCAGACGTACACACACATGCACCCATTGTTCATCATAAACATGCTCATGTGTATAGATGTGATCATTATGGTCGTTTTGGTCATTTGGCCGATTATTGTTTTGATTTGAAAAAGAAATCTTATTTGCCAAATGTTTCTAGTAGACCACATGTTTTTAAATATGATATTTGTGGTAGGTTTGGACATCTTGCTAAATTTTGTTTTGATTCGCAAAATGCTCCAAATTTGCAATTTGCTCCAAAAAGACCACCTTTGTTTAATGATGTTTCTCTTGCAAAATAATTTTAAAAGATAATCTTTATTTGCAAATGTTTCTCGTGCACGAGCTAATGGTCCACAAAAATAAATGGATCTCTTTCATTGCACAAATTACAATCGGAATGGTCATTTGTAAGATTATTATTTTGACCGTGCTAGTGCACCATATGCGCCCAAGAGGGTTCATAACCCTAGGGCTTTGAACTTAAATAATAGGGGTCATGTCCCTAAACTTTTTGGTACCAAGAATTCTTGGGTACCAAAACAAATTTGATTTTTAAACCAAGAATTTTAGTGTTTTTCTTTTTCTTTTTCTTGGTTTTAAAAATTATGCTTCGAAATCTTTGAATCTGAAAACAATTTTTCTTTGATTAATTATTTTATTTTCATGACTATTAGTTTTGATTTTAAATGAGAGGTTTGTAGTTATATATCCTCCGGGTTTATTGGGTGATTATTCCCAAATCTTGTTTACCTGATGCTTAAATATTTATATGGGTTATTACTAGCTCAAGAGCTATACATGGTTACCTCTCATGATTTTTTTGAATCAATGATGATCTGGTCTTACGTTTTTGGATTTAAACTTTGATTTATGATTTCTTTTGGTTGATTTGTTTTTATTTGAAAACTTTTTGCATGATTCTCATGTTTCTCTTCTCTTGATTTCATAAATCTATTTTTATACATAATTTTTATGATGAGACAATATTCTTCATATTGATATATTTATATGTGTTCTCATTATCTTTTTGTATGTGAGTAGTGTTTAACATCTATGCTTGCTCACATATATTTTTGCCTTAGCATTCATTTCATGTATCCTATGAGGCATTTTGATAGGGGGAGCAATCCCTATATATATATATATATATATATATATATATATATATATATATTTTTTTTTTTTTTTTTGTGTTATACTCACCCATGCATATTGTTAGGGGGAGCTTTCGCTCTCTTTCATCAATATGGTTTGCCCCTTTTTGATGTTGTCAAAGGGGAAGAAATATTATGAGTATATTATATGCATGATATATTATACTTTTATGCATGATATATTATACTTTATATATTCATTTCCTTTCATGCATATATCCTTTTTGTAAATTGTTTGTCATCATTAAAAAGGGGAAGATTGTTGGCCTTCTTGTTTTGATGATGTTTAACAAATAATTTACTTCTAATGTTTTTTTATCTAGTGTTTGTGCTTTCGTATTTATTCTAGGCAAACAACGAGTTGGAGGATGGGTGGAATAGAGCCTCAACGATCATATTCAATAGAGGTTGGCGGAATAGTGGAGTGAAGCCTATGCATTCAAGTCAAGAGCTAAGTTCAAGCTTCTTCCGCAATATTTACCAAGAAGAGCTTCATTGAAGATCACATGATTTGGTAAATTAGTTTAGGTGTTATATTATGTGTGTTCAATACTTCAAGCTCAATTTCATACACACACACACACGTTTATTTTGATTTATCGTTGTTTTGGATTATAGATTTATTAACACGATGATATATCTTTTATCAAGTCTATAAACCTATTGGAAAGTGTTTTGAAATTTGTTTGGAATGAATTTTTCAAAATCAAGTTTTAACAAGTTTTGCTCGTGCATGTTTAAAGTTCATGTTCGTGCATGTTTTTACAAAACAGATGAGTTTTCATAATTGGGAAATGCGATTTGAAAAATTTCTTTGTTTACATGTTTATCTTCATAAATACAAACATTTTCCCAAGTTTTACTAATTTTGGAGTTGTTTTGTTATTTTTAATTGAATTTACAAAATCGAGTTTCAGCAGTTTTTTCAGAAACTGTATATCTTTGTTCAAACATTTATTTCTCTCAACTGAGAAGTGATATTTTATAAATTCTTTCTCTAACATGTTTATCTTCATGTCTAGAACCTTCCCTCAAAATTTCATGATTTTTGGAATTAATTTACTATTTTTAATTAATTTTACAAATCTTGAAACGCAGAAAAACCAGATCTGACCGACTGCTACAGTACCCACGGTCGACCGCTACAGTACCACGCTAGCCCGTGAAAGCTACTGTAGCATAACGGCTCTATTTTACCTGGTTTTGATTTTTTGGGGATTTGCCTTGTTTTCTGGGCTTTTCTTTGGCTGTGGGTTGTTGTCTTGAGTTCTTATAAATACCCATCATCCCTCAACACTTACAACCATCCAAGAAATGTTTTAACAAAGTTTTAACAAGGGTTTAAGTGTTGTTTAAGAAGCTTTTAAGCATTTAAGAGTTTGAGTTTGCGAAATCAATTTCACAAGAGCTTGAGGAGATTATCTATTGGTGTTTGAGCATCCAACTACTCTTCCTCTCCCTCTTCATCTATTTAGAAGTTTTCTAAACTCTTTTCTAGCTTTACATTTACTTAGTTATTTGATTATCATTCTTTAAAGCTAGTTTTTATATTGAGTTTAGTTTTGATTTATTTCTCTTTGCTTACACACAAACAACCATTGAGCTTATTGTATTAACATTAATAGTATATTTGGGTTGTGGGATTGTATCATTGAGAGTGAGCTTACATTGTGTTCTTATCTATTATAGAGAACAAATCATTTGTTATATTATGAGATTGTAACGTTTTCGGTGAGCTAAAAAACCGAGTATGTTGTTGTAAAGTTTTCGGTGAGCTAGAAAACCGAGTGAGAGTGTGAGGTATGAACGTTGATCGATGAGCATTAAAAACCGATATTGTGAGGTGTAAACGTTATTCGGGTGAGGGTAGAAAACCCGGTTGTGATAGTGGATTTTTTCCCAGGAGTGGGGAGCGGAGACGTAGGACGGAAGGTCCGAACTCCGTGATCATTTGAGTGTTTTTGAGTTTTTCTTTGGTGCATTTGCTTATGCATTTATCTTATATCGCCAATTGCCTTTACTCTTGTATATTTTGCCCTATCACATTTGTAGTTTGATTATATCATCCTTGAGTTAGTTTATATATCATTGCATATATTTTTATCATATAGGATATATCTCATTGTTCATATTGCATATTCTTGCTCATATCATATTGTATATCTATCTTGCAAGAATAATATTTGAAATAGTTTTAATTGGTATAAAATCGGATTAGATTAGCATAAGACCCTAATCACCCCCCTCTAGGGTCTAACAAGCCCGCCTTTGCCACTCTAGCCACCTCAACCGCCGCCTCTCTCCCTCCTCCTACCAGATCCGCCGCCCTCTTCACCTCCACTCCTCTCTAACTCCCCTTGCCCTCCAACCCGTCATTGCCACCCTGGGCATCGCCGTTGCTGTCGCCTTCAACCCTTGCTCAGCCACCCGCCGACCGAGACCACCTCATGTCACGCCCCGCTTCCCAAAATACCCGGGAATCGAAACACGAACAAGCCCGCGACGTATTAGATTGAGAAGAAATATACGCTATTATTTTTTTGTCTTTTCTTCTCAATCCAATACGCTAAGCGTCTGGAAAATACAAACGAAGGCACAGGTCCCCGATCACAGTAATGAGAATATAATAAACAACTCAAAACCAAAAGATACATATCACAACTGAAATGATCATCCAGACATGATATTCGGGCCAAACATGCCCTTATACAAACTATCTGAATGAAATACTGGAGAATATAAATATATACTGAACGAAAGGAAATGAAAGTGCTACAAAACAAACTGAAAAGAATGACTAAGCTTCGGCTTCTTCTTCTGCTTCGTCTACAAGACACTCCTGCTGAGAATACTCGGCTCTGGCACATCTCCAAACTAAACCTGTTCTTCTTCTAAGTCTGACGTACACCAGAGAAAACAGGTGTACGTCAGGTGCATGGCGCACGGCAAGATCCCAAAAGAAAGAATAGAACGGTCGTGCGACCAATGCAAATGATGGTAATAACAATGGAAACATGCAACTGAAATACTAATAATCTAAATATAATTTACTACTAGAATAGAATAATCATAATAAATCCAAGGGAATCAACCAAGTAATAAGTCGATCATGTAGCTAGTGATCAGAATAATCATCCAAGTACAGGGTTATACACTAGATGAAATTAATACTTAAAAATCTACAACTCGAGACGTAGTACGTCGAGCGAAATAATCCAAACAAGGAAACCCTCATGTATATACCATATGTCTTAAATTATAGATAATTAAATATTAACCCTGATCTATGTATGAACAGAAACACAACTTACCTACATCTCACAAGAATCTATAAATCCTAACCAAAGTGACGACACCGATTCACATTGATCCAACAAACCAACTCCAGTGGCGATACCGATCCACTGGTAACAAGTCATGTAACTAGCCATCCTATAATAGGTCACTGGTTCACATCTCACACAGAGTCAACGCTCATATCATCGGATAACTGACTGTTCACAAATCCTCTACGTGCATCTAATCCCGCTACACATGCGGCCTAGAGGACTGCACGCAATCCGTTTCTGCCTGGTCCGAACTTCAAACAGAACTCGGGTGACGAAATAAATTTCCCACTGACCAAAGTGATGTACACACTTCACTTTAGCCCTACAAACCAACCCCGGTGGCGACACCAACCATGGGAGCGAGCCTGGAAGATACATCAACAGTCTTATCCGACCACATGAACATTAACTTCCCCATCCCAACTCTCTTGTTTTTCTAAGCTAACATATACACATGTTTCTAAGTCTTAAACAGGACACACCAGGTCACACTAGTCATGAATTTCTAACGGTTCTCAAACATAACAAAAAGTAATCAATGCAACTAATCATATACAACAAGATCGTAGCATATCACATAATTAAAATTAAGAAACATAAATCATTAAAAATTCATAATAATCCCTTTTCTAAAATAAATCCTTAAAAATTATTTAAAAATGTTCTAAAATAATTCCTTTTATAAAATAAATCCTTAAAAAAATATTTATAAATGTTCTAAATAATTTCTTTTATAAAACTTTCTTAACTTACTGAAATTATTCTAAATTGATACTTATTCTAAAATAATTCTTTTGAATTATAATTATTCTAAAATAATTCTTTTGTCAAACAAATCCTATTGTTTTATTATAATTACTCTAAAATGATTTTTCACCAAAATAATTTATTATAATTATTTTAAAATGATTATTTGTCAAATAAATCCTTAAAAAAATCATAAACTAATTCTAAAATAATTTTATCTTATTTTATCTTTATAGTATCTATTATCAAAATATTATTTTTAGTATCATTCATCAAATAAATCCGTACATGTCATCACAGTATATGTATTACAATGTGAATGGTCATACGTTATTGTCCACAGTCCGCTTCGTTCACGATAGTTCTATATGTTATAGTTCTCAGTCCAATATGTTCACGACAGTTCCGTATTTGTAACGAATAATTATTCGGGTAACGAGTTCGTATGCATAATAAATTTGTGATCAATCTAAAATTGTGTTGAGCAAGAATAGGGATCTTGCAAGTCACTAATTAATTCAGAGCGGATCTAAGAATTGAATGATAATTAAGTCGAGAGAGTATCGGGATCTTGCCTTGGGGTTCGTTGAATGAATTGACGTTGACGACGCGGGCCTACGGCGGGGCGGTTATGCACTGGATATGCGTTGGCATATAGTCGAACACGTGGTGTACGATGAGGCGCTGGTTGACGGTGAGCTCGACAGCGATGGAGGAGCTCAGGGAGGCGCTGGCGAGCAGTGGCGGAGCTCCGGGTGGTGGAGCTGGCGGAGCAGAGGGGGTTGGCGGCGGCGTCGAGTTCGACGGGGCTTGGTGGCGGCGGTTGAACAGAGCTGGAGCTTGTGGGGAGTTGTGGTGGTCGGTGGAAGAGGGGAAGGGGAGGAGTAGGGGCGGTCAGAGGCGGTTGATGGGGCGGTGGATGGACTGGAGAGTAGCGGCGGCGAGGGTGGAGGAGGGAGGCGCGGGATCTGGGCGGCGGCAAATGGAGGAGGAGCTGGGCGTCGACGCTGAGGGAGCTGTGCTAGGGCAGGTCGGCTGGCGTCAGCGGCGAGCTGGCGGCGGTGCGGGTTCGAGCGGGGCTGAGGCCTAAGGTTCGTCGGAGAAGAAGGAGGGGAGGAGGACGAGGTGACGGCGGCGAAGTAGGCGGAGCAGGGGCAGAACGACGGCGAGCTGGAGGCGGTCGGAGGTGGGGGAGCGGCTGGTGACGACGGCGGAGGAGGTCTGGGTGGCGGACTTGGTCGGAGCTCGGCCGACGTTCGAGCGGTGGGGGTTGGACGGAGCTCGAGCTCGAGCTCGAGAGAGAGAAAGAGAAAGAAGAGAGAGAGAGAGTTGTACGAGAGAGAGAGGGGATAGGCTGGGGATTTAAATAAGAAAAAAAAGAATAAAAAATTGAAAAAATAAAATAAATTAATGAATGCGGTGCGCGTGCAGCCTTTTTTTTGAAAAGATGAGGAGGGAGAGAACGGGGTTGTTGGGGTAGCTGATGGGGGTTCGACGCGGGAACAAAAGCTGGGGTTATTTTCAAATGGGTTCAGGTATTTAAACGAAAATAATTAAAATAAATAATTTCGGGTACTTAAAATTTAAACTAATTACATAATAATTATCTACAAATAAAAACGTACATTTTGAGCTAATACAACAGTTGATACGAAATAGTTGAAAATATATCCGTATTGTACAATTAAACAGAAATAATTAAAAATAAAAATATATTTACTTACATTTAAAATCAAATAATTATGTGACAATTATCTACACGATAAAACGTACCCGTTATGCTAATACGATAGTTGATACATAATAATTAAAATAATACAATAATTTATACAAATAATTTGTAATTAATAATTCAACATAATACAAGAATTAATACGTAATAGTAATAATAATACGACGTATTATTTAAAATAATACGTAATAGTATCAGTAACACAACGGATAAATCCCAAAAATTTTCATTGCACTAAATTAATTTATAAATATCAAAATCATTTAAATAAATATATAATCAGATTTTTAAATCACAGAAAATTCTAGAAAATCGAGAAAATACAATACTCTTTTAAAAATAATATTTTAAAATACCAAAAAATTATTTTAGCTAGTATCAAAATTTTACGGTCATTACATTCTACCCCCCTTAAAACAAATTTCGTCCTCAGAATTCAAAATACGTGTGACGCACAAAGAACCCAAGGACAGGAATATGAAAATGAGGTCATAGCACGTCATGACAAATGTGTGAGCAATCTTGAATGAGGAAATGGATGTGTATATTATAAGTTATACAAGACACAATAGAGAATAATTCATGAGAATCAAAAGTGAATAGCCAATGCAAATATATAAAGCAAATCAAGATCATAAGAAAGTCTGTTATGTAGTATAAATAATAAGAATGATGTAAGTATAACATATAGAGATTGAACACATAATTGAAAGAGATTGCACAGCCATAAAGAAGCATGTATATTGTAAATAAATAGTTAATACGTATCAAATTATAATATAACGCAACATCTAGGCATAGGCAAAAATATAAGTATTAGTCAAACATAGCATAATAGTAAAAAATCAACAACAATATACAATTATAGAAAAATATAAGATCAACACGATATTATTAATATAGTATCATAAGACGACACACCACAATGTTAAAATATAATCAATAACACATAACTGGTAAAATATAACAAATATATAGCATACAATATATGATATGACATATAAACACATAAGTCAAATAATTGTCAATCACTAGAATATATGATAAAGCGTATCAACTCTACAAAATAAATAACAAAGAAGGTAAAAGATAAAATCCCAACAAAGTATAAATAATCATTCGTAAGCAGATGATAAACATGATAAATCACAAAAACACAAATATACAATATAAATAACAGATGAATCATACCAAAGCAAAATCAAAAGAAATAATTGAAGATTAGGTAAGCAGAACAAAATAGCAAGGAATCAAACATATATATATAGTTTAGATAAACATAATGTATAGCATAAGAGACATGAAATAATAATAAAAATATATCAAATTTCAATAGAAATAGCATACAATCAGTTAGTAGAATAAATATCCAAGATATACAAAAGTGTAGTTACAACAAAACACATGAATGCAATCAGGAAATCACATTCAACCAAATAAGACGTATAACGCGCAAGTATCGAAATTAAGAAATTATAATTATGTTAAAAAGTTTAAAGATAATATTATAGCAACACATTCTAAAGCAGTTAGAAACATAAACGCACGTAAGGAAGCATATACATAAAAATCAAATGTAGCAAACAATAAAGATAGAACATAACGACAATCAAATAAGTAGTTATAGATATAATCTTCTTTTTTTTTGAGAACATTCGACAGTAAATAATTGACATACACGACACAATACTAAATCAAATACTAGACATGTTTATATAATATAGCAATTAAAATCATCATATAATAAACACATACATAATAACAAACATATAAAAAGTTTGAATACTCATAGTTAATAATGCTAACAAGATAAACTATGATGGAAATAGTCACAAAAATATTATATGACAAAATAGACATGATAACAAATAAGTAATACTAAATAAACATATTATATACAACATAATAAGAATGACTTAATTATATATGTATCCGACAAACAATATAATAGATTAAAATATTAGCAGTATTCATATGGTAAATAATAAGATACAACAATATTAATCATTACTATATAAAATCAATTCAGATGTAGCTATATATAGCATAGTAATCAAAATCACATAAATACAATCAGCATAAATATACATCAATGATGTATAATACATAAAACATAAATTATAAAAGATAAAATAAATATATAAACAAATAAAAACATAAGAAGGGCATATATTCGTATAATAAAAACAACGATAAATTTTAGATAAACATATCATGAATGATTAATGAACATGTGAACATAAACACTGATAATAAATAAAACAGAACATGATCAGAGAAGGTTGATACTAGAATGATCGATTAAGGACTATAAGTCAATAATAAGTATACATCGTAAATATAATAATATACGTGAATACACTATAATGAAAAAGGGAATAGTAAGTATAAAGGATGAAAAGATAAAACACAACACAAGTAAACGAAAAAAGGAACAGAGAATGAACAACCAATAATACAATAAAAGGAAATAAAATTTAAAATATCATAGAATAAATGCTGAAAATAACATATGTATATTGTTACAATTAACAAAATAACACACTTCGAAAACGAAGCAATTAACAACAATGTGCAATGTACTATAAACAACCCATGAGCGTATACAAACAGTATGATGCGATATAATGTAACAAAAACATGTATAATTAGTAACTCAAATTCCAAACCTAACAATATGAATAAACGCTTGACTATTAAAGTATAAATACATTGCTCTTAGAAATAACGAAACCAATTATGAACATACTAAAATAATCTAAAAAGACAAAACTTACTGATAGAACTATATACTAAAAATGTAAATGATAAGAATATAGTGCATATGTAGAATATTAATATCAAGGACTTATTAAAGTATATCACAAAATACGAATAATATACAATAATCTAAACATAAGTAAATAATAGATGATATGACAGAAAATACACACATACACAATATAGATATGCAAAAATATATTTTAAACACAAGAAAATAATCTGAATATTAGATATGCTTTGCGATGTATATTTAAAATCTAATGACATGATTTGAACAATTGAAAATATACAAGTAATGATATATATTTTTAATGAAAAACACACAATATAACACTATGTATGATACATAAAATAATATAATAAATAATATAGAAATCAACACAAGTAAATGATATATATAATTCAAATCAAAGAAAATATAGTTATAAAAATAATAACATATAAAATAATGACCGGCACGAGGATAGATGAGTTATACAAAGAGAGGGTAATCGCGAAGCGATGGGACAAGAACTGTGGAAACTCCGGAGTCAAAGAGTGATCGATAAGATAGGGACGGAACAAAATCTATCAAGAAAATGGAATAAGGGCTCAAGAATAGTCTTGCGGATGAAATATGATATGTATCTAAATTGTCTATCATATTCTTACTAGTGAGGACTAGGGACCGTGATCGGGACCATGACCTGCGTGGGCCACCACTAAAACCTATCACGCCCCGCTTCCCAAAATACACGGGAATCGGAACGCGAACAAGCCCGCAACGTATTAGATTGAGAAGAAATATACACTATTATTTTTTTTGTCTTTTCTTCTCAATCCAATACGCTAAGCGTCTGGAAACTACAAACGAAGGCACAGGTCCCCGATCACAGTAATGAGAATATAATAAACAACTCAAAACCAAAAGATACATATCACAACTGAAATGATCATCCAGACATGATATTCGGGCCAAACATGCCCTTATACAAACTATCTGAATGAAATACTGGAGAATATAAATAGATACTGAACGAAAGGAAATGAAAGTGCTACAAAACAAACTGAAAAGAATGACTAAGCTTCGGCTTCTTCTTCTACTTCGTCTACAAGACACTCCTGCTGAGAATACTCGGCTCTGGCACATCTCCAAACTGAACCTGTTCTTCTTCTAAGTCTGACGTACACCAGAGAAAACAGGTGTACGTCAGGTGCATGGCGCACGGCAAGATCCCAAAAGAAAGAATAGAACGGTCGTGCGACCAATGCAAATGATGGTAATAACAATGGAAACATGCAACTGAAATACTAATAATCTAAATATAATTTACTACTAGAATAGAATAATCATAATAAATCCAAGGGAATCAACCAAGTAACAAGTCGATCATGTAGCTAGTGATCAGAATAATCATCCAAGTACAGGGTTATATACTAGATGGAATTAATACTTAAAAATCTAGAACTCGAGACGTAGTACGTCGAGCGAAATAATCCAAACAAGGAAACCCTCATGTATATACCATATGTCTCAAATTATAGATAATTAAATATTAACCCTGATCTATGTATGAACAGAAACACAACTTACCTACATCTCACAAGAATCTATAAATCCTAACCAAAGTGACGACACCGATTCACCTTGATCCAACAAACCAACTCCAGTGGCGACACCGATCCACTGGTAACAAGTCATGTAACTAGCCATCCTATAACAGGTCACTGGTTCACATCTCACACAGAGTCAACGCTCATATCATCGGATAACTGACTGTTCACAAATCCTCTACGTGCATCCAATCCCGCTACACATGCGGCCTAGAGGACTGCACGCAATCCGTTTCTGCCTGGTCCGAACTTCAAACAGAACTCGGGTGACAAAATAAATTTCCCACTGACCAAAGTGATGTACACACTTCACTTTAGCCCTACAAACCAACCCCGGTGGCGACACCAACCATGGGAGCGAGCCTGGAAGATACATCAACAGTCTTATCCGACCACATGAACATTAACTTCCCCATCCCAACTCTCTTGTTTTTCTAAGCTAACGTATACACATGTTTCTAAGTCTTAAACAGGACACACCAGGTCACACTAGTCATGAATTTCTAACGGTTCTCAAACATAACAAAAAGTAATCAATGCAACTAATCATATACAACAAGATCGTAGCATATCACATAATTAAAATTAAGAAACATAAATCATTAAAAATTCATAATAATCCCTTTTCTAAAATAAATCCTTAAAAATTATTTAAAAATGTTCTAAAATAATTCCTTTTATAAAATAAATCCTTAAAAAAATATTTATAAATGTTCTAAATAATTTCTTTTATAAAACTTTCTTAACTTACTGAAATTATTCTAAATTGATACTTATTCTAAAATAAATTCTTTTGAATTATAATTATTCTAAAATAATTCTTTTGTCAAACAAATCCTATTGTTTTATTATAATTACTCTAAAATGATTTTTCACCAAAATAATTTATTATAATTATTTTAAAATGATTATTTGTCAAATAAATCCTTAAAAAATCATAAACTAATTCTAAAATAATTTTATCTTTATAGTATCTATTATCAAAATATTATTTTTAGTATCATTCGTCAAATAAATCCGTACATGTCATCACAGTATATGTATTACAATGTGAATGGTCATACGTTATTGTCCACAGTCCGCTTCGTTCACGATAGTTCTATATGTTATAGTTCTCAGTCCAATATGTTCACGACAATTCCGTATTTGTAACGAATAATTATTCGGGTAACGAGTTCGTATGCATAATAAATTTGTGATCAATCTAAAATTGTGTTGAGCAAGAATAGGGATCTTGCAAGTCACTAATTAATTCAGAGCGGATCTAAGAATTGAATGATAATTAAGTCGAGAGAGTATCGGGATCTTGCCTTGGGGTTCGTCGAATGAATTGACGTTGACGACGCGAGCCTACGGCGGGGCGGTTATGCACTGGATATGCGTTGGCATATAGTCGAACACGTGGTGTACGATGAGGTGCTGGTTGACGGTGAGCTCGACAGCGATGGAGGAGCTCAGGGAGGCGCTGGCGAGCAGTGGCGGAGCTCCGGGTGGTGGAGCTGGCGGAGCAGAGGGGGTTGGCGGCGGCGTCGAGTTCGACGGGGCTTGGTGGCGGCGGTTGAACAGAGCTGGAGCTTGTGGGGAGTTGTGGTGGTCGGTGGAAGAGGGGAAGGGGAGGAGTAGGGGCGGTCAGAGGCGGTTGATGGGGCGGTGGATGGACTGGAGAGTAGCGGCGGCGAGGGTGGATGAGGGAGGCGCGGGATCTAGGCGGCGGCAAATGGAGGAGGAGCTGGGCGTCGGGGCTGAGGGAGCTGTGCTAGGGAGGGTCGGCTGGCGTCAGCGGCGAGCTGGTGGCGGTGCGGGTTCGAGCGGGGCTGAGGCCTAAGGTTCGTCGGAGAAGAAGGAGGGGAGGAGGACGAGGTGACGGCGGCGAAGTAGGCGGAGCAGGGGCAGAACGACGGCGAGCTGGAGGCGGTCGGAGGTGGGGGAGCGGCTGGTGACGACGGCGGAGGAGGTCTGGGTGGCGGACTTGGTCGGAGCTCGGTCGACGTTCGAGCGGCGGGGGTTGGACAGAGCTCGAGCTCGAGCTCGAGAGAGAGAAAGAGAAAGAAGAGAGAGAGAGAGTTGTACGAGAGAGAGGGGGGATAGGCTGGGGGTTTAAATAAGAAAAAAAATAAAAATTGAAAAAATAAAATAAATTAATGAATGCGGTGCGCGTGCAGCCGTTTTTTTTGAAAAGAAGAGGAGGGAGAGAACGGGGTTGTTGGGGTAGCTGATGGGGGTTCGACGCGGGAACAAAAGTTGTGGTTATTTTCAAATGGGTTCAGGTATTTAAACGAAAATAATTAAAATAAATAATTTCGGGTACTTAAAATTTAAACTAATTACATAATAATTATCTACAAATAAAAACGTACATTTTGAGCTAATACAATAGTTGATACGAAATAGTTAAAAATATACTCGTATTGTACAATTAAACGGAAATAATTAAAAATAAAAATATATTTACTTACATTTAAAATCAAATAATTATGTGACAATTATCTACACGATAAAACGTACCCGTTATGCTAATACGATAGCTGATACGTAATAATTAAAATAATACAATAATTTATACAAATAATATGTAATTAATAATTCAACATAATACAAGAATTAATACGTAATAGTAATAATAATACGACGTATTATTTAAAATAATACGTAATAGTATCAGTAACACAACAGATAAATCCCAAAAATTTTCATTGCACTAAATTAATTTATAAATATCAAAATCATTTAAATAAATATATAATCAGATTTTTAAATCACAGAAAATTCTAGAAAATCGAGAAAATACAATACTCTTTTAAAAATAATATTTTAAAATACCAAAAAATTATTTTAGCTAGTATCAAAATTTTACGGTCATTACACCTCATGCCGCCTCCAACACACCCGCAACCCTCGCACCACCGACAGGGTGCCCTGAGCTCCGATTCATTGCCGCCTTGCCTTTGACCTGCTGCACTCCATCAACCAAACCAACACAACCTCCCCTCTTCCTTACCTCGCCAACTCCACCGTGTCGAGACCCGCACTGTTCTCCTCCGCCCTCCTCGTCATCTCACCGACAGCCCCCACCCCCTCGAACAACCCATGAGCCCATCCCTACACCCCAGCGAATCCCCCACCTCCTCTCCAGATCAGCCGCTCTCCTTCCATGCCGAGCAACCCTTCAAAACCCATAAACAGCCGACAAAACCCCCTACGTGCGTCGCCTACTTCACCGACGACCTGCACCGCCTTCAGATCCGCTGTCGTCACCTTCTCCCCCTCTGCCTCAACCCAGATCCAAGCCATCTCTGTCATCTCCTCTGCAGCTGCAAGCCACGTCACTCAGATCCACTGCCAAACTCTCTAGACCCATCGTACTGTATCTGCAGTGGTGTCACCACCTCATCCACAGGCCCCTCGACCTCGTAGGAAAGATCTCGATTCTCATTTAGTTTCATTTCAATTCTTATATTTGTCATAAATTAATTATGTGCATGATTTTTATTTTCCCCTTTTATTATTTCATACAATTTTTAGATCTATTAATTATGCGTAAGATTCCAATTCTAGATTAGTTTATTGTAATTCTTATATTTGTCGTGAAATAAGTACGTGTGAATTTACATTTTTTAAGTGTCATTTATTAGAACTTTAGATCTGTTAAGAATTACATGCATAGACTAGACTGTGATATGTTATTACATGTGTGAGATTTTTTTGATGAATGATTGTATAAAAATTTGTTATTTTATCACCTAGTTGTTATCCAATAGGAGAGACTGTACATGAAGACGCTCATGTTAAAAGTATGATTTATAAGCATGACTATACTCACTCGACATCGATATCCCGATGTGAGGAGTTCTGAGTCCCTTGATATCGATATCCCGGTATGAGGTTTCTATTGGCCTCTTTGTTTGGATGATGTTTAACAAATAATTTATCACTAATGGTATTTGTCTAGTGTTTGTGTTTATCTATTTATTGTAGACAAACAACACGTTGGAGGTTGGATGGAATTGCGCCATAACGATCACATCAAACGGAGGTGGGCGGAATATCAGTATGAAGCCATTACACATCAAGCCATATTCAAGATCAAACTTCATCCGCAACCAAGACAAACATATTGAAGACCAATCTAGATTGGGTAAATTAGTTTAGTATTTATACTTGTGTGTTAATACTTTAAGCTCAATATCACACATACACACAATTCTTGATTTTGAGTAATTTTGACAAAATATCGAGTTATTGGTTTTTGGAATTAACAACCATTATATACATATTCTATTAAGTGTATAAAATTATTTTATAAGGTTTCAAAATATTATTTATCTCAATAGTTAAAAATCAAGAAGTTTATGTACACATGTATTTATAAGTTTTGCAAAATACATGAGTTTTCATAATTGGGAAATGCAATTTAAAAAATTTCTTTGTTTACATGTTTATATTCATATATAAAAACATTTTCCCAAGTTTTACTAATTTTGGAGTTGTTTTGTTATTTTCAATTGAATTTACAAAAACGAGTTTTCAGCAGTTTTTCAGAAGCTGTATATCTATGTTCAAATAATTATTTCTCACAAATGAGTTGTGATATTTTAGAAATTCTTTCTCTAACATGTTCATATACATGTTTAGAAACTTCTCTTAAAATTTCATGATTTTTGGAATTGATTTACTATTTTAATTGATTTTACAAAGCCAGACACGTAGAAAAATTAGATCTGCCAGACTGCTACAGTAACCATAGTCGACCGCTACAGTACCACAGTCGACTGCTACAATAACCACGGTCGACCGCTACAGTACCACGGTCGACCGTGCAGGTTACCATTGCATAACGGCTCTATTTTTCCTGATTCTGATTTTTTAGGGATTTGCCTTGTTTTTTGGGCTTTTCTTTGGCTATAGGTTGTTGTCTTTAGTTCTTATAAATACCCATCATCCCTCAACTCTTAGAATCCAAGAAATGTTTTAAACAAGTTTTAAAAGAGTTTAAGTTTGGTTTTAAATTTGTTTAAGGGTTTGGTTTATGAAGAATTTCACAAGAGGAAGTGAAGATCAATTCATTGATATTTGAGCTTTAATCCATCTCTCTCTCTCTTGTCATCTAGAGAAGTTTTCCTAAACTCAATTCTAGCTTTTATTTATAATTATTTTTTGATTATCATTTTTATTAAGCTAGTATTTACATTTGAGTTTAGTTGATTTTATTTCACTCATTGTTTACACACACCTACGTGAGCTTATTGTATTTTCATATATAGTATATTTGGGTTGGTGAGATTTGTAACAATTGAGTGTGAGCTTATATTGTGTTCTCATCCATATTAGAGAACAAATCAATTGTATTATAAGTCTATTGTGTAGATCATTTTGTAATACACTTGTACACTGAGAGGAGTGTGTAGTGAGAGACGGGATCGAATCTAAGAGGAGTGGCGTCGGTTGATGAACCTAGGGAGAGGTTGTATCCGAGCAATTGAGGAGGAGGACACGGGCTAGGCCAACACTTAGAGGGTGTGAAGTGTATTTGTAAATGTGTGAGTTGCAACGTTTTCAGTGAACTAAAAAACCGAATGTGTCGGTGCAAACGTTATTCAGGTGAGCGTAGAAAACCCGGTTGTGATAGTGGATTTCTTCCCGGGAGTAGGGAGCGAAAACGTAGGACGAAAGGTCCGAATTTCGTGTGTTTGAGTTTGCTTTGGCGTACTTACTCTTATATTTATATTTCTTGTCGCCATTGTCCATTGCTCATTATTTATATCATCCACTATCTTGTTTATTTTGTTTACCCTTGTGTATATCACTTATCCTGACTCACATATCTTGTTGTATTTTATACTTGCTAGGATAAATTGTTAATTAGTTTTAATTAGCATAAAATCGGATTAGATTAGCATAAGACCCTAATCACCCCCCTCTAGGGTCTAACAGTTTCATTGACTATTACTATTATAGCATTGACTAGACGATGCACTCTTGATCGAATGTGTTATGTGTCACAGTTATTTTTATAGTTTTATAAAAGTCGTTCAACGGTAACTTTGTGGCTAGTGCACAATATTTTATATATGATTACTTAAATTAAACTGATAAACATGGGGTTTATAAAGGAGAATTGGACAGAGAATATAACATGTATATAAACGGGCACATGCGTTTTTCTGATATCGCGAGTTTTATATATACATGGGCCAAAAGGCCAATACTTGACTTGAAGGCGTGGCCCCCGGACAGGTTTACGGGGACCCGATTATATATATAAAAATATTCTCTCCAATTCAAATAATATGAAAAATAAGAATAATATGCTTGTGTGTTCTATGGTAGGCTTTGTTTGATATCTACAATTAGAATTTTTCTTTATTATCATATTATATAGGTTATCACCTTTGATGATTATGGATTATGGTGAGATGTGGACTAGTTCTATTTCTTTTCATACATAGATCGGAATTAATATTTAATTATCTACAATTTGAGACATATGGTATATACATGAGGGTTTCCTTGTTTGGATTATTTCGCTCGATGTACTACGTCTCGTGTTGTAGATTCTTAAGTATTAATCTCATCTAGTTGTATAACCTTATTCTTGGATGTTTATAGATTCTTCTGATTGTTATACTCTAGTGGTGGATTGCATCTAGCTTGTTAGTATTCTAGCTGCATGTTTCTATTTATTATTACTGTCATTGTATTGGTCGTTCGACCATTTCTATTCTTCCTTTTGGGATCTTACCGTGTGCCATGCACGCCGACGTACTCCTATTTCTCTCGGGTGTATGTCAGACTTAGAGGACAGATAGGTCCAGCTTGGAGATACGCCAGAGCTAGAGGATTCTCAACAGGACTGCTGTGCAGACAGAGCAGAAGAAGCCGAAGCTTAGCGAGTGAATATTGGTAGGCGCCAAATCTCGATACCCGATGATCGAGAATGAGTATCTCGCCCTGATGTTCGCAATTCAAAAGATGCGACACTACATGGTTAGACAGATGATATACGTCATATCAAACGTCAATCCAATTCGAGTGTTCATGACACAACCGGCTTCTATGAATTGGCGGTTAGTGAGGTGGGCCATGCTTCTGTCTCAATATGACGTACACTTCAAATAGCAGAAGTCGGTCAAGGGACAAGCAATTTGCGATCTTCTAGCGGTTAATCCAACGAAGGATACATCCAAATTATATGAAGAATTTCCGAATGAAACTCATGAAGTCAACACCACATCTCATCAACAGATGTGGCAACTATATTTCGCTGGTGCTTCTCGAGCAACCAATGTGGCGAGTGCCCCCGAATATTCTAAAATCTTTTCAGGAGTTGGAGTTGTTCTAGTTTCCCCGGAGAAACATGTGATGCATCAAGCCTATTCGCTCATCGAGCCGTGTTCTAATAACGTGGCCAAATACAATGCACTGCTCATTAGACTCGGTTTCACCAAAGAGCTGGGGGTCGAATATCTTGAAGCTTTTGGTGATTCTCAACTGATATTCAACCAAGTTTGAGGAGAGTACGAAGTCAGGAATCAAGACCTGATCCCGTACCATAAGGTGACCATTGAGATGGTAGACTCATTTGAAGCATTCTTCATCGAGTACATCCCACACCTCCAGAACGCTTACGCAGATGCGCTGGCGGCATTAGCAGTCTCTATGGCATAGCCTTCCGAGACAGAATAGTTGATCACTGTGAGAACTCACCAACTCTTCATACTAGACTACGCCTTGGATGTCAAAGAGGTGTACGTGACAAGAGTCGAACTCGAACCGCGAGACTGGTATATTACCGAAAGACATAAGAGAAAGAGATTCGATCCGACGAAGAGCATAGAGATTCTATTACAACGTAATGACTGAGATGCTTTATCATCGTGCCTATGATGGCTTGCTACTCCGATGTCTTTCGACCAAAGAAGCAGAGGAGGCTCTCAAAGAAGTGCATGATGGAACTTATGGTGCACACCAACCCAGTCCTAAACTCTGTGATCACCTCAGAAGGATAGGATATTATTGGACAACCATGATCAAGGATGCAGTCGCATACGCCCAACGGTGCCACGTATGTCAAATACATTCTAATTACGTGCACTAACCTTCGGAGCATTTGCACCCTTTGGCCACATCATGATCGTTCGAAACATGGAGAATGGACATCGTTGGTCCCATTTTCCCTCCGTCAGCTAAAGGTGACCGCTTCATTTTGGCAATCACCGACTACTTCTCCAAGTGAGTTGAAGCAGCTCCACTCAAAGAAATAAAGACACACAGCATTTTTAGATTCATCAAACACCATATTATCTACCGATATGGTGTCCCAAGGCGAATCATCCATGACAACGGTCCCCAGTTTGTCAGCAACGACTTAATCAAATTTTGTGGAAAATTTAGAATTCAAGATGTCTCATCGATAACCTACAATCCCACCGCAAACAGATTGGCTGAAGCTTTTAACAAGACCATCATCAAGATCTTGTCAAAACTCATGAGAACCAACAAGCTCTTTGGGCCTATCGTACCACAGTTTGCACGCCTACCGTAGCAACTCCATATTCTCTGGTATATTAGTGTGAAATTGTCCTTCCATTGAAAATCCAAATTCCATCCCTCCGTATTGCCCTCATAACAGGGATGACGACGGAGGAGCATCATCAGAAATGTTTTAAAGAACTCGATATGTTAGATGGGAAGTGCCTGGAAGCTCAGCAGCAAATTGAGTTTTACCAAGCCAAAATCTCCAGGGCCTTTGACAAAAAGGTCCGACAATAGAGTTTTAAGGAAGGAGACTTGGTTCTCGCTGTCCGATGATCAATGATACTCAATTCTAAAAAGAAAGACAAATTCCAACCCAAATAGGAAGGACCGTTTGTAGTAGAGATAGACTACTCAAACGGTACATATCGCCTGATCACCCAAGACAGTGACAAAATCATGATGCCAATAAATAAGAAGTTCCTGAAAAAGTACTATTCCTTGTACATTTGGGATAACCTATTTGACGGGAAGATCTTGGAGAATACTATGCATGGTATTCTTAAGGATAACCCGAGATCAGCTGATTATTCAAGGTAAAAATAAATCATCTAAATAATTCTTTCTTAATTATTATAAAAATAATTAAGAACCTCCTTGTGGCTATTTAATCATTTCCAAGATGATTAAAACTCTCCCACTGTGACTCTAAATTCCTTCAAGGATGAAGCACAACTCATCTGCTTTAGCCCACTTAGGAACAAGTTACCAAAATCCTTCTTGGTCATCGGCATCTTCCTGATAACCAGGATTCTTTTGCGAAGTGAAAGATAACAAAATATCTTCTTCCTTCATCTGTAATCTTGGTTACTTTCAACAGCTAGGATTAATTTCGTCAACTCTCCCACTATGACTCTTTTTGAGCGCTCTTTCGTTGAGATGAGATTTAACGATTTCATTCGGTTAATCTTCCCTCAATAAAAACTCTCACTGCATAATTGTGGAGTGCTCAATGATTCATGATCCTCCACCATAAAATCCCTCACTGATCAAATCAATTAATGGTGGGTCTATCAGAACAAAGCCTTTAGCCATAAAGAAAGTGAGAGATAAGAAAACATCTTCTTTTCTCCTTTTTTGGTTAAATCCATGCAACCTCCTACTATGTCTAAGTCTTTAACATTCCCACTGTTGAAGTCCCAACATAGTACTTGAAATTTTAACTTACTGATCCATGGTGATTATCAAACCCCCTTCGTATTAAGTCCTTACAACTTGACACCAAAAACTCCCACTTGTTAGCAAAGTGATTAGTACAAATCAGCTACTCTCACCGGTATTTGTACCTCTACTCCCTCTTTTTATTTGGTCAAACCTTCCCACAGTTAGGACCAAAGCTATAATGCCCTCTCGATTTCTTTCATGAACGAGAGGACCACTTTCAAATTGAGTGATCAAACTTTTGAATAGTTAGAGTCATTCCAAATCTTATTTGGTTAAACCTTCCTACAGTTAGGACCAAAGTCAAAATCCCCTCTCAATTCTTTTCATAAACGAGAGGTTCACTTTTAAACTGAGTGATCAAACATTTCTACAGTTAGGATCATCTTAAACCCTACTTGGTCAAACCTTCCTATAGTTATGATCAAAACCGAAGTTTTCTTTCGATAAATGAGAGGCCTCCACCCAAATCGAGCGATCAAACCTTCCTATAGTTAGGATCGTCTCAAACCCCCATTTGGTCAAATCTTCCTACAGTTAGGATAAAAACCAAAATTCCTTCTTAATAAATGAGAAGTCCACCTTCAGATTGGGTAATTAAACTTTCCGACAGTTAGGGTTATCCGAATCTTTTTAATTCTTGGAGTGGAGACAGAAAATAAATTTCTTCCTCTCCAACATAAGGTTCATCTTTGCCCCAAGAGAAGACAAAACACATGGTTCATCTTTGCCTCAAGATAAGACACAATCTTTCAACATCAAAATCCACGTCTTTCATGCATGGGGGACGTTTTCTCGATCCCTTATTAGAGATAAGTCTGCATCTAATACATGTGACCGGATGGTTTGTTCTCGTGAAAATGACAAAGCCTACGTATTCAATATCGTAGCCGGTGATTATTATTAAATTGATAACCTCTGAATCCATGTCTTTCATGCATGGGGGATGTTATCTCGATCCCTTATTAGAGATAAGCCTACACCTAATACGCATTGTCGGGTAGTCTATTTCCGTAAAAATGATAACGTCTATGTATTCAATATCGTAGTATTAGGTCTAAGAGAGTTACTTCTTTTAGCACAACGTTACACGCGGAGCAGACTTAGACAATTTATGTGCTAGCCTGATTCAAACGCTGGTTGGTAAAGGCACATCAAATCCATTGATGGTTGAGGGTTTGTCAAAAATTCTATGAGTGTTGTGATTGTTTGTTCCAAACGAAATAAGGAATCATAATAATAATAAAAATGCACTAAACAGAAGACTTTGTTTTTGTTAATAAAGTTAAATCAAATGGAGATACAAGAGAAGGTGTTATCAATCGAGAGGGAGCTTGCGACTAAAAATTTGTTGTTCTAATCTAGAAAGCTCCTCTGCATAGGCACGCTCAAGTTCAATCTGTAAGTTAGCTTTGATGGAGTCCTCAGTGGTAGCCAGGGTCTGCGCAGCCTCTTCCTCCATCTTGACTAACTTCTCTCGAGAGAGCTCTAGTTTCACAAACACCTGAGCTCGAACCAGTTCCGCGCTAACCATCTCCAGTTCTAGGATAGCATGAGCCTCCTCGGCCACCTTACGCTCTTGTTTAAGCTGAGCTATCTTTGCACGGCCCAACTCAAGAGAAGAGTGCAAATCCCGATGGATTTCTAGCTTGCTAGCAAAGATGGACTCCATTTGTTTTATGCGATCCCGTTATGCTTGAAGCTCAAGGTCAGTAGACGTTCGCGTGTCATGCCATGCTTTCAACCCGAACTCCATCCGAGCACCGCATATGAGGAGGCACCTACAGCTTGAAGCTCCTGCAACCTTTAAAACTCATGCTCCATCATGACCAAGTCCACGACAATAGAATCTGCCAAGTTCGGATATCCTTCATCTCTGATCACCTTCACTTGACGATCGAGAGATCGCCTAAACGGGTCGAAGGAGAATCCTTGGTAAAGGATCTTGTTAATCACCACGCCCACGAAGAAAGCAACATTACGGAGTTCTAAGAAAAATATAGCGCTATCTAGATCATCATCTGATATCAAGGCCATAATGGAACCGTACAGAGATGAAGAAAGCTTCGCAAAAAAGATGGGGAAATTAATATTCCAAAGAGCACGATCAATGTTCAGAATATCGAGGCAAATCACAGGATAGAGCTTACCGACGTCGGTAGAGGGTCCTTCAGCTTGGCGCTCTACACTCGGTCCCACTGACTCAACCTTGTGAACTGCTAGAATTGGTGCAGTTGTGACAACTATCATCTTATTAGGATTGGTGAACATGACCTTTTCCTTCGCTTCTTAGGAACCGTCGAGGACTTAGACAAATCGGATTGGTGTACCCGACGAGTAATCGATGGACTCATAAACCATATGGAGAAGAAATATGTCAGCAAATCTGTCTCCATTTCTTCTTCTTCACCATCAGCTTCTGTGCCTTCATCCCTTGGCTTCTTCTGAGTTGTTGAAGGCTTGGGCAGATCAGATTGTCGAGTCTAGTGGGCAATCGACGAACTCGAGACCCCTCTGGAAAATGAAGGCGGTGGAAGGTCCATTGCGACCTCCTCCTCATCACCACCAACTTCCGTGCCTTCATTCTGGGCTGCACCTTCTTCAGAAGTTGCCTCTTCATCACTGGGGAGGACCTCCTCTCCCTCCTTGATCACCTGCTTGCCTTTGCTGGAAGGCTTGACAGGCTCTTTCTCTCGTCTCCTCAAGAGCATAGCCTCATGAATGATCTTGGTTGCGACCTAGGCTTCTTCTTCTGCTTCTAACTCTGAGAGGTGCTTCAGCCTAGTGAGCACATTGGCGGTGATTAGCCACTTACAATAAAGAAATATAACTTGTAACGGGCTCTCTGTAGCCGGAAGATTAAACTTAGTGCCCGTGCAACCCGTCACGCTCCAAAGCCACACCCGGGCAACATCCACGAGTTTGCCTTGGATCCTCAGCTGTCGGTTTAGGTTTTCGATATACAGTTGGTCATAACCAAACTGACAGGTGAGCCGACAGGGAAAGTAAGGCTCGATCTGGTAGTCATTCGTCATGCAAAAGAGAAGGTAGCTGGGTCGGATGTTCATTATGTTAGACCCTAGAGGGGGGTGATTAGGGTCTTATGCTAATCTAATCAGATTTTATGCCAATTAAAACTTATTAATAAATTATTCTTACAAGATAGATATATAATATATTATGAGTAAGAATATGCAATATGAACAAAGAGATATATCCTATATGGTAAAATATATGCAAGGATATATAAACAACATAAGGGTGAACAATCTAAACTAAAGATGCAATTATGATAGGATATTATAAATAATGCAAACACACAATATGATCACTGATTTCGGACCTTCCGTCCTACGTCTCCGCTCCCACTCCCGGGGAGAAATCCACTATCACAACCGGGTTTTCTACGGTCACCCGAATAATATTTACACCTCACACTCGGTTTTCTAGCTAACCGAAAACTTTACAATCTCACACTCTTGCAATTACACTTTACACCCTCTCAAGTATTGGTCTCTAGTCCGTGTCTCCCTCAAGTGTTAGGAATTACAATCTCTCTCTAGGTATTACCACCTACTACACTCCTCTTTGGACGACCTCGTCTCTCACCACATACTCCTCTAGGTGTACAAGTGTATTACAAAGTGATCTACACAATTAAGGCTCATAAATACAAATTTGTTCTCTACAATAGATGAGAACTCAATTAAGCTCACTCTTAATGTCACAAACCCACAACCCAAATTATACTATAAATACAAATACAATAAGCTCAATGGTTATGTGTGTACAAAGAGAAATAAATCAAAACCAAACTTATTATGAAATCTAGCTTAAAAATGATTAACAATCAAATATATAAATGTAAAGCTAGAATTGAGTTTAGAAACACTTCTCTACGAACAAGGAGAGATTTGAAGATTGAATGCTCAAACACCAATAGATGATCTTCCTCAAGCTCTTGTGAAATTGTCTCCACAAAACAAACTCTCAAATACTTAAAAGCTTTTTAAACAAACTTAAACCAAAACTCAAACCATTGTTAAAACTCTTTTAAACTTGTTTTTAAAACGTTTCTTAGATTCTGTGGAACTGAGGATATGTGGTGGTATTTATAGGAACCCTAAAGCCAAGAGAAAACAAGGCAAAAAGACCAAAAACCCAAAAACAGTACAGTCTAGAAATATAGTCGTTACAGTGTTATGAATCGACTTGGTACTGTTCATGAGTCGACTCATAAGTAGCCGTTACAGACTAAAAATCAACTTATGGGTCGACTCATAAATTTTATGAGTCGACTCATCATGCATGGGTCGACTCATGAAGTTATGGGTCGACTCAGCAGAAACAAAACACATTTTCCAGCATAGTTTGTGAGTCGACTTATGACAGGCATGAGTTGACTCAACCTGATGGGTCGACTCAGTAATTTTGTGAGTCGACTCGTCATAAACAAAATGTAAACTACACAACAGTTTATGAGTCGACTCAACACTGTTCATGAGTCGACTCAAGACATGCACACTGTCTGTTTTAAACAGAAATCTGATTTTCAAACCTCTTTTAAAAATAGCAAATAAAATCAGAAAAATGTAAAACTTTGGAAAATGATTGTAAATATGATAATAAACAGCCATAAAAACTAGTTTTCAAAAACGGACCTCCCAAATAAAAAATATTATTATTTTGCAAAATAGTCCAAAACATGAAAATGTAAACACATGAGTTTTGACATTTTAGCTTAACCATGTTTTGAAACATTACAAAATGATTTTGTAGACTTAATAAAAGATGTATATGATTATTGCTAAGTCCAAAAACTAAGAATATAATATTTTTACAAATACAATAGAATATGAAACATATGAGTATGTATATGAATATATATTTATTTCATATCTATGAAATTAAACCAAACAAACTTATCCACGTAAAAACAAATATGTATGAATATAAATATTTATTTATATGCTTGTAAAAACTTTGTTTGTGGATAAACCAAAAACTAAGATGTGTGTGTGTGTGTGTGTGTGTGTGTGTGTGTGTGTGTATACATAGAAACCAATAAAATATGTGTGTATATGATATTGAGCTTAAAGTACCAACACACATAATATAAACTCCTAAACTAATTACCCAAGCTAGTGATCTTCAACGAAGCTCTATCTTGGTACACTTGCGGATGAAGCTTGAACTTTGATCTTCAACTTGAATTGTAAGGCTTCACTCCACTATTCCGCCAGCCTCCATTGGATATGATCGTGAAAGCTTAATTTCATCCATCCTCCAACATATTGTTTGTCTATAATAAATAGGAAAACACAAACACCAGACAAATAACATTAGTAGTAATTTGTTTGTTAAAACATTATCAAAACAAAAAGGCCAACACATTAACCACCGGAAGCAGCCCATGTCGAGGGTGGTTCGACTCGTTCTCGGCTCCTCATCATCAACCAACAACTAATCGTATTGGCTTGAGAATTGTGGGAAGCACTTGAAAAATTCCTAACACTTGTGAACCTAGAACTGTTGCTTCACCTCATGCCATTAGTGAGGCTCCCACTTGTAATCTTCTAATGTCTGTAGCAAGGAGACGTTCGGGTCTATGACAACGGGTGCCGATAGCAAGTCTGGATGGTTAACAACCAACCAAGCCATTAGATATGTATACGACAACTCAATCTTGGTGGTGGGGATCTCGCTTGAAGGCTTGCTCCTTCTTGCGTAAATCCGACGACCAAGTGATGAAGTCCGCTATGGATATCAGCAACCATGGCCGGGAGCAGAGAAAGATTGTGTCCAATCGAGAGCTCAACGACCAAAAATAGGACTTCGATGGGCAATGCTTCAGATAGCTAGTGTGGCACCACACACTTCTTCAGCCAGATGGCTAAATATCCTACCAAGAGGGTCGTTGACTGGATCTGCTTCTGCGCATGCTACAAGAAGGTCTCAAACTTGGTGCCTCTCAGGAATTTACCATCAGCTGCATGGGTGGTGTAAGATTGAGCATCAATCTGCTCAATCAAGTTATTGATCTCCGAGGGAGTCAAATGTGCTAACTCACAAACTACCTCGCCAGAATGATTCTCCAAATGCTTGAATAAATAGTCCGTGAACTGCTTCAAGCTGAGCTGAGGGAACTTTTTTCTTGGCCTTGATATAACACCAGCTAAGGCCGTCTGACAGTGACACGCTAGCTCCCATAACGTGCCCTATTTGGCGAATCTTATCCGACTTATTTGTTAGTTGATTGGATAATACTCCTGATATGGAAGATCGCCTATTGGTAGTCCCGAGACTTTAATTATATCATGCAATGCCAACCCCAACTCTCTATTCCGAGTCAAGAATGTGTTGGTATCCGGGTTGTATATTTATAGCATTGCGAAGAAATGGTTCACGCTCATGGAGAGGCCATACATACTATCCCGGATGGCGTTATATAGTCACCATTCTCTCAACTCTGTCTCCCACTGACTGAGAACATAGTCTGTCATCCTTGTCCACCACTTATCGGTTGAGGAAAGAACCCAACCAAAGCACCTGAAACCTTTGACGGGTAATTCCCATCCTAGCCTCGCAAGGCGGTTCTGTACCGTGTTAGCCCTGATCAGCAGCTCGTTCGGTGGAAATTCATCTTGTCCTAACACACCGAGGTGAATCCCTCGAACATAATTCCTCTCACTCGAGCCCGGAGTCTTGCCTTGGGTAATAAACCTACAATGAACTCGCTCCTGGTCCTCAGTTAGGCGCCAAACCATCCGTCGTCCCACCGCCAAGTTGTTTAAGTGTGTGAGGGCGTAGTGACAAGGAATCGGAGGGAGGAATCTGTAGCCTCCGTCATACTCATTCAACCACTATTCCGGGCCACAATTCAGGTTGCTTGGATCCTCGACTGAGTCTCCAAACATGAAGTTGGGTTTCCTCAACGGCTCAGTTATGGTTGGAACTCTGGTAAGAGGTGCATCAGTTATCAAACGTTTCATGGTGCGACGATCTCCCTCCTTAACAAGCACAGAGATTTCTGTAGGCCTACCTCTATTAAATCGAGGGGCCTCATCGACAATAGATGTCTGCTCGAAAGAGGTGTAGGAGACGCTACTTCGACCGTTCATCGAACAAGGCGAGAACACCTCTGACGGGAATTCAACTGAAATGAACAAAGCGTATTTATTACACAGGGTTAAGGGAATATTTCTAAGGCAATACAAGGAGTTGAACTCATCTCATGAATCCATAAGATAGAGTCACTACCTTATAATTGGAGAGATGATTTCAACTGTTTCACACACACGCAAGGCAACATACACTGTCGTGTAAATAACGCGACAATATAACTTGCCATATGGAGTGCGATATAGCATAAAATCATCCTTTTTGCCTTGAGATGTGTCTTGACCAAGAAAAATATATCTTTAAGCATTGACCCCCACAAAAGAGGATATCGGCTCTTCCTGAATGCCTCACGACGGAGAGCAAACAAGGATACATTATTCAGAATATCAATTTGCGAACTAGCGAAAGTGATAAACGCTTACCTCTAAATGACATAGTTGCAGGAGCCTCTCTCTCAGGTGCCTGAGAAACCAATCAACTCCTCAAAATGCGTGACCTCTTGGGAGACATCATCAATTGCAAGAAAAGTCGTGATTTCAGGTAAAATTCAATTTCAAGAGGATAAACCAATCCGACAAATCACAATCAAGTGCTCAAGACCAACCAAAACTTCGGCCATCATCGCGAGTTAAACGAGGGTTTTGGTTTTAATCCAAAATCGAGCTAAGGGTTTTCGATTATCATACAAAACCAAGATTGAGATTTCGTTTATCATCCAAAAGCCCAAAACCAAAGCCCCCCAAGTTTGAATTTCAGCCATGATTGAGGGAAATTAAGAATACAAAAATAAGCTGAGGGTATTGGTTCTCAACCAAAATCAAACAATGGCCTCGATTCTCAACCAAAATCAATCAATGGTCTCGGTTCTCAACCAAAATCAAGCAAATGGCCTTGGTTCTCAACCAAAATCAAATAATAGCATCAATTCTCATCTAATACCCTAAACCAAACTTTGGTTCTCAATCAAACCAAGCTATGGTTTTGATTTCCCCCAAAACCGAAACCATCGGGGCTAATCAAAGGTTCAGTCACTCCCAAGACCAAAATTAGAGGATTAATCCTAACTAAAATTAAAATTAAAGGTGTGGTCAGTTTGGAAGAAGAAGAATGGCAACAGAACTTCGAAACCAAAGTGGATTGGGTGTCGGTTCCTGTTAGATTCAATGGGAAAACAACAAAAAATGAGCATATGATCGAGAGAGAAGAACTCAACAACCAAGCTAGGGTTTCAACCATACCCCAAAACCAAAAACTAGAGATTGAAAATACAAGAAAGTGAATCAAAATTGAAGCCATGTGTGCGGGTTTACCAGGGATCAAGGAGGATACAAAATTAGCGGAGAAGGAACTGTAAAAAGGAGGCTCGAACTTGAAGAAAATCGCCTAACCCTAGTCCCCTCAAGTTGAGATCCGATAGAATCAAAGGAGCCAAAGGAGGAATTCAGTGGGGAAATTCTTCTATAAGGATTTTAGGAGGAGTTTAGGTAGGATAAGAAAACAGAAGAAGTTGGAAAAAATCGGAAAACTTGGGCCTTTAAAACTCCTCCAGCAGATTTCAACCGACCCCCGTGCAAGACACTTAGACGTGTCTCGCACACGTGTAGGACACATGAAGGTGGCTCGCGCCCAGGGTAGGTCTCGCGGGTACTTTTTTGCATGATTTTGCCTATCCTTGCCTATTTTTGACGTATTCGAGGTATGTTTTCACACTCTGATGAGTATATGAGTATAAACTGCATCTCACTGAATCTCTAACGGGTATATGAGGTTAAACTAATTCTCAAAAACTCCAATGAGTACCTGAGTATAAACTGATTCTCCGTGCTTCAACGCCTTAAGAGCTTAAACTGTATAGACTCCAATTAATACATGAGTATAAACCGCGTTTACGCCGCAACGAAGGTCAACGCCAATCAACGATTCGACGGTTTTGCTAAAAATCAGGCTCAGGACAATTATATTCCAAAAATACCCTTGGGAGTTCAATCACAATTCATATATAAACCTCCCGACAAGGATGATCAATTCAACGTCGACTCAATGACGTGAGTTAGTTTCGGTATTAAATAAGCCAATTTTAGTTCAAGATTTTGACAATGGTCAGATGATAAACGCAACACCGAAAGTATTTTAGACTATTCGACAAAATACTAAATAAGCTGAAATCGAAAGAAATTAGGAGTTGAAGCCATTCACAGGTCCTTCATGTAGTCTCCTCGACAAAATACTGAAGAGACTGAAAGCAGCGCATATCTTATCCAAAGTATTCTGGACTCCTCGATAAAATACCGAGGAGGCTAAAAACTTTGGAGGAGGTATCTGTAGGCATTGAAATATGCCTATAGGTTCCTAAACATAGCTCAAGACAAAGAGAAGACGAAGAACATTATTATCCAAGTTAGAGGGGATCATCCGGCGCCAAGAAAAAGCGACGAAGCGACGGAATGCACGAAGCGACAAAATGATGAAGCGACAGAACGCACAAAGCGATGAAGCGATGAAGCAATGAAATGTGTGAAATAACGAAGTGACGAAACATACGAAACAACGAAGAAATGCGCAAAATGACAAAACACACAAACTGACGGGACCCGGAACTATCTCACAAAAAGTGAGATAGTCGAGGGTGTCTCGGTTTCTGAGACACCAAATGGTGTCTCGGATTTCGAGACACCCTTGGGTGTCTTGCTAACCGAGACAACACAAAATGTCTCGACTAGAAAACGTGCCTCCCGGGTAGTTCTAACAAGTTTTGACGGTTTTGATCGGTTTCTGTTTGGTGGGAAAATTGAAAGAAGACAATTTGGAGAATTGAATTTGTTTTATTCTCTCTAACAGGCTTAGAAAAAGAATGAATACAATTCCCTTAGTACAATATCTCTCTCTAACAACTTAGAAAAAGAAATTACAGCTCCTTTCGATCGGATTCTTGATTTACAAAAGAGAGAATGGTCGACGGAGATCCTTCCCTTTGTTTAACCTGGGTTCTTCATGCTAGCGATGAGATGCCTCCCTCGATATTCATGACGAGTTTGCTTCTTGTTGACGATCCGAACACCTCGCTTTGTGGAGCATTATCTTTGCCTCTTGAATCAACGTCTTGGATGAACTTGCATGACAAGTTTGAAACTCTTAATGAGTTAGGGAACTCTAAGCGAGTTATAACTCTGTGGAAGAGTTAATTTGATGTAACCGAAAATTGGTTCTCAAGCTAAGGCCGAAAGCTCTAAGGAGTGCTCCAAAGGATGAATGTCGATCTCTCAATCTCTAATACTCCAAAAAAGAGATCAATTGGAGAGCTAAAAGAGAGAGAGAGCCCGAACTTAGTTGTGTTTTTTGCTATTTATAGGGAATTAATGGGTGTAACCGCCCCCTAAAATCTCTCCTTAATGAGGTGTAACCGACCCTATTTCATGGAAAATGGTTTTAAAACTGTTCAAGGATTTAATAGGTGTAATCACCTCCCTAAAATCATGGGTGAATGGTTTTAGAACCATTTAACTCGTGTTTGAATGAGTCAAACGTAAAATCTACATTCTCGACACGAACTTTGTGTTTTGGGATTGAAACGCAAAGTTGAGCTCCGTACTGGCAGCTAGAAATACAGTGGTGAGCCATGCGTTCTAAGCTTGGAACACAGTGGTGAGCCCTGTGTTTTGAATCCGAAATACGGTACGACCTCTGCATTTTGAATCTGAAATGCAGCCATGACCTCTGCGTTTTGAATATGAAACGTAGCCACGACCTCTGCGTTTTGAATCTGAAACGTGGGCATGACCTCTGCATTTTGAATCTGAAACACGGGCATGACCTTAGTGTTTTGAGTCTAGAATGAGGGCATGAGCTCTGCATTTTGAATCTGGGACGCAGAGGTAAGCTCTGCATCTTGAGTTGAAGAGACCGTCAATTTATAGTCTCTTTTGCTAGAGCGTTGCAAAGATCGTCATCTTGTAATTTTCGTCTTGGCTCCTTGAAAATATGAGAGTCATCAGATTATAACTCCCGATATTGATTGTGAAGGCTGTTGAATTAGAGCTTTCATCGGTTATTATGAAAATCATCAGATTGTAACCTTCATTGATCTACGTAAAATTTTTTAAATTGTAGCCTTCTCGAAGTCGCCAAATTATAACTTCCATCATCTTTGATGGGGATCAACTATCTGTAGTAATTTTTAGATAGCCTACAGAACCTCATCTAAAGTTTTTAAAAGTTCGTGGTTGACTGGGATAAATTTTCGGAATACTTTGGATATCAGCTCTGATCTTGGAGCTGTTGATTTCTATCATAAAGAAGTTGTTCTCTGCACCCGCTTCAAAGGCATCTTGGTTAAAGGGATTTGCCACGTAGGACCTATGTGAGGATGAGCTTCGAAGAGAAACTATAGCGACGATACAAGCTACTCATGAGCAGAAGCTCTCAAACGTCATGTTACGACTCACATCCATTTGCTGATGGGCCCGCTAATATTCATAGGATTTTTAACAAATCCCCAGCCATCAACGGATTTGATAAGCTTTTACCGACTAACGTTTGAGTAAGGCTAGCATGTGGATTTTCTAAGTCCGTTCTATATGTAACGTTGTGCTAAAAGAATAAACTCTCTTAAACTTAGTGCTATGATACCAAATACATAGACTTTGTCAATTTTACGGGAATGGACTACGCGACAATATGTATTAGGTATCAGCTTATCTCTAATTAGGGATCGAGATAAAGTCCCCCATGTGTGAAAGACATGGATTTTCGGTGCTATGATGTTAAATACGTAAACTTCGCCATTATTGCAGGAATAGGCCACCCGATAGCATGTGTTAGATACAAACTTGTCTCTAATTAGGAATCGAGATAAAGTCCTCCATGCGTGTAAGGCATGGATTCTAGTGTTATTAGTGACAACCTGCTATGATATTGAATACGCATGCTTTTGTCATTTTCACGAGGAAAGACTAACTGGTGACGCGTGTTAGGCGTAGACTTATCTCTAATTAGGGATCGAGATAAAGGCCCTCATGCATGAAAGGTATGGATTCAAAGATTATTAATTTAATAATAATCATTGGATACGATATGGAATACGTAGGCTTTGTCGCTGTTTCTTCTTGTGTTATGTTTTCACTTGAAACACTAAAAAAAAGTTAGAAGTGCCAGAGGTGTAGTATTAACTTGGCATGAATTTTTTATTTAGAGTGAAATTCTAAAATTTTCTTCATTATCACTAGGATAATTCCAGAAAATATTTAATTCGCTGGGGATTTTATAATGAAGACTTGCTATTTTTGTTGAAAAAAGATTGACAAGTTCATTGAGGGGTTTGACTGTTAGAGGTATGATGTTAACCTAACAGTATTTTATAGGCCTATCGCTCTATTGAAGGAAGTTGATAAGTTGATTTGGTCGTCAGAGGTGTGATGTTAATTTAACGTGTTTATAGACCTATCACTCTATTAAGAAGAGTCGATAGGTTGATTGTTAGAGGTGTTTTGTTAACGTGATAAGATTGTGGACCTATCGCTCTATTGAAGAGAGTCGATAAGTTGATTGTCAGAGGTGTGGTGTTAACTTGTCATGATCGTAGACCTATCGCTCTATTGAAGAGAGTCGATAAGTTGATTGTCAGAGGTGTGGTGTTAACTTGACATGATTGTGGACCTATCGCTCTATTGAAGAGAGTTGATAAGTTAATCGTCAGAGGTGTGGTGTTAACTTGACATGATTATGGACCTATTGCTCTATTGAAGAGAGTCGTTAAGTTGATTGTCAGAGGTGTGATGTTAACTTAACGTCATGAGATGTGTGATATTAATGTGCTAAAAGGATTGGTTGTCAGAGGTGTGATATTAACGTAACAAGATTTTGTTACAATCGGAGCAACTTTGTGGACTTATCATCCTATTAAAGAGGATTGATAATGTCACGCCCCGCTTCCCAAAATACCCGGGAATCGGAACGTGAACAAGCCCGCGACGTATTAGATTGAGAAGAAATATACACTACTCTTTTTTTTTCTTTTCTTTTCTTTTCTTCTCAATCCAATACGCTAAGCGTCTAGAAATAAATATAATACGAAGTCACAGGTCCCCGATCACAATAGCAAGAATATAAAGACAACTCAGAATAAGGATAGACATATCATCCATAATAAATCATCCCAGACATAAAATATGGGTCCAACATACCCTTATTACAAAATAGTCTAACTAGGAAATAAGAAATACATAGTCCATAAAGAAAATACTGTTAAAATACTAAGTCCAACATCAACTAAAGAAAAGTACGGTAAAAGAGTTTAATGTCCAACTACTACTACGGAAGAAAATCACTACGCTTCAGCTAGCTCTTCTACTCTTTTTACAAGACACCCCTGCTAAGAATCCTCTAGCTCCTGTACGATTCCGAACTGAGGCTGTCCATCTCCTAAATCTGACGTACACCCAGAAAATAGGAGTACGTCAGCGTGTATACACACGGTAAGATCCCCCAAGCCAGGAACAAATATAATAACAGTAATGATAACATATACGTGGTCAATGCGATAACAAAAATAGAAATAGAACATGTGATGATAGTAATAACGATAGAGGCATGCAACTGGAATACTAATAATCAGATAAATCCAAAAATCAACCAAGTAACAAGGTCATACAATAGTTGGAATTAATACTTAAAAATCTACAACTCGAGACGTAGTACGTCGAGCGAAATAATCCAAACAAGGAAACCCTCATGTATATACCATATGTCTTGAATTATAAATAATTAAATATTAACCCCGAACTATGTATGGAAAGAAATACGACTGGCCTACTTCTCATAAGAATCATACTTAGCCAAGAATCTAAGTCATGTAACTAGTCATCCTACAACAGGTCACTGGCTCATATTATCGAATAACTGATAGATCGCAATCACAAAATATCCCAACTCCTCAGACCCACCCCAGAGTGAAACGATCCACTGGTGCGAGCCTGGAAAATAATCAACAACCACGATACACAATCACGATATCACTGCTCCTCAGACCCACCCCAGAGTGAAACGATCCACTGGTGCGAGCCTGGAAAATACCAACAACCATGATATCAAATGTTCCTTAGACCCACCCCAGAGTGAAACGATCCACTGGTGCGAGCCTGGAAAATAACCATCCACATCCGATCACATGAACCAAGAATTCCTCATCCTAACTCTTCTTGCTTCCCTAAGTCAACTCCACACTATAACTCGGGTTCACCACCTAAACTCAGTCAACAAACTCACACATGTCACTAAGTCTGTTCATGACATACAAGGTCACTAAGTCATGAACTACTAAGGTTCTCAACACATCAACAGATCATAAATATAGTGAGTCGTATTAAACATGATTACGCAGGCTTATGAAGCAGAAAGAGAATTGTAATGAACATGAAATGCATAAGCAAAATACTACAACATGAATGTAAAACATGAGGGGGCTTCATTATTATCTTACCGCTGGGATGTCCGAACTTCTCATACAAAATATCTGTACTTACGTATTTTTTAGAATAATGATACGGTAGGAAGGAAACTAGAAACCGATGTCGTTTTGCACATGAAATGTCGCGCTCTACGGCGATCAGTCATACTATGATAAATAAATATTCTTTTTCTCAAAATAAAATTCTTTTAATCATAACAATTATTGAAAAATACTTTTTACTCAAAATAAGTTATTTTCACTAAATATGTTCCTTTAGAAAAATATTTTCATAATCATAATAAATACTAAAAATACATTCTTGCTTCCAGGCAGCCCGAAATTAATCATAAATCAATTCTGACCTATCCAATCACCACGATTAATTTTTGTACTATAGGATATTCACCAAAAATGTAATCGTTAACTGCACATATGATATTAAATTGGTATGAACTAAACTATACATATACAAAATAATCCATACAGTAAAAATAAATTAAATCAAGATAATGGCAAGAGGGATCTTGCCTCGGGTACGTCGAGCAAATCGACGTCGACGTGCGGGTCGGATCTGACGTTGGTGGAACGCGGCGGCGAACTCCGGTCAGCGTCGTTGGTTGGTGGGTGGTGGAGATCTAGCGGGGAGGGATGTCGTCGGACTGCGGTGACGAGGAGGTGCTGTCGCGGGACTGGGGCGGCGACGGGGGCTGTTTGGGGTGTGGGTGGCCGGAGGTGGCGGAGGCGAGGCTGGTGCTGGTCGGAGGGGGAGAGGGCTGGCCAAGGATTGGCTGGGGTGCGGGGTTCCGATGAGGTGAAGGGGAGGGCGGCGTCCCGCTTGAGTGCAGTGGCTAGAGGCGAGCAGCGGGGCGGCGACGAGCGACCAAGGGGCAGTGCGGCTGGCGGAGGAAGAGGGCAAGGCGGCGTTCGGGGGTGATGGAGGCGATGGTGTCAGATTCGTGAAGAAGAGGAGAGAGAGAGGGGATGGTGTGGCGGCGGTGGTCAGGCCGACGGCGTTGATGGAGGAGGCAGTGGTTCAGGCGGCTGAGGCGGAAGGGGTTGGGGTTTCGGGTAGAGAGAGAACGAGAGGGAGAGAGCGGGTGGCGGGGCGAGGTCGGGGGAGACGGGGGCTGTGACGGGGGCTGCTTGGAACGACGGGGGTCGGAGGAGACGAGCGGGCGATGGTCGGAGGCGAACTCCGACGGAGTGGCTGGGGCGTGGGTCCGGTGCTTGAGGAAGAAGAAGAAGGAGAGAGAGAGAGAGAGTGGGTTTTCTTTGGGGTTGTACTGATGGAGAGAGAGAGGTACGGTGAATTAATGAATGAGGAGAGAAAAGGAAAGTATGAGAGAGAAAATATTTGATTAGTTGGTTTTGAAATTTGAAAATGAGAGAAAATGGAAGGAGAGATAAATGCACGTGATTGAGAAGAGAAATGGTATAAAATAAACATGATTAAGGGGGTGATTGGGAAAAGAATTTGGAAGGAATTCAAATGGGAGAAAATTAAGGGAGAGAATATTATGAGAATATTTTGCATGATTTTTCAAAATAACATTATATTAATAATTAGACATATAATAATATTAATAAATAATTAACAGCTAAATATTTATATATTTACATATGTACTAATGTACTAACTCAGGTTTACATCAAATATAACAAGGTCATTAATAGTATTAGTCACCAATGATTATATAAAAAAATCACTAAACCATAAATTAATATTTAGCAGAATTAATAAATACAAGACTATATATATTATTATTTATTTATTTTGAAAACTCAAAAAATTCCAGAAATTAGGAAAAATATTAATAAAATATAATATAATATTTTAAATACTAGAAAAATTATTTAAACACGTATCAAAAATAACGGTTGTTACAGATAAGTTGATTATCAGATGTTTGATATTAACATAACAAGATTGTGTTGCGATTAGAGCAACTTTGAGGACTTATCATCCTATTGAAGAAGATTGATAAGTTGATTGTCAGAGGTGTATTGTTAACATGACAAATTGGGAGTGATGCAAGCTGGATTCGTACTCCGTAGAGATGTTAATTGTCAGAAGTGTAATGTTAAGTCAACGATTTTTTGTGAATTTTTGTGGTTGACGGAGATATTCTATTGAATATGACAACTCATAAAATTTATTACTCATAATCCAGTGGACTACAAATAAACCAACCCCCAGTCTTGAACAAGTGCATGGGAGAAAAAGGGATAGACATGGAATATCACCTAGTGGGCTATTATCCGTCAAGTCGTTTAGTGACATTGGAGTATAACGACTATGATTGGAATAGAGGCACGTCACGTAGCAGGCTGCTATTTGAAGAGTTTGACTATCATAGGTAACTGTTAATGTGATAGCTTTATGGACCCGCCATCCTATTGAAGAGGATTGGCAGGTTGATAGACTATCAGATGTAACTATTAACATGATAGTTTTATGGACCCCCCATCCTATTAAAGAGGATTGGGTTCAGTGGTCGTAGTATCTTCCCCTTCTGATTGAGAAGATTAGGTTTGGTCCCATTGCTCAGGTTGATCCTGCTTACTTTGTTCTTTAGCTTTGACCCTGGTTATAATTTTTTAGCCTGTTCACCTTGAGAGATTAGTTGTCTCCAAGAATAGCATTCTGCAATCCTCATTTGTGCTAGAAGGTTGATCTACAAGTTTTGTCGATAGGTTTTCACTAAGATAGACTATGTCATACCTGACGAACATCGAAGAGCCATGCTTCGGAATCTCTTGGCAAAGGCTTTGAAGGCCCCCCTCTTCTTCTGTTTAGTGGTGAGAAAGGTATGGATGGAGTCTTCTGTATCGTCTTCAAAGAATCTTGACAGGAAGAGTCTCTCTAGATCCGTCCACTTTTGGATACATCCTGCAGGTAGCTTCATGAACCATTCAAAGGCAACCCCCTTGAGGATGCCAATGAAAAAACAAGCCAGTATAGCATTGTTTGATATCACATTCTAAGTCTGTAACTTAAAATAGTAGATATGTTGGTTCGGTGATCCCGTGCTGTCAAAAGCTCGTAGCGTCAGGACTTTAAACTTTGGAGGATAATGAGTTGTATCCCATTCGACTGGATAGGGCCTAACAACTCCCTCATCTTAGAGCTCGCTTCTATGTGTTATAGTATTAAGACATGCTTCCAATTCTTCCATTTTTCAGACTGGAGATTTTGCTTGTTCTCAGTCTCTCTTCTATCTTCAGAGGAAGATTTTAGGTTTGTGGACTTCTTGGTCAGAAGCAGCAGCATTAATCACTTTTTCCTTCCCTTTGCTTGTGTGAGGTTGGGATGAAGATGATTTTCTTCTCTGGGAAGATTCTTTCTTGGGTAGTGAATTGTTCTTATGAGATTTGGCATTATCTGTGATGATTTGAGTCATCAGGGCCAGGAGTTCATTGATGGCCTACTGCTGAGATTTGATCATGGCTTGCTGTTCATCAAATCTTTTCACCAAATCATCATGGTTTCCCGCGATTGGGCTCTCATGTTCTTCGAAAGAACTAGAGGATTGGGATTCTGTGATGGCTGAATGTTCATCATCGTACCCAATTCCTTTAGCCAGCTTTTGATAATCAACAAGAGGTATGACTCCCCTTCGAGTTCGGGTATGTTGGTAGATTCCCTCGAACTCATTCAGGATCTCTTTGAAATTTGGAGACTGGTTCGTCTCTGGCTCATCAGGACTAGGAATTGATAACTTCCCTCTACCGATCATATTAGAAATAACTCCAAGGTATTCATCCTTCAAAGTCTTCTTCCTGTGCGAACGTCGTTGTTGGTTGGGCAAAACAATGTTCGTTAATTGGTCGAACACAAACGGTTTTGCCGCATGTGAGTAGTATTGACATCCTGAGAGGACCGCAGAAATCAATCGTTCACATTAGAATGAACGAACGACTTGTTGCATCGGTCTTTCTCTCGATATGAACACTCTCAAATTTGTTGCAAAGACTCGAGAAGAATTACTCACTGATCGTGAGGTTTGAATTGGAACCCCCTGCCTATGATTGGATCGGACTAGCTCCTAGTGAACATGAATCTTGTTGAGATATATTGAATTCGTAGACTTTTTATATCTGCCCCTCAAGTATTTCGGGGTCTCGCTGCCCGGTCAGCGAGCCAGGGATCCAGGGGGTGTCGCGCCCCTGTTCGAGGGGTCCGAGGGGATGGACAACCCTCGGCAGGGTTCAGGGCAGCGCCCCGAAGCTCCACGGTATACACTAGGTTCTGTATTGGGTTTTATTACCTGAGCCCAAATCTATTGTTTGAAGTCCATGTCTGTCACTTTGAACGCGACTTGACACATCGTGTAAGAAACGCAAGGGTCACATTCTATTTTTGCAACACACCGCTGCGGGCTACGTTTTGTTTGTGAAATGCGGCCTTGGGGGTTGCGTTCTGATTATGAAACGTGGCCCTAGGGAGTGCGTTTTATTTGGGAAATGCTCCCCTAAGGGTCGCATTTGAGTTGATCAATGTAGTCTTGGGGGCTGCGTTCTGCTGGTAAAACATAGGCTTGAGGGGCTGCGTTCTGCTTGTGAAACGTGCCGCTAAGGGCTACGTTTTGATTGTAAAACATGCCTCTGAGGGTTGTGTTTTTATTGTACAACGTACCACTAAGGGCTGCGTTCAACTTGGTTCACACGATATTCTTGTTTGAGCTCATGAAGATGAGACTCTTGTTTTAAAACAGAAGCGCAAAGCTCAGGATCGCGTTTCGGCTTACAAATGCAAGGCTCACGTTGGTTAAGAGATCGGCTTTCTCGGAGTTGTACCCATCATCGAGATCTTCTCCTTCATTGAGTGACATTCTTCTTGGCCTATTTTAATGCCTTTGCAGTGGTGTTATCGGCATTGACGGAGTTGGTCATCGCGATGAGTATTTTGTAACCCGATACCCGTTGCTTTGGTACGGGTGCAGAACCTTCAACTCGATGGATAAGTTTGGCCAAAGCTAAATCTTCTCCTTCAGAGAGGGGACTATATGAACAGTGCAACCCCTAGGGGAGACGGTCCTTTGATGAGTCAGGCATAACTGGAGCTTTAGTCTCCTTAGAGATTTTACAGATCTTGCACATAGCCTTGGGGCTAAGGGGTCTGGAGGAGAGTAACTCCTCATACTTGGCTTAATCGAACTCAATAATAAGAGTTTCGACAGTCGTTCCAGTGAGGTTGATGTCGGATTGTGCCACCACTTCTTTATCGGTGAAAAAGCTCATCCCCAGCAGAAGTCGCTATCTTTTGTTTGGTGGGAAAATTAAAAGAAGACAATTTGGAGAATTAAATTTGTTTTATTCTCTCTAACAGACTTAGAAAAAGAATGAATACAATCCCCTTAGTGCAATCTCTCTCTAATAATTTAGAAAGAGAAATTACAGTTCCTCTCGATCGGATTCCCGATTTACAAAAGAGAGAAGGGTCGATGGAGATTATTCCCATTGTTTAACCTTGGTTCTTCACGGTAGCGATGAGATGCCTTCCTTGATATTCGTGTCGAGTTTGCTTCTCGTTGACGATCCGAACACCTCCCTTTGTGGAATATTGTCTTTGCCTCTTGACTCGACGTCTTGGACGAACTTGTATGATAAGTTTGAAACTCTTAACGAGTTAGGGAACTCTGAGCGAGTTCTAACTCTGTGGAAGAGTTAATTTGATGTAACTAAAATTTGGTTCTCAAGCTAAGGCCGAAAGCTCCAAGGACTGCTCCAAAGGATGAATGCCGATCTCTCAATATCTAATGCTCTAAAAAATAGATCAATTAGAGAGCTAAAAGAGAGAACCTGAACTCAGTTGAGTTTTTTACTATTTATAGGGGATTAAGGGGTGTAACCACCCCCTAAAATCTCTCCTTAATGAGGTGTAACCGACCATATTTCATGAAAAACGGTTTTGAAACCGTTCAAAGGTTTAGTGGGTGTAATCGCCCCCCTAAAATCATGGGAGAATAGTTTTAGAACCATTTAACTCGTGTTTGAACGAGTCAAACGCAAAATCTGCATTTTGGGCACGAACTCTACGTTCTGGGATTGGAACGCATAGTTGAGCTCCGCATTGGTAGCTAAAAACACAGTGGTGAGACCTGCGTTCTGAGCTTAGAACGCAGTGGTGAGCCCTGTATTTTGAATCCAAAACGCGGCCACGACCTCTGCATTTTGAATTTGAAATGCAGCCATGACCTCTGCGTTTTAAATCTGAAACGCAACCATGACCTCTGCATTTTGAATTTGAAACGCAGCCACGACCTCTGCATTTTGAATCTGAAATGTAGCCACGACCTCTGCGTTTTGAATCTGAAACACAAGCATGACCTCTGCATTTTGAATCTGAAATGCGAGTATGACCTCTGTGTTTTGAGTCTGGAACGCGGGCATGAGCTTTGCGTTTTGAATCTGGGACGCAGAGGTGAGCTCTGCGTCTTGAGTTGAAGAGACTGTTAATTTGTAGTCTCTTTTGCTAGAATGTTGTAAAGATCGTTATATTGTAATCTTCGTCTTGGCTCCTTAAAAATATGAGAGTCGTCAGATTGTAACTCCCGATGTTGATTGTGAAGGTTGTTAAATTAGAGCTTTCATCGGTTATTGTGAAGGTCGTCAGATTATAACCTTCATTAATCTACATGAAAATTTTAAATTGTAGTCTTCTGGAAGCCGTTAAATTGTAACTTCCATCATCTGTGTTTGATGGGGATTAGCTATCTACAGTAATTTTTAGACAACCTACACTTTTGTGCATTCCACTGGCTTCCTAACTGCTTTGAAATCATCCCTAAACATGGGAAAGTAGTTGTTAATTGTAGATACGTCCAAATCATAAATTCGTATCCGCAAACATGACGTTCAAAGCCTATAAATACCACCTAGCACCTATAGGCACGGGTAATCGGGAGATCTGACATTTGGGCGAAGTGCTAATGAATTCCAATGTAGAGAGCCATGAATTTTAGAGAGAGAGAGAGAGAGGCGAGATCTTGGCGAACTCCTGAGCATAAAGAGAGGATTTTGAGAGATCTGCATGCCTTTATCCCTTTCCTTGAGTTCAAACATTGTTTTGATCTCAAGAAGAGTATTTATCTCACCTTGCTAAGATAATTTACTTATGTTCTAGTTTTCTCGTTGAAACAATAACACCGAGCCTTCTTCACGATCAATCCGGATCTGTGAATCAATGGTCCATAAACTAACACATCCCCAGCACAGGTGAAGATCCCACGCAAGCAGCGATCGATAAAAGATTTATGCGTGTGTTTCTTGGAGATGATCTATTTATTTCTTGTGTAACGAGTAGTCTTATAAAAAGGCTCACTCTTTTGAATCTATTGTAAATGATACACATTGTAATGGATTCCATAATGAAACCATTTTTTGACGTAGACAACAAGTCCAGGGTTGATATGTCAACAAGCCCTTGGTACCCTCAAGGGTAAGCCTAAGGCAAAACCCTATGGTCGACTCCCACAGTCGTCTCTCGACCATACGGGGATACTAAAGACCTAGGCACCTACGTAAGACCTACCCAACCTACGGGTTGCCATTTATCCCTCATAAGGGCCCGAAGGCCTAGTCAACTCTCAGGGTTCTAGGCGTTGACTCCTCAGTTGAATTTAAAGCCATTGGTACCTCTTCAGGAATAAACCCAAGGCATAACATATGGTCGAATCCTTCAGTAGTTGACCATCATGGTTATTTAAAACCCATGCATCTAAATAAGTCCTGGGTGACATAACTCCAGGGTTGATATGTCAACAAGCCCTTGGTACCTTCAAGGGTAAGCCCGAGGCAAAACCCTATGGTCGAATCCCACAGTCACCTCTCGACTATACGGGGATATTAAAGACCTAAGCACCTATGTAAGACCTAGGTACTCACCCTACAGGTTGCCATTTAGCCCTCACAAAGGCCCGAAGACCTAGTTAACTCTCAGGGATCTAGGCGTTCAACTCCTCAGTCGAATTTAAAGCCCTTGGTACCTCTTCAGGAATAAACCTAAGACACAACATATGGTTGAATCCTCCAGTAGTCGACCATCATGGTTATTTAAAACCCAGGTGTCCAAATACGTCCTGAGCGACACAACTCCAGGGTTGATATGTCAACAAGCCCTTGGTACCTTCAGGAGTAAACCCAAGGCATAACCTTATGGTCGACTCCCATAATCATTTCTTGACCATATGGGGATATTAAAGACCTAGGCACTACGTAAGACCTAGACACCCAACCTTAGGGTTGTCATTCGACCAAGAAGGCCTTTAGGACCTCTCGCACGAGCCTAAGGGTGCGAAGTCTCTGAATAACACGACTAATGGTTCATCGACATAAAAACTTAAGCATTCAATTGTCAAGTTCTTGTCGATTAAACCCTCAGTCAGTGTAAGGTGTTAGGAGAATTAATTGTAAGTCTCCCAACACGAGTGGACACACTACAATTAACTCACCCTGGTCAAAAGTCCTCAGTCAAAACATAGATAACTTAAGAATGGAAACAAAACTAATTTTCATTCAAAATAAGTTACTCCAGTACAATTTTCTTTATAATATCTAAGCCTAAGGAGGCTTAAAAATGATACAAGTCCTCAAGGCTCTCGATCAGAGCCGGGAGTAGGACTCGTCAGTCTCCTAGTAGCAACGACAAAAGATTTGCCAAGAACCTCAGCAGTAGGATCACCCTCACTATTACTCGCTTCTAAGCTCTGATCCCCTCCACTCCACTCAACGTCTCTCAAGAGATTAAGACAACAAGAAACACGGGGAGGATAAAAGCAATCAGGAGAAGGGTGGGAGAGACTAGCGAAGCAAAATAATCAACTTCGGCCTTTCATGCTAAAGCCACATCGACTCTTCCTAATAGTCAGTGGCGCCAGTCCTCGACCAACCTCTTCCGATGCTGCTCTATATCCAGACGAAGGAGCCTACCCTCCAAATCCTTGATAATCGTTGCAAACACCTGACTTTATGATCAAAGCTCGTCAAATTCTCTCCTTAATTTCTTGAGAGAAAGTTGACTAGAATGGGTGTCTGCCTCAACCGTCATTCTACGACGCCTCTAGGACTTGACCTCCCCCTTCAGCTAGACCACTTCAGCTGAAGATCATCCAAAGATCCTAAATGCTTGGATACTTGAAGCCGATAGCTCGACAGAAGCCTTTCCTTCTCGTCTAGCTCTCGACATCAGGCATCCACTTTATGAGCCATCTCAGCCTCCAAAACAGCGGCTCGTCTCTCTGCTTCTTCCTTGGCCAACTTTTCCAAGGCCAGCTCGACCCGTCTTTCCTCAAAGGATTCATGCATATGCTCAAGATGGTTGAACATGGCCTGCTCCAGTAAAGCTTCTCGGACTAGATAGGCCTGAAGAGTTTAGTGTATGCCAGCACTTGACATCTTGTCCAAAATTCTTTTGTTCTCAGGAAGGGCGAATTAACAGACTGCTGCAAGTGGCACTGTGGCCGACCCCAAATTTGAACTCTGAGTATCCAAAGATACTTTTGGTATAAATTTGTCACCCTCAGGGATCTCCCTCCTAGGCGAATAGGGTCTCAATGGGACCCCCATAAGCATTGCTTGCGCCACCTCCCGAGATGCAGGAGTGATCTTGGACATATCATGACGCCAGGGCCAAAGCCTCATGGGCCTCACACTGACACCATCCTCATGGCCCGATGGAGTTCTAGCTCTCCCTTCCATATCCCCGATCGACCCGACTGGCTTCTTTCTAGGGTGACGGGACGACTCAGGTGCAGAGCTAGGACCGATAGTATCTTCAACCAATAGAGCCATGGGCTCCACACCAGGAGAAGACTCTTCTATGAGCCCCGCATTAGTCAAGAGTCAATCCAAGTGACCGACGGACACCTTTTAGCCGACCGAGGCTCCACGACCGAGTCAACTGAGGCCTTCCTTTGGGTCCTCGTCCTCCTTCTTATTAAGGAGACTCGGACGCCCGAGGCATCAAGGTGGTCACCTCCTTAACACTTAGGACCTCCCTCAATCTTTTCGGGAGCCTGGCTATGGAACCTGATCCCTCAGCTTTCATCCTCCTTTTACAGACCTCCATTGGCAGAGTAAAAGAAGGACTTGCCCTCGCTGGGAAGCTAGTAGGAGACGAAATCACGAACATGCCCTCCACTCTGGAGAACACATCATCAAATAGATCCCTCCTCTCCAGAGGCCCAGCATAAGAGCGAACCTTCTCCGGGTCCCTTGCCTCCAGATCGCTAAGAGCAACCAACCTCAAAGCACCCTTATTCGCCTATGGCTAGTCCGAGCAAGCTAAAACGCTATAGATACTATAGACCCACACATACCTCCTCCTGCAGTCCTCATCTAACTGCAAAGAGTCCGAGACAAGTTGGAAGTCACCCCTGTGATGGTAGAAGTAGTGTGGGTCCTCCCCAGCCGACCCCATATTAACCATATGACCAAAAAACTTCAAGCTTGGTTGGACTCCAACACGGTGGCGGATAACTATGAAGGCCACCAAAATCCCCACAACGGTCGGATAAAATTAGGAAGAAAGACTCCAAAGCTGGATGCACCTCTTTGATAAAGGGATGCAAAGGCAGTTGTAGGCCATACTTCAGATGAGCCAGATATAATGGCACCCGATTTTCACCGTGGCTATACACCGGCTCACTCGGCTCTGACGCTACCAAAGTGAAAGTTCGAGGGATGCTATACTTATCATAGAGTCCCACCAGATCATCCATATGGACCCTCGAATGGATGAGGAAGAGAACAGCCAGCCTCTCCTCATTACGGCCAGAGGTGAGAAATTGAAAAGCCATGAAAAATCTTTTGGAAGATTGAAGAAGCACCAAAATTCCCAAAAACAAAAGAATCACAAAAGTAATTCTTCCAGCCCTCCAATAAGCTATTTGTAGATTTTCAAAGCACGCGAAAGGATGCTAAAGGGACACAGTGGTTTTTGAAGCAATTAAGTAAGATCCACTTCGGAATCTGAAACGGTTCACTCAAAATTCAAACTGCAGCCCTCATTTATTGCTCCACGTTCCACTGCCCGAGAAAAGAAACGCTCTCCACTATGATCATAACACTTCGTTCTTCAAAATGGCGACCCGAGATTCTTGATGATGTCAGCAAAGGGAAGCCATGGCAATTAAAAATATTTAATGACGTAAGCCACGCAAAGGAAGAAAACTTCGTAGTGTCTTGTTCAAAGCAGATTTACTTCAGCAGAGTCTATCTTATTTCACTCGGACTCAACTAAAGTCGACCTCAAGTGAAAAGAGCCAACTGTTATGGTGTTCACTCATCAAAGATGCATAAATTGGCAAGGTAATATCATCCTAGTTTAGAAGGCATGACCTCGACTAGTTTAGCGATCCAAGCCCAGTTTAAGGGCGGCTCCCTCGATGTCACTCATATCGACACAAAAGGCGGGATCATCCGGCTCCCTAAGAGTCCACTTGATAACTCCCCCGACTCGTTAAGTGACACGTCACTCATGCTGACACGAAAGGAGGAATCAGTCGACTCCCCTTGTCGAAAATGACTCGCTAAGAAACTACTCGACTCTCTATCCAACAACCTACTATGACGACTCAAGACTGGCACTCCTCGAACAGGCTGAAGGATAAGATCAACTTCAAGCTCCTCCTTTTGGATATGCATTAGCGCTCCAGACCACACTGACTGGTTTCATCAAGACCCTAGCTCTGACAGTCCCCATGACTCAGCAGCCAACGTGCTCTCTGTAGCACTCTCCTGTCACATCCCGAATATTGCGGAGGCACTCTCTCCCGTGGCCGGAATGACTCCTCCTCTAGTCGCCAGTCGACACCTTTCAAGCGGGAGATGTCTCAGCAGCCTGCCAGCTCACCGCCATGATCTATCACTTCCCGGATAATGCGGAGACGTCCTCTCCTATACCGAAGTGACTTCCCCTCTAGTAGTCAATCGACATCTGTTAAGCAAGGGATGACTTTGCAATCAGCATACACTTAGCCACCACCTTCCTGTGCATGGACAAAGTGACCAATCAACCCCTCCAATGATACTATAAACATGTACAATCCTAACTGAGAAAAAGAAGGGGGAGGAAAGAAATCATCGGCACTTACAGAAGAACGTGAAAGTACCCTAGAGAAGGGTGAATATGGTATATTCTAATCTAACCCAATATTAATGCTAATTAAAACTTCTAATGCAATATCCTAACAAATAAGATATATAATGAATTATTTGCAAGGATATCAAACATACATAAATACAATATATAAAGAGATAGTGCGCAAATATGACAAACCCAGACATAAGCAAAAGATTACGGAGTTCGGTCCTTCCGACCTACGTCTCCGCTCCCCACTCCCGAGAAGAATCCACTATCACAATGGGTTTTCAACGTTCACCCAAAACGTTTACACCTCACAATTCGATTTTCTAGCTCACCGAAAACTTTCACAACTCACACTCTTGCAATCACACTCTACACCCTCTAAGTGTTGATCTCTAGCCCGTGTCCTTCCTCAAGTACTCGGATTTACAACCTCTCCCTAGGCTTTACTACCGACGCCACTCCTCTTGGAATCGATCACATCTCACACCACACACTTCTCTCGGTATACAAGTGTATTACAAAATGATCTTACAATCAAGGCTCACTACAAATAAATTTGTTCTCTATAATGGATGAGAACTCTATGTAAGCTTACTCTCTAAGTCACACAATCCCCACAATCCAAATTATACTATATATAAAAATACGATAAGCTCAATGGTTGTGTGCGTAAACAAAGAAAAAACCAAATATAAACTCAATGTAAAATCTAGCTTATGGAAATTAAAATCAAATATATAAAAAAAACTAGAGATTGAGTTTAGAAACACTTCTCTAAAGATGACGAGAGAGAGAGAGAGAGAGAGAGAGAGAGATGAGATGAAGCTCAAACACAATTGATGATCTCCTCAAGCTCTTGTGAAAATATCTTCACAAACACAAACTCTTAAACCACACTTAAACAAACTAAACAAACACTTAAACTCCCTTAAAACTTGTTTAAAACATTCTCTTGGTTGAAAAACAGAGCTGTGTATAAGGGGGTATATATAGAGAACTCCAAAGATCAAGAAAACCAGCAAAAAGACCAAAAAACCAAAACAGTACAAAGCTAAAAAATATAGTCGTTAGAGGCTATCAGCCAACTGACGGGTTGGATCAGTCGACTAATGAGCTGACCGTTACAGACAGCTCACAACACATTAGTTGACTGAAGACTTCATCAGTCGACTTATAAACTCATCAGTCGTCTGATAGTTCATCAGTCGCAAAAACAAAAACTTTTGGTAATTCCAAGCGAGTTCATCAGTCGACTGATAAAAAACATCAGTCGACTGATAACAGTTTATCAACCTGATTTAAAAAGTAAATCTAATTTTTAAACCCCTTTTGAAAATAGCAAATACATTCTAAAAAATGTAAAACTTTGGAAAATGATTGTAAAAATAATAATGAACATGTTACAAAAAAGAATTTTCGGAATTACACTTCCCAAATGAGAAATATCTTCATTTTTCAAAATAGTCCAAAAACATAAAAAACACAACAACACATGTTTTTGACATTTTGACTTAAACAATATTTTGAAACCTCTTGAATTGATTTATAGACTTAGGAAAATATGTAAACTAGTATTAGCAAGTCCATAAACAAAAAACACAATGTTTTATTAAAAATTCATATATTTTCAATCTTTCAAAACAATAAACATGAGTACAAATCTTGATATTCATGAAAGCACATATAAACATGAAAATGTATTTATATACGCATATCCGTTTCATGTATATGTGACTAAACACATTATTTTCTAAAAACAAAAATGTTAAATATGAAACGTGTATGTATGTATATAATTAAGTATATTTGTTTCATATTTAAGCTTGAAAGCTATAAAACCAACACGTGTGTGTGTGTGTGTGTGTGTGTATACATATAACCAAAACGTGTATGTGTGTATATGATTTTGAGCTTGAAGTATTAAACACACATAATATAACACCTAAACTAATTTACCCAAGTAATCTTGATCTTCAATTTGAGCTCGATCTTGGCAAACATAGATGAAGCTTGATCTTGTATATGACTTGAAATGCAAATTGTTTCACTCTACTTCCGCTAACCTTTATTTGATATGATCATTATGGCGTAATTCCATCCAACCTCTAACACATTGTTTGTCTAGAATAAGTACAAAAACACAAACACTAGACAAACAATATTAGTTATAAATTGTTTGTTAAAACATCATCAAAACAAAAATGCCAACAAAACGGGCTCTCTCGATGTTTCGGGAGAAAAATACTCTGCACCCAAAGAGGTAAGCTCACAAGAGCCCCTCCCTTTAGACTCTTATCCACAAGAACATTCCCACTTCAGGATCACACTGAGTCCTGGGACCTTCCCTTAAACTCCACTCAAGCTCACCAGCTGACTTGACCGTCGGAGGTGCCACATGGGAACCAGTCCCCTCCATCTCACGGGTTCTTCTTCTTATTTGTGCAGCATGATCAACAGGCCTCATTCAAGAACTAATCATAAAGTCGGAGAAGAAGGTTGCCCCTTCATCAATCTCTTCTACCTCGTCCCGACGAGGACCCAAGAGGAACTGATCCTGCTCCGGATTTGCACTTATCCTGCTCTGGATACGATTGTCTGTTTGATCCCGACCATCAACAGATTTTTAACATATTTTGTTATTTTTTATGGATTCAAATAATGGCTCATAAATTAATATTTAACACTTTTGTAATAGATGCATGGCTGAAAATAAACAATACTTTTATAAAAATATATAGGGTTATTTGGCTATATACTTTGTACATCTCTCAATAGCTCCGAGATCTTTATAGTCAAATCTCTCTACTCCTTCATATCTGATGGAGGCGTTCGAAGTCCTCACTGCTCTATAATCTGGAATAACTTACTTCCTAGAAGAGTAAGTTTTTTCTTTGGCGGCTTTCCATGTCTAAACCGAAGACCACAAACAGGCTCCTCAATAGAGGATTGATGCGGCATAAACATGTACCAAATATGTTGCAAGTGCACAACCGTGTCAAGTTATAGTATAAAGATATCGATCCCACGAGAAAGGTGTTTTGTAGGAGAAAATATAAAATCAGTTTTTATGTTATGTGCGTGACAAATAGGAGTGATGAGTGAATGTGATTGTGAAGAGATTGAGAGAGTAAAAATGGTGTGTAAATAGGCGCAAAATGTAAGTGAGAGTGGATGTGACAAAGAATGAATGTGATCAACAAGACAAGAAGGAAAAATCAAGAAAAAAAAATAAAAAATCAAGAATGAAAAATAAAATTCAAGAATATAAGAAAATGCAAGAAATTAAAGATGGTGGATTCAATTATAGATATGGGTAATCTAAAATTAAACCCACTTTTTAGAAAATGGTGATTCCCTAGAGGGTTCTAGCCTAAAGGCGAATCAAACAAAATAAAAATAAACAAAAAAAACTAAACCCAAGAGGGTTCTAGCCTCAAGGTGAATAGTGCAAGAATTTAAAATCTAACTACAAAATAAATTGTAAAATCTAAACTACAAAATAAATTATAAGAATTAAATACAAGAAAATAAATCTACTCTATAAGAATGAAATAAATCTAATCTATAAGCATGAAATAAATCTAAGGCAAGAGGATTCTAGCCTCTTGGCTATTTAAATAAGAAAATAAAATCTAATTACAAGCATGAAAATAAATCTAAACTAATAAGCAATAAAAGAGATATAAGAAAAACAAACCTTCAAATTAATCTCCATCTTCATCTTCATCTTCATCATCCAACAAAGAGAAGAAGAGAAAAATTTAAAGTGGTGAAAAAATTATTATTATTAATTATAACAAAAGTTACAATTTTGGAAGGCCTTCTCAATTAAGAGTAACCCTCCTCTCCAAATGGAGTTACAAAAAGTTTCACACCTCTAACCCCTCACTCTCTACCCTTATTTATAGTAAACATCAATGAATAAGAGCCATTGAATTGAATCCTTATCCAAAACTATTAAAAATCAGCCATTGATCTGTAACTGAATCATAGCCATCGATACCAGCATCGATGCTCGCATCGATGCCGGTATCGATGCCAGCATCGATGCTGGCAGCGATGTCTAATCAAAAATCTGCCTTTACAGATGGCTTCGTCTCATTGAGATAGGCGATTTTCATATATTATATGTTAAATTTCGCCTTCTGGATTGAGAGATATCGTTATTTCTTTACGGCCAACCATATTGAATATATTTTGTTTTCATATTTGATTTTTTAATTTTCTCCGACTTCTACAAGCTACTCGGCTTGATTCTGGGCTTGAGATTTTTGGCTCTTGCTTGTGTTCTTCATTTAATTCATGAGCTTTTGTTGAGAGATGAGATTTTTAGGCTTTATTCTTCATTAACCTGCAATTAAAGATAAAAGCAATTATTAGTGATATATTTATTCATATCAAATAGATAATGAGGGTATAAAGTTATAATAAAATATGATTATCAAATACCCTCACACCTAAACTTTTGCTAGTCCTCTAGCAAAGAAAATAAAATGAAAGAAAACCTAACTCACTTTCGCAGGAATCGCGATTGTATTTAGCGCATACAACAAGCCTTTAAACCCCTAGGTTACCCTAGTGGACGAGTTATAGTCTCGTGAGGGTTTGCAGTGAATATACCCACAAAATTCGTTCATCTTGCCAAATTAAAAAGTTAGTAAATAACTAAATTTACTTGATAATTAAAGCTAGTTATTACTCAAGAAAACATTTATATATAACTCTAAGGTATATTTCCTAGAAAATCTTCTCATTATAGCAATACAAAACCAAGCCAAACTTAGAAATCTAATTTAAAAATTTTAAAAAGAACATGCTAACTCTTTGTTTAAAATAATATTCAAGTTGCTTGATCTAAAATATTTTCCAAGATCATATATACAAATATAATTATGTATAAAACATTTATTAGTATTTTTATTTTTTATATTATTTTTATTTTCAACTCTTTCTTCCTTGGTGATTTTTTTCTACTTTAACGGGCTTTCTAAGCGACCATTTAACGAGTTTTGGGCCAATGGATCCCAATCCAATTGAACTTAGATCATTAAGTATGGAAATACTCCTTGGGCTTAATTACTCGATCAGCTTAGGCTTTATAAGATAGAATCACCTTGAATTTAAGAGTTTTTTTTGTGCCCATTTTTCACACTCTTCTTTTTACAAATTTTTTTTATATGTATATGTGTATATATTCTGAAAAAAAATATGTAAGTCAAGCCACTTTGAAAAATTATTTTTAACTCTAAGCTAAGCATGCATTCCATTATTTTAAATAAAAATCTAAGTTAAGGCTTAAGTAAAGTATACTACTTTGAAAATCATTTCTTAAGAACTTTATTTAGAGTTATCATAAAATATGAACTTGAGTAAATAACAGATTAGAAAATTTAAAATTTATCAAATAAATCAATTATTACATAACTCTATCAATTTGGCAAGTGACGATATTTTTATAATTTTTTTAGAAAAGAAAAAAAAATGACAAAAATGCAACAAAGAATGTAAAACAATGAAAAAAAATTAACTAATTCCCACCCCCACACCTAAATTTTGCATTGTCCTCAATGCAAACTCTGTGATGCACAAAGTAAAGCAGATAAGAAGTAAAGTACTTACATTTGATCAGCTGATAAAAATCTGCAATTACCTTTGGTTTGTGGAAGATAGAATAAAAAATTTATTATTCTCCTCTTTTTTTCTTTTTTTTCTTTTTTTTCAACTGAATAAGAAACTCTCGAATGAGAGAAGAATAAATTCTTTTTATTATTCTGAAATAAACAAAACAATTAATGTAGAATGAAGTGTTCAACATGAAGAGCTCGTATTCTACATTGAATCCTACCTTATTGTTGAAAATTCTTCTCCGGATTTTAAATAAATTCAGAATGATATAATCAATAATGTGAAATTCTAAGCATTTTGGGGTATTCAATAATTCTTGCAACAGAGTAAGGTAGGTATTATTGGTGTCATGCATTTTGTATTTCTTAATAAACTCAGACTCTTGTACTGTGAAATTTTATTTTCTAACAACCAATTCTTCTGTATAGTTCTGAAAATTTGGTTGTTGATTATTTTCCAAGAATCTAAGTTCATCAAGAAAGAGTTCTTCAAAATTTAATTCAAAGCAGCAAATGTTTAACACGGTTTCATTATTCTCAAGGACCTGATCTGCTTCTTCTAAAAACTCTAACTCTTCATCAAAAATTTCCTCAAAACTTAAATCAGACTCTTCTTCTTCTTCTTCTTCTGATCTTTCCTGAATGTAATTTATTTCTAGAGGCTGATTATTTGGCTGGTCCCCTGGATTAAAAATATTGAGATCAGCAGTCAAATTCCCAAAGGACAGCTTCATTTGACCAGTTCTACAGTTGATAAGAGCATTAGAAGTGGCTAAGAAAGGTCGTCCTAAGATGACAGGTGTCTGTCATTTGGGATTGGAAACAAGCTGTGTTTTCAAGACTACAAAATCTACTGAAAAAATAAAATCTTCAACCTTAATCAGAACATCCTCTAACTCACCCATAGAGATCTTAACAGATCTATCAGCCAATTGTAAGGTGCATTTGGTTGGGTTCAGTACACCTAGACCCAATTGCTGGTAGACTAAATATGGAAGCAAATTAACACTGGCCCCTAAGTCTAAAACCGCCTTATCAATGTGAGTATTACCAATAATACATAAAATGATGGGGGAACCTGGATCTTTACGTTTCAAAGGTATGAGATTTGATAGTATTTCACTGATATTGGCGGCTAAAAGACTTTCTTTGGAACATTTATTCTCCCCTTCTTAGTGCATAATTCTTTTAAAATTTTAGCATAAGATGGAATTTGTTCATTTACATCTAAGAGAGGAATATTGACCTTAACCTGCTTGAATGTTTCTAGGATCTTCTCCTCTTGAGGGGAGTGTTTCCTAAGCCTGAGTCTATCTAGAAAAGGAGCAATTGGTCTAAACTTATCAAAAGCAAGCTCAGGTTCCGGTTCAGGTTCTTGATCATCTGAGGAGGGTGATTGTTGAATAGATTCATCATAAGGAGAAGGAGAATGAATTTGTACTGGATCAAAAGTTTGACTTGGAGGAGTTCTCACTTGATTATCGACCTGTCTACCTGACCGAAGTGAATGGATTGCATTCACTTGAGCTTCATAGGATGAACTGTATCCTATGTCCTTAGGGTTAACCACGAGTTGACTCGAAAATTTTCCTTTCTCTCTTTCGCTCATGGCACTAGCTAGTTGACCAAGTTGGGATTCTAATCTAGCTATAGCTTGAGTGTTGGAATTGAGCATTTGTTCGGTTGATTGCATAAAGGAATTCAGAGAGCTGGATGTTTGAGTCAACATATTCGTGGTTTGAGTGGAGGCCTTAATTATGGTTTCAAAACCCCTTTCCAAGACATTGAGACGTTTATCCTGATCTGGATTGTGAGGAGTCTGAATTACAGCTTGATGAAGAGGAGACTGATTTTGATACGGTAGATTGGGTTGTTGAAATTGTGGATTGAAAGAAACTGTGTTTCCCCTAGGGAATTGTTAGGTTGAAGCGGGAGTGAAGTTTTGAGTTCCGGGAGAATTTCCTTGATTCCATGTAAAGTTGGGATGATTTTTCTAACCTGGATCATTTCTAAGGTGCTGGAATGCAGCGTTCATCTGTCCTAATGGCTGATTATTTCCTAGGAGAGAGCATTCCTCTGAAACGTGGATAGGAGACTAACAATTATGACATCCTTGGGCAGAAACATGATTGATTTGAGCTGGAGCTCGTTCCTTAACTTCTAAAGCTTCTAACCTCCGCAGAATCGTCGCCATCTTCGCTTCAGAAGCAATGTTTGACTCCAAGGAAGGACCACTAGACTTAGAATTGAGAACTGATGAAACCATGTCATCACAGTGTTCCCACTGCATTGTTTTATCGGATAAACTCTCTAGAAATTCCCAAGCTTCATCTGTATTTTTCCTCATAAAATCTCCCTAACACATCGATTCTAAAGATGTTTTTGAAGAATAGTCCAATCCTTCATATATGACTTGACACAATCGCCATTTTTCTAGACCATGATGAGGACATTTGATTAAAAGATCTTTGAATCGGTCGAAATATTTCCAGAATAGCTCTCCCGGGATAATTTTAAAGTTTTGAATGTTGTTCCTTAGCTTTACCGTTTTGTGAATAGGGAAAAATTTCTTAAGAAAAACGGTGACAAATTCATCCCGAGTTGAGATGGAATTTGTCGGTAAGCTGTACAGCCATTTTTTATCTTTATCCTTAAGAGCAAATGGAATAAATCTAAGCTTAATCGCATCTTCGGTTAATTCTCTCATTTTAATCATAATACACACTTCCTCAAATTCCGAAATAAAAATATATGCATCTTCTGTTTTATTTCCAAGGAATTTGGGAAGCATGTTTATGTAATATGGTCTAAGCTCAAAATTTTCTCCATTTGCTTCGGGGAGCCTTATGCAAGATGGAATTGTATTTCTGGTGGGGTAACACATATCTTGAAGAACGGGTTGATTTGCCATTTCTTGGATTGGTTCAACACGGATTAAACGATGAGAATTATCTCTAACCCAAGTTTGCATACACCAAAACAACTTCTTTTTATAATAAATTTTTTTAAGAAAGAAAAAAAAATTAGTTTTTTTATGAGAAGAAAAAGATAAAGAAAAAAATCCTAACTAAAACAAATCAAGCAATCACTTTTCAATCACTCTAATTCTAGGATTAGCCTAACTCAACTAGACCAGCTCCTAACCAAAAACTCCTATACTGAAAAGATTAAAGTTTTACCCAGGTAGTTAGCTAGGTAAGGATAGTACTAGAGGGTGATCAAATATCAATTAAATACCTCTTTCCTTGCGGAACGCTTTACGCAACTCCTAAACCTTGCCTTAGACACCAACTAATCTGAGAAAACTTAAACCGGTTCACTTCAGGATTTCTTGTTCCTTATTGAGCTCGAGTCCTTAGGGCTAACGTCTAATGAGTTTTATTAGGCTTGGGTAGTGTAGTGAGGAATTAGTGATTTTTGGGCTAAGGAAATAGTGATGAAATCCCTCACCTTATCTTGATTATGAGGTTTTGCCCTTAAAAATATTTTTAAGTGTGTGCCAAATCAAGATGCTCAAATTACTTGGTGAATTCCTACTAATAATATGAAATGCAACCCTATGAATTAAAAGCAACTAAAAAGGATGGAAAAGAAAAAAAATCTTTTTTTAATTAGGATTAACAATCAAACAAATATGAGAAGGGGGAACATTGTTTGAGTTTATTATCTTGTTAGTTAATGTCCAAGTGAAAGATGGATTTTATTATGGTCAATAAAAATAAAATCTTTTTTTTAGATCCTAATTGTCTCTAATTGTGAAGCTAACTAAAAGGGTGGAATTGAAAACGCTAGAAAGAAGACTTACCCGAAAGCAAATCTTCAAATCATAGTTCTCCAATCCGCGATCTTCAAGCTCCAAGTGTTTCCTTCACAATAAACACACAAGTTAAAGAACCAAAATAATTAAAACCTACTTAAGCACCCTCCCCGACAACGGCGCTAAAAACTTGATGCGGCATAAACATGTACCAAAAATGTTACAAGTGCACAACCGTGTCAAGTTATAGTATAAAGATATCGATCCTACGATGAAGGTGTTTTGTAGGAGAAAATATAAAATCAGTTTTTATATTGTGTGTATGACAAATAGGAGTGATGAGTGAATGTGATTGTGAAGAGATTAAGAGAGTAAAAATAGTGTGTAAATAGGCGTAAAATGTAAGTGAGAGTGGATGTGACAAAGAATGAATGTGATCAATAAGACAAGAAGGAAAAATCAAGTAAAAAAATAAAAATCAAGAATGAAAAATAAAATTCAAGAATAAAAGAAAATACAAGAAATTAAAAATGGTGGATTCAATTATAGATATGGGTAATCTAAAATTGAACCCACTTCTTAGAAAATAGTGATTCCCTAGAGGGCTCTAGCCTAAAGGCGAATCAAACAAAATAAAAATAAACAAAAAAAAACTAAACCTAAGAGGGTTCTAGCCTCAAGGTGAATAGTGCAAGAATTTAAAATATAACTACAAAATAAATTATAAAATCTAAACTACAAAATAAATTGCAAGAATTAAATACAAGAAAATAAATCTACTCTATAAGCATGAAATAAATCTAATCTATAAGCATGAAATAAATCTAAGGTAAGAGGGTTATAGCCTCTTGGCTATTTAAACAAGAAAATAAAATCTAATTACAAGCATGAAAATAAATCTAAACTAATAAGCAATAAAAGAGAAATAAGAAAAACAAACCTTCAAATTAATCTCCATCTTCATCTTCAACTTCATCCTCCAACAAAGAGAAGAAGAGAAAAATTTAAAGTAGTGAAAAAATTATTATTATTAATTACAACAAAAGTTATAATTTTGGAAGGCCTTCTCAATTAAGAGTAACCCTCCTCTCGAAATAGAGTTATAAAAATTTTCACACCTCTAACCCCTCTCTCTACCCTTATTTATAGTAAACATCAATGAATAAGAGCCCTTGAATTGAATCCTTATCCAAAACCATCAAAAATCAACCATTGATCTGTAACTGAATCGTAGCCATCGATACCAGCATCGATGCTTGCATCGATGCCGGTATCGATGCCAGATGCTGGCATCGATATCCAATCAAAAATCTGTCTCTACAGATGGCTTCGTCTCGTCGAGATAGGCGATTTTCATATATTATATGTTAAATTCCGCCTTCCGGATTGAGAGATATCGTCATTTCTTTGCGGCCAACCATCTTGAATATATTTTATTTTCATATTTAATTTTTTAATTTTCTCCAGCTTCTACAAGCCACTCGGCTTGATTCTGGGCTTGGGATTTTTGGCTCTTGCTTGTGTTCTTCATTTAATTCATGAGTTTTTATTGAGAGATGAGATTTTTGGGCTTTATTCTTCATTAATCTGTAATTAAAGATAAAAGCAATTATTAATGATATATTTATTCATATCAAATAGATAATGAGGGTATAAAATTGTAATAAAATGTGATTATCAAGGATGGACAGGAGATCCATCATGCTCCTTTTGTAGAGACCAGGAATCTCACGACCATTTTTTTCTTAATTGCCAATTTACCAAACAAGGTTGGGCGTTTTTCCTCCCTAGAATTGGTATTTTGTTCCTCCCTCTTCTCACCAAACATTGTTTTGATATAAGCAATGATGGATCAGTTGAGACTTCATGCGGCACCTATGAGATTATGCTTTCCTACTATCTGCTCGATCCTATGAAGAGCTCGCAATAACCTCATTCTCTCGGTCATAATCTCTACCCCTCAACAACTGGCCCCAAGATCGCTTACTATTTGTTTTTCTGGACATGTGCAGCGACATCCAAGAAGAACCTCAAGCTAAAAACTCTCATATGGGAGAAAGGTTTTTCTGATATCATCGCATCCAGTGAAGACAACAATGGGGACGCATGCATCCATTAGTCAGCTTTAGCCTGCAAATCTTCTCGCCACACTACTATACCATCTTTTGAACAGTATCTTTTATAATTTACATGCTTGTTTTTTGGGTTGCTACTTTCTAATCCTTCTTACTTCCTTGTATATAATCCTGGGGTATCTACGCGTGATTTCATGTGTATTCCTATTTTTGTAGAGTGACGACAAAGGTCCGCTTCTCTACAAAAGGGGATTCAGTGCAAATCACGAGTAGATATTATACTATGTGAGGTGTTTTGATTTTAATGCATTATATATACAGACTATATGATAGGGCAACTTGCCCTATTCTTACCTTAAAAAAAAGAAAAAAAGGGGAAAAAACTCTGTAAACTTCCATATTTGCAATTTACTACCTAATGTTCATAATTGCCAATACACACTCCAAATCTCTTATATGTACCGCCTTAATCTTCATAACTTTCCAATATGCCCCACAAATCTTCCATAATTGCATATTTATTCCCTCCCCCTAAATCTTCACAATTGCTAATTTACCCCAAATATTTAATTGGAAAATGAGAAAGTCGAATGGGTTGTGATAGTTGGGAAGGAGAGGAGAATTATTTTCATCAACTGACCTGTACACCGTTAATTAAGCAACTCTGCTCAATTTGCAGGTTAGCACAGAATTGAAGATTTGGAGGGTACATTGGCAACAATGAGGATGTCGAGGGCGCATGTAATTATGAAAAATGTGAAGGGTATGTAAAACAATTATGAAGATGTAGGGCGTAAATATGTAATTATGGAAGATATTGAGGGCTATGTAGGGTAGGGCAAATAACCCAATAAAACCAACAAACCTCCACTCCAACTACTCGATATGAGGAGGAACCCAACCCACAAAAAATGAGCAATCAGCGTGTAGATAAAAAGAGAACCTACATAAATGACACGACGATAAAAAGAAGGGGAAGAAAAATTCACTAGTGAACGAAAGAGATGGGGATCCCCCAACAAATCCTAAGAACCACACCGCATCCCCAATCCAAAACCCTAGCAACCCTAATTCCTCAAAAAAAATCCCCATTCCCAAATATAACCCCTTTCCACACCTGCTGCGGGAATAAATTAATACCTACAATTCGAAATTCCGACAAAACCCTTGTAATATCCCCTCTAAAGGTCAACCCTTTGCCCACAAATCCATTGACCAATTCTCGATTTGGGTTCTCTGGGCTCTCGCATCCCAGCAGGAGAATAGGAATAGCAATGGCCTCTTCGGGCTCGGTTCAGAAATCAGAGGAGGAGTGGAGGGCTGTTCTATCGCCTGAGCAGTTTCGGATCCTTCGCATGAAGGGAACTGAGTAAAGATCCAATTTTTGTTCATTTTTAAGATAACTGTTATTTATAGTAACCAAGATGTGGATAATATATGGGGGAAATAATTAAATTGGATATGGTGAATTATACATAGAATAGAATACTTGGAATATTTTCAATGATTTTGACACGTTTTTATTCATGCATCAAGGGAAAAGCAATGCTCAATTTTACGCAAGTTCTGAAACATTACATTTGAGATTGTACTATATAGGGGTAAAACATGTTGAAGTCATTTAAGATTTTATGTCGAGATAGTTAATGTATATTGGACCATATTTGATGGTACGAATTCTGAATTCAAAACTCAAATGTTAAATTTTAGCACATTGATTTGTGTTGCAGCTGTAGTATGATGGATTGTTGTAAATTTTTGGAAAGATTAATATTTGTAAAACAGAGTTGTCAACATTACTGCCAGAGAAGTTCTTTTAACCATGGTTGTCAAGTTTTATGTACAGTCTAGTTATCAGCAACTAATGAATTCCATTTTGTAGAATATTATTTGAAATCAAGAATGAATGTACAATCCACGTTTTCTTGTATTTTGTTCCATTTGAAATCAAGATGAATGTACAATCCACGTTTTCTTGCATTTTTTTCCATTCATATATAGATGTAAGTTGAAAAAAAAAAGATTTAATGCACGGACTGTTGGACTAGAATTCAAAAAAACACTGTAGTTTTACTAATAAGATGATAGTAATAATTAAAGGAACGATTTACCTGCCTCAGGGAAAGGATGGTCAACCATTTGCTTAAGATGCATCCACTGATCTCGTGTGATTAGCCCAGGCGGGATGTTCTAGTGGTATTGTTCCCTTATCTACCGGAACCCAAGTGTGCATGACCATGTAGGGGGGATGGCTCAAAGTAAGCTCACTCAATAATAATGACAATGAAGAAACTTTTGAGGAGGAAAGTAGGCAAAGATAAACCTTATATTTTTTTTCTTCTATGTTGTCTCCAATTTGGATCTCTTTTTATTGACTAAAAACTATTTGTCGGGAGAATAATAGATAAGAGAGATTTTAGGCTAAAAATGTCCTCACATTCCTAAACGTGACGGAAAAATGTAACCAACCTTAGTTTAAGATTTGGTTTGTTATTTGGTTTTACTCAACAACGCTCCTAAAAACCAAATTTTAAATGAAAAAAAGAGAATGTGCATAAATTCTATGCATCGTTGTAGGTGGCTTCCAACCTTGAAACTACACGTAGTAGCACTTGTTGTTTCCTGAGGAACCTTAGTGAACTAGAGGTCTTGAACTAGGCTCCTTTATCATAAATTAACATAGTATGCATAAAATGCTTACTCTATTGGCCCTGTGGGTTGGTGCATTAATTTATCCATTCACGCTCGGTAACAACTCATAAGAATACATAGGAATAACCTTAACTTTCATAACTGCGGTCACATGGCGATTCTCACGTAGGTGGATCCTCTGGGAATACAAGAGAACGAAAAAAAATATCTCATTCAAGGTCTCCTCCCCTTTAAGAGTTCTCTGAGTCATCCTAACCAAACTCTCCACAGAGCAACCTGCCTTAGGATGAGAATTTTGGGAGTGCCTAGCTCCAATGTAGAAATTAAGTCCTCCATATCAAGATATGAGTGTTCTAATGGATACATCTGTCCTGCTTGTTTCTACCTTTTGAACTTCCTTAAAGAAAGTACCTATCACTGAAGTAGGCTTCCCACCATTTATGCTCTTATGTACGTGGCTTAATACCATCCCCTTGGCTTAATTTGAACAAAAGTTCTGGTTAGACCTGTTGTCAAATGATCTACCAAATTATGTTTAGATTGTACAAAGTCCAGTATGACATATTTATTTAAGACTCTTTATTGATTTATATCTTATTTTAGGATGTATGTTTAGTTTTCAGTTTGTAGGTTTAGAAATGCAATAACAATCTTACAATAATGTAAGGAATTAGCAAGAACATGTTTCAAAACATGTAGTGTCAAGTGCTATCAATTTAGATTTCGTTGTACTTCTAGCATGAATATGAAGCCTGGCGTAGATTTAACATCCTGAGAATCAATTACTTAATTAGCATGCTCTAGAAAGAATATTTAAATATCTTAGAGGCACTATTATTGTGTAAACTTGAATAATGAGCTAAATTTTTAACTTAAAGTTCGTTAGTTTCCCCCTCATATTTAGGAACACGAACATGATAAATTTTTTAGCCTTAACCTGTCTTATCTGTTATTGTCATAACAACTACTTTATAGTCAACAAAAAGGGATCCAAATGAGACATAATACAGAAGAAGAAAAAAATCTACATTTCTTTTCCCTGCTAACTTTCCTTCCTGTTAGAATTTTCTCCATTATTATTATTGGGGAAGTTTACTCTTGGTCAATTTCCCCTATGTGGTTGTGCACATCTAGGTTCCGATAGACAGGGGAACAATACTACTATGGAGCATCATGTGTTAGTTGATTGTACGAGGTCGGCGGATGCCTCTTTAGGGTAGTGGTTCACCACCATTTCCTCGAGGCTGATAAATTGTTCCTTTAGTTATTATTATTATTTTGTTCAATAAAACTATAATAATTTTGATTTCTAGTCCAACAAGACCTAGTACCAAAGGCTTTCTCACTAGAAAGGGTTTGCCTGGTTCTTGTGCCCCTCCCTGTTTGAAATTCTCTGTCGTATATGACATGCTAGGAGGCACTCCCAACTCCCAAGTATGGAGAGCAAAGGAATATGTACTGCACATTAAATGTGTTAGGTGGATTAGAGTATATTTGGCTAAGAGTTGTCAAATGACCCTGCCATTACACGAAATTTCGAAGATGTGGTGCGGGGTGGGTTGTAATTTATATTTTGACATGTCCTCGGAGGTTGAGTGCCCTTTTATGGGCTGATTTCTGAACAAGTGGCGTCACGCAGCGGTATCGACCTTTATAAAAATCTTATTTAAATTCGTGGCCAATAGGATTAAAACTTTGGTTGCTCTGATACCATGTCAGGACCTTGCTACTATGCCATAACCTTGAAGTTACGGTGAGGGTTGAGGGTTATAATCTTATACTCACAAGAGTACAAAGTTTGTTGCTAGATATGAATCTTTATATGTATCAGGTTTCATCTTTTTTTAAAGGTTCTGGTCATATATGAGTTTTTGTGCATGTTTGTATCTCTTGATCATGGAAAATGTTTCATTATTTTCTTTTTAATGAAAAGTGAGCCATGAGGAGTAGCTCAGAGCTCACACTTCTCTTTGAAGTAATGTATTGGACATTTGACCCCACATAACATCCTAGCGTAAAAAATCTCATCAATATAGTACTTAACAATGTATTGTCTGATCGAAGTTATGCTGAAGCAAATCATAATCTGTCAACTTACTTTTAAATTGATAAATGTGCATTGCTACTCAACTATGATGCTGATTACAGAGTCATGTTATGAGAGTCCTATTAGAACTTTATTGCTTATGTTATTAGAAAGGACAAAATTTTAAAAGGACCATTTTTTCAATTTTATATAGCAAAAACAAACTCATGAGAAAATAATTTGCAAAACCGACCCTTTTCTTCGGAAAAGGGTCGGTTTTACAGTTGCAATGTTTTTCGAGCTACACGGGACTGCTAGTCCCATGTAGTTCGGCCAACAACTGAAATGCACGGGACTAGCAGTCCCGTGATTCTTCTTTCGGATAGTCTCTGCTTAAAACTCGGGTAAAAAGAATGAAATGCACAGGACTCCCGTGCATTTCAATTGTTGACCGAACTACACGGGACTAGCAGTCCCGTGTAGCTTGAAAAACTTCGCGACTGCAAAACTGACCATTTTCCAAAGAAAAGGGTTGGTTTTGCAGATTATTTTTTCATGAGGTCGTTTTTGCTATATAAAATTAAAAAAATGGTCCTTTTAAAAATTTGTCCTATTAGCAATTCAAGAAGCATGTCATATCTGGAAAATATTGATTCATATGTGTGACCGAATTAGTTTGTATCATCTAGCCATACTTGAGCAGATCAAATTTGTGATTAACTCAGTACTATGCCTATGTGCTTATGGTTTTACAAGATCTTCGTTTAGAATGAGTGAACAATTGCATCATTCTCACTTCCATCAAGGAATACAATCTTTGTTTTGGGGATGAATCGCTTTCATATTTGAACTTGAAATCATATTCATTTAAAAAGGAGGAATCAATTTCTCAGCAATTTCACAGTTTTAACACCTGTATGATTTTCTTGCATTATCTTTACAATGGCATGACTACATTGCTCAGGTATCCTGGAACTGGTGAGTATGACAAGTTCTATGAGGAAGGTATCTATGAGTGTGCTGGTTGTGGAACTCCACTATATAAATCTACTACAAAGTTCAACTCTGGATGTGGATGGCCAGCTTTCTTTGAGGGACTTCCTGGTGCCATAAATCGCACTGTGAGCTTCCCAATTTTCCATTCATTTCCCACCCCTACTTGTTTTATTTTCCTTCAATTTCCTGAAACTCTACAAAAAGTTTAATAAAGTTAATTCATACTTATTTTTTTTCCAGGCGGATCCTGATGGAATGAGAGTAGAGATTACATGTGCAGCTTGTGGTGGGCACTTAGGTCACGTGTTTAAAGGCGAAGGATTCAGAACACCCACCAACGAGCGTCATTGTGTTAATAGCATCTCACTGAAGTTTACTCCAGCCTCTTAAAGTCCCCTTCGCAATCAAGTATGTACCTCATGTGATTTTCTCATATATTAATTGGATGCATGAATAAAGAGGCATCATCTTGTTTTACGATGTAATTTGTTGCCAGCGGAATATGTATTTTCACTATGTCTCTTACCTTGGATGCTAAGATAAACATTGGTTACGAAGTAGGCGGTCCAATACATGTGTTGCTTGCATTTCATTCCTCCATGGTGAATATTTTTTTGTTGTCCTTCTGATTGCTCCTGATGCCGAAGAGTTGGTGGTAAATTTCAAAGTAAAAGCATGGATTTATACTGCCGTTTCCTGTTCTTCTCCTCATATAAATAATTTCTGAATTGTAAACAGCACCAACATCATGTCTGAGTTAATAAATCCCCAGATCTATAGTATGTTTGACAATGAAAGAAAAGTTTATGCCCCTGCCACTATGCTAGAAGCCTCAGGATATTTGAAAGTCATTGAAGGTGGAGTTACTGATTTCAGTGAAGAGGGTTGTCACTGAACCTGAAAAGATTCTTGTAACTCAGCAAGGTATCAGCATTAAGGCAGCGATTTGTTTGAAAATTCAGTACAAGATTCATAACTCAATTCGGAAATCCTCTTAATTTGACGTGTCCGTTGTGGAAATTTGTCGTTCAGATTTTGAAGCTGATAAATCAAGCAAGTCAATCTTTTTCGATGAGAGCCTGACCAAAATGATAGGCTAGCATGATCAAGGAACAGCCAGAACAAAAAAAAAAAAAAAAAAAAAAAAACCCAATATCAAGTTGCAAAATAACTCCTGTACATTTTCACTAGAAAGCAATTCGAAACCATAAGCACACAAAAAATAAGTTGATCATGGAAGAATTTTCTAAACACTCGGTCGAATCTACGGCTTGATTCAGGATAAGATAAAAAGGCTGGCCAGCGTGATTGCAACTTGTGTGCGTGTAAAATTGCCAAGTGAGCAATTGTTCTTTTGGCAGAGTATATTCCGTTCTGAGCCCACCCTCCACTCTCTTTCGAGTCCCTCTCTTTCCTGTGATCCGCTCCACAAAAAAAGTTCGAGATCCACAGGAGCCAAACGAATTGATGATAATTTGATGTTAGGCTTTCAATATTACCATTGCACCCTTCAACTGAACAAAGTTCGGCAGGAACAAGCTCCACGCGCTCATTCTCATGGAGAGGGTATATAAGTAAAACTACACTTCCAAACTTCTGGTGGGATCATTTCAATATTTCGTTATGTTTTTTTTTATCAACAAGCTAGTTCTAAGGCTCTCCAGAAATAAACTCGCGCGCGTTCTTGTCTGAGGTATTTACTGTACACGATCTTAAGATTCAATAGAAGTTTGATGCTTTTTTTTTCTTCCTTCCTTTATTAATTTTGATTTGATCGGTTTGAATTAGAGAATTTGAGCTAGATATATATACGTACGACACAATGCCTTTGGCAATGAAGAGTGCATGCCTGAGGTCTACTGCCCCTGATGCACAATTGAGGAGGCTTTTGTCTAAAGAGAGGAATTATTTTGATGAGTTTGGTTTAGTAAGGAGCAGGAGAAGTTTGGACAGCAGCAGCAATAAGGCTAATATTCAAGCTAAGTATCCAAGTGTAGATGCTGAACATAGAAGCAAGAGATGCCATCCACTTGAAGCAGTTGCCACGCCCATTCCTGCAACGAAGAAGGTAATCTGATCATCATAAAATTCCACTCCCAGATGTGAAAATGTATATATTTCCTTTTGAATTTGGTGTCTTTTTTTTTTGTGCGTGGTAAATTATGACAAATTAGACTTCACGGCTGGATGTGTCCAGTTAGAGAAACAACATATGAATATGTTAATCTAATCATTTATATCCTCTAAATAACTAGTTTATTAGAGTACGATTCCTAGCTATCAGAACAGTCTGCATCCGTTGGGCGTTTCTAACCTTTTCTCGATGAAATAAATAAGGAGGCAAAACGAGAATTTTATTTCCCAAATATTGTTTGGCTGATCAGAACTGTCCAGTCGCATGCGGGCGGGCAGTTCTGATAGGATGGGTAGCGAGTTTATTACACCTCCTGAACCTTGATTTTACTTTTCTGTCCTCGGTGTAGAGGGCGAGTGAGTCATTTTAGTTAGTTAAGTTGAAAGCAAAAGCATCGTCACATTGTTTCCCCAAAACATCTCAACGAAATAGGAGTTCTAATATCATCTGGAGTTCAAAAGGTGCGACTGCAATAAAATAGTTCGGAGCACATAAATTGCTGTGTCCTGTAGGCAGGTTTGTTTAAAAAGCTAAGACCCACGGAATAGTAGTTTCTGCTAGCTGTGATTCTTCTAAAAAATACCAGCATAACAAAATTTACCAGTAGAGAGGGGGGAGCGGCAGATAGAAGCGGAGGAGGAGACTACGCTCCGTCACAAGTATGGCGAGCAATTATGTATATATGCCATATATATGCAACTTTAGCCCAACAGACCCCTCGTCCTGCTGATCTCAATTCATACATCAGTTTGCAACTTGGCTTACGTACAGCACCACCTACGTACCTAGCCAGGCACCAGTCTTAAAGCACACGTGTCACGCTCATCAGCCAGCCATGTGTCCAAATCGGGCAGCCTCGGGATCGACAGCGTCATGTTTATCCACCACCTTTGCGCTCCTATACGTAACTTACAATGGCACGATGTGTTTAAAAGCTCAAAAACAATTTTCTTTGCTTTCTGTGCTACTCGATATTAATTCATGGCTCCCTCTACCTCTAATCGCCATGTTTCACAGAGAGTCTTCACCTTCGGCAAAGGGAAGAGCGAAGGAAACAAAAGCATGAAATCGCTAGTAAGTTCGTATTTGTAAGGTACTTAATTATCGTCAAATATATTGGTTCTGATACATGCGTACGTGTGCATGTATATATATGCGTACGTATTTTTTAATAGTTAGGCGGAAAAGGGGCGAATTTGGCGGAGATGGCGAGTATCGGGCTCTCGGTTCCGCCGGGCTTTACGATATCCACGGAGGCCTGCCAAGAGTACCAAGAGAGCGGCCACAAGCTGCCTAATGGGCTTTGGGAGGAGATTCTAGAAGGCCTTCGAACTGTAGAGGAGGACATGGGGGCCTGTTTAGGTGACCCTGAGAGGCCTTTGTTGTTGTCCGTTCGATCTGGCGCCGCGGTAATATTTTGAATTTTGACCGTTCGATAAGTCTCTTTTCTTTTTGGATTAATTTTGGCTAATTTGATTTAGGTATCCATGCCGGGGATGATGGATACGGTGCTGAACTTGGGGTTGAACGATGAGGTGGTGGCGGGGCTGGCGGAGAAGAGCGGGGAGCGGTTTGCATATGATTCGTATAGGCGATTTCTCGATATGTTTGGGGATGTGGTGAGATTTTTGTTCACTGTTTTCTTATATGATTGTAGTCTAACCCTGCATGTCAAGTGTAAATAGCTCACACTTAAATTTATGCTAAAAAAACAATCATAATAATTCTCAGAGTAATGTGCGGGACATGGCATTAGTCAAGTAGCAAGAGGCGCAATATGAGAGAACATTTCAAAATTTGAACTCCCATTCGGACACTAACTGCTCGAAATAGCTCATATGCATGATATAAACATCTCTTACTAATTTAATTTAATTTAATTTTTTGTTGCTGAGGAACATCTCTTACTATTTTTTGTGTGAATGCTATTTAGACCAAAAGTCAAAAGGCAGTTAAATGGGGGTAAAAAGAGTCAGGATTTTTAATAGGTAGAAGGAAATCATGTTGCTCATGAAAGGTATATGGAAATCATTTATTTATATAAAAATAGATTTTATTATATTTTTAACCCTTCAAATTATAAAACTTGCTAAATAATCATCTACATGAAAAGATTAGTCAGTCAGCAGTGGATTATGTATTCTGATATAAGTTTTGGACGCATCAGGCCTGATCCTTCCATGGGTCTTGGATATCACTATGTAGTGTTGTGGTCCAAAAAGACTTTGTAAGCCCGCTTGTGAAATTTTTTGAAACATGATAAAAGTAAATTCTTTGTTTATTTTAAAGTTGGTGTTGGCTATAACACCGATGTGATAATAAAGTTGTACCGATATTTTTATTGTTTGCAATGATATTCACCAGTCACACAGACTTCATATATAGATTATATTGATTTAAAATTGGTACCAACACAGGAATTATAATCATATAGTCTTACGAGCCTTTTCAATAGAAATCTAAATTTGAATTGATTTCATAAAAAAATAACTTAGATTGAAAAATCAAATTCAGGCATGTTTTTACATACGCACCCTTCAAAATATAAGATCTGGAGGATTGAAATTTGTCTACAGGTAAGGATTAAAAAAAGGGTAAATTACACTAAACCTTCAAAGATCTTTTACTATTTCACCGTAAACCCGCAATAACTTTCAAAGTAGCACTATACTCCCAACAACTTTTGCATTTTGCAAAAAAAATCCCCAATAAGTTTTTGCATTTTTACAAAAAAACCCATAAATCAGAAAGAAAAACAACATAAAAAGGCATTTAGAAAGTTAATGGGGTTTTAGTATAATGTACTCAAAAGCTATTGGGGACTGCAAAAAGTTAGTGGGGGTTTAGTGCGATTTCGAAAGTTATGGGAGGTTTGCTACAGTACCGTGAAAGTTCTTGGGGGCTTGTGTTATTTACCATAAAAAAAAACATTTTCCTCCCCAAAGAGGAAAAGAATAAAAAAGAAAAAAAAAAGAAAAGGTCTTATTGATATTTGTTTATTCATTGGGGTTTAAAAGGTAATGGGAATTCCCCATTCCAAATTCGAAGAGAAGCTCGGAGCCCTGAAAGCAGCAAAGGGAGTGAGCCAGGATACAGCTCTAACTGCCTTCGATCTCAAAGAGTTAGTTGTAGAATACAAAAATGTTTACTTGGAGACCAAAGGCGAGCAATTCCCTTCAGGTATAATTCTTTTTTTTTTCGAGGGGTTTCCGTTAATTTTTCTGGAACAAATTCTCCCTCTTCTTTGAGGAGAACAATACCCATTATAAATATTATTCATTTGTTCAGTTTTTCAGGATATTGCATCTGGGTTTCTTGGAATTTAGCATGTGAAGCTAATTGAATTATTTATATTTGAACTTTTTTGTAGGTCTAATATATACTCTGGATTCCTGTTACATATTGCTTATAAAAAGAAACCCATTTCAAATATATCTTGATTTTTCTATTTTTAGTTTGATATACTGGAATCAAGGAAGTGATATAACTTTGGAATGTTCATACTCGAGAAGTAATTCGTAGGAATCTTTGTAGAAGAACAACCTGTTGATTGATTTGGCTAATAATTGGTGGCACTTGGGATGGGAAAATTTTCATCCAATTAATCATTGGAGCAGGAGATTTTTTGAAGTGGTCAAAATGAATACTATCTTTTTCTGCACTCTTAAAGAGCTTTTGCTAAAGTACTTGTATTCTTTTATACATATAACAGTTAGGGCTTTGTGCATTTAGGTGGTTATATATTTTGCTTTGTGGTTAGCACATTATCTTCGTACATAAGCCGAAAATAGTAAAATTTTCCTTGCAGTATAGTTGCTTAACTCTAGGAATGACGAATCGTTCTCAACTCTCTAGCCAAAAGAGACATTTGATGATGGAAGCATGTTGTTTGTCATTAATCAGTCAATTGATCTATATATCACAGCTTGTTATTTCTTCATTATATTCTTTTGGAAAAATCTTTTGCTTTGGATTATCTCTGTGAGAAAAGACGGGAACCTGATATTTGTGATAATACTAAAAAATGACTAATTTTTATAGTGATGGGAGTACATAGGCCATAGGGATGGCGAGATAATTAAATTAGATATTTGACTAAGACCTTCTACTTCGTGCTACGGTAGGTGAACCACAACTCCACTAGACATGGCATGCTCTTCCTAGTATCTTCTTCAGTCTCACTCTTAGAGTCATAAAACAAGGTCATTGCACTTTCAAAATGAGGCACAAGTTGCAAATAGTCCTGCTATTCTTTTTCTTTGGATTATGTTGCAATAACCCTACTATCATTCCTTGTTATGACACACTTTTTCGTGGGAAACTGTTAATTAACAAAATGTTAGTTATATGACAAGCCAGATCTTGATTTTGAGAAACTTCAGTGTAATTATATGACATACCGGAACTTGACTATGAGAAATTTATGGTTTGGGTTAACACATTGATGTTTTCTCTGTTGTCAGATTTATGGTATGGGATAACACATTGATGTTTTGTCTGTTGTCAGACCCAAAGAAGCAGCTCTACTTGGCGGTTCTAGCTGTGTTTAATTCATGGGACAGTCCGAGAGCTGTCAAGTACAGAAGCATCAATCAGATCACAGGGCTGAAGGGTACTGCAGTGAATATCCAATGCATGGTGTTCGGAAACATGGGGGAAACCTCAGGAACTGGTGTGCTTTTTACAAGGAATCCAAGTACTGGCGAAAAAAAGTTGTATGGGGAGTTTCTTATCAATGCTCAGGTATGATGCTTTACTCTTTGGACTATGAAGAAAATACGTAAATTTCATTACTGTCTAGTTTGTTATTTGTTGTTTTTTTCGGTGCCAGTGTTCCGTCAAGGAAAGGCATGAAACAATTAGAATTTTGAAGATTCCAACTTTTATTAATACAAGTTTGTGCTATATTTTGCATGTTTTTCTAGAGTTGTACAGTTTTATGATACTCTCAGGAAATTTGAGAACAGGTGGGTTCATACTAAGCGCACTTCTGCTAAGAGCATCTTATAAATTATCAATCTTATAATTCTTTCTGATGACATGCTGTATGATAATAACCACACTTCTGGTTATTGTTCTTTTGCTGCAGCAAGTAATAGCATAGTGCTTGAATCTAGGTGACAGTGCTCCTTATTTACAAGGATTACTGAATCATAGTATTATCGAGGCGGTTGTTGACTTAAGCTTATTTTTTGTTAATTCTTTGATTTTAATTATATCCTCCTTTTTTCTTGAATGCATTTCTAATAATGTGTTGATCTTCATTCATTCTACTTAATGCAAGTGGTCATTTTGCAGGGAGAAGATGTAGTTGCAGGAATTAGGACGCCACAGGATCTGGATGCAATGAAACAGTCCATGCCAGAAGCCTATAAAGAGCTTGTCGAAAATTGTAGCATTCTAGAGAGTCATTATAAAGATATGATGGTTCGACTTTATTTTATTTTATTCTATTTCTTCTTCATTGATTTGTAGTTATCTTTTGAATGTATACAATAGGTAAAACACTGAAAGCAATATTCTTTACATCTAAATATTCACATTCTTCTTAATTATATTAGGCAAGATGTTTCATCTGGCTAAGTTGAGTCACAAGGTAAGATTATATTCTTCCATGGTCACAGGATATAGAATTTACCGTCCAAGAAAGCAGGCTTTGGATGCTGCAGTGCAGAGCAGGAAAGCGCACCGGCAAAGGAGCTATAAAGATTGCTGTAGATATGGTCAATGAAGGTCTTATAAATATCAATTCTGCTATTAAGATGGTCGAGCCTGGTCACTTGGATCAGCTTCTCCACCCTCAGGTATACAAACTAAAGGAACAATGGTAGAATTAAGATACTTGACCAAGAACGTCTTCGGGGAAAACCCCTTAATAGTAATGGCCATTTGCTTTTTTAGTCATTCGCACATTGTGTAAGTAAATGGCAAAGTGTTACTGAAACATGGGATTTGTATGGGTGAAAATCTTAGAGAATAATGTATTCTGCAAAACCGAGAAATCTTAGAGAATAGTTTTGTTTAATTATTGAGGTATTTATTTTTTTAATAGAAGCTTAAATTTAATACCGAATTTGAGGAATAATATCTATTCTAAACTTTGCATCGATTTAGCTCATCTTTTTTTTATTTTATTTTTTGTTCAATTTTAGTTTGAGAATCCATCTGCATACAAGGAAAAAGTGGTTGCTACTGGATTGCCTGCATCACCAGGAGCTGCAGTTGGTCAAATAGTATTTAGTGCTGAGGATGCTGAAGCATGGCATGCACAAGGGAAAGTTGTTATTTTGGTAATCACCGTTCTCATCGCAACCATGGAAATTTTAAAACAGCTATCTTTTAAAGTAGTTTTTTTATGTGATTCATGCACTCCTTTGTGGGATATTTTCTTTTTTCTTCCATATGTTCTTAGTAGAACTTTCAGATGTGAAGTAATTACGAATTTTGTGTTGGAAAGGTAGCTTTTGATATAACATCTTTTAATTAATATTGATGAGAAAAGTTATCATTTCACTTTGTACACTTACCTAGTTAGGATCTATTATCTGCCATAAGTTCAGATGTGATTTTAAATAATTTTGTAGTTCATGCTCAGTTTTTCTCTCTGCATTTTTGATCTCTCAATGTTTGTTTCTTTCAAAATTTCTTTTCTCAAATGAAGTGAATTATATCCTAAATCTTCATGTCAACCAAAGACTTTGATACTATGTTTTTGCTTCCCATAGACAACATCAGTAAGAGGTCCAATAAAAGCACTGCAGGCTTCGTCTATGTAAAGTTGGCCACGTTAGATGCCACTTAAATTATATAAACATTTGTCCTGCTTAAAGGCATCATTTATTTTTCCAGGATTTAGAAGGCCAAGTAGGCAGATTAGCTTAAGTATTCGATACCATATTTGAACATTATAGAAGTACTTGTCTATGCGATAATTTGGATTATAATTATGCCCATTATTTTTCATATCTGGATAGGACATTCTTACTGGAACCAATTAACTTACTAACCAAGTGGAAAGCTGATCAATAAGTGTTAGGGTTAGTAATATCTAGACTAGAAACACACATATGGAAACATCTTTCACGGCTAGTTCAGGCGCCATTTATAGATTGGCTCAATCTAATGGAATTCAGTCCGTCTTTACTCCAGTGTTGATGCAAATTATTTTGCTACTTTTCCGCTGAACTTTTATTACAGTTCCTAGACTTTTTTTAATTGAACAATGAGCATATATGTTTTTTTAACAGTAAATAAATATATCAGTTTCATGCAATGAATGCTAATCATGAATTGACTCCTGAAAATCTAGGATGAACATTTTCTTTGGAGTATACTGGATTAAAAGTTACTCTTTAAACTCATTGTCCAATTTTATTATTTCATAAAGGAATTGATCCCCTATTGGCATGTTTGAAGGTAAGGACTGAGACTAGCCCTGAGGATGTTGGCGGCATGCACGCAGCAACAGGAATTCTTACTGCAAGAGGTGGCATGACCTCTCATGCAGCTGTTGTAGCACGTGGTTGGGGAAAATGTTGCGTCTCTGGATGCTCAGAAATTAGGGTCAATGATGCAGACAAGGTGAATATTTATGTTTTTTTTGGTTTATTAATGGTTTAATTGCGGATAGACCCCCTGTACTACTAATGTTGTGGATAGATCTCCTGTACTATTGCCCAACTGCGGATAGACCATCTGAGTGAATTTTTTTGACTCTTTTACCTTCAGGAGGTTTAATTGTCAAAAACAAAACTCTCTTAATCTGAGGGTATAAGAGCAAAAAAAAATTACGCATGGGGTCTATCTATAATTGGGCAATAGTGCAGGGGGTCTATTCGCAATTAACCCTTGTTAATCACAGTGATGTTTTGCATTATCTTGAAGTACTTTCTTTTTCCAATTATGTTAAATGTAAGAGCACGCCATATGTGCCATATAGGTAGTTGTAATTGGTGACAAAGTAATACATGAAGGTGATTGGTTATCATTGAATGGATCAACTGGAGAAGTAATCATGGGAAAGCAACCTCTCTCTCCGCCGGCACTTAGTGGTGACATGGGAATCTTCATGGCTTGGGTTGATGAAATAAGAAAACTTAAGGTATTCTCTGCAGAAAGAATCCTCATAAATGAAGTAGTCACGGTACTTAGATGCTGAATATATTAAGATAAACTAATCCTCATGGTGAAGTAAATTCTGATGATAGGTCATGGCAAATGCTGATACACCAGCAGATGCAGCGACAGCAAGAAATAATGGAGCAGAAGGGATTGGGCTTTGTAGGACAGAACATATGGTGAGAAAAAACCGCTATTATAGGTTGAAATTATTTTAGTGAAATATTATATACGATTAATTCAGAAGACAATGAAGATTACTATGTATAAGGCTAATGAATGTCATTATCACCTAGAGAACATGTTGATTTTATAGGTTATTTTGAATTGGCTCTCATAGTAGCACCATGTTTTTTTCTTCTCATTTACGAGACCATCTATTCCATACAGTTATAGAAGTTATCAACAATTTAGTAATTTTTTTTACTTATCTTTTGAACTGGAGGTGATCGTTCTTTATTTTGTGTTTTACATTTTTGTCTCAGTTCTTTGCTTCTGATGAAAGAATAAAGGCAGTGAGGCAGATGATAATGGCTGTGACTACTGAACAGAGGGAAAAAGCATTAAAGCTCCTCTTGCCCTACCAGAGATCTGATTTTGAAGGCATTTTCCGTGCTATGGATGGTATCTCTCAATGCTGCCTTAAATTAAATACTGAATGAAATAGCTCTCTTCTTTGCACTCTTTTAAAGTTTATTTGAATCTGGTGATTGATATTATTTTCTAGCAGTTGCGATATTTATTGATTTTACACACTAAAAGATAAAGTTATAGAGTGTTTCTCTCTGTCCACTTCAACTTGAATGAGGATACAGCGCTATTGCTTATAATTTAATAGACTCTATTTACCTGTACAGAAAAATCTTCTGAAATAGCAATATTAGTATTTTTGTCTTCTAACCTTTCCTCTTATCTTTTCCATACTGTACTTATTCTGCTTCTCCTCCTCCTTCCTCTTCATGTGTATTTTGTATCTTTTTTCTAGTTAATAAATTCCTTAGGCATCTTGAGTCCTTGACCCAATTTCTCAAAAAAAGTAAAAAATAAAAAATAAAAACATAATAATCTGAAAACTGAAACCAAATCCCTGTTGTGATAGGGAGTTACACATCGACTTGTTATCATAATACATGTGGCAATATGTTGTGATTGTGAGAAATGTATTCCCCTACTTTCATCTATGTACATGTGCAACTATGAGTAGTAGAGTGTGATTTTTGAGGTATTATTCCTTGTTTCTGAAACTTCTAGCGTCTTAATCTAAATTATGTTTCTTTCAGGTCTCCCTGTAACAATTCGGTTATTAGATCCACCACTTCATGAGTTTTTGCCCGAAGGTAACATTGAGGACATTGTGGCGGAACTTGTTCTGGACACTGGCATGACAGAGGATGAGGTGTTTTCAAGAATTGAGAAGCTTTCTGAAGTAAATCCAATGCTTGGTTTCCGTGGCTGCAGGTTAAATTTTAAAATGTGTTGTTTGCATTAAGGTTAATCTTATTTCTTGTGAGACCTTCGTTGCATACAGATCTCAATTTTTCCGGGGATTCTCTCAAATCCAAGACAATTGATAAATCCGGATTCAGCGAAGATACTTTTGAAATTGAGCTTTTTCATCCAATATGAATTGGACAGGGCAACTTCTTATTGTTACAAGCAGATATCATATTTTGTTTTGATCAAATAATTCATAGAAAACATGTTACGCATAAAACAAGTTTTTTTTCCTTAGAAATATGTACGGTACTCTGTATTTTCAGGCTAGGCATTTCATATCCAGAACTAACTGAAATGCAAGTACGAGCAATCTTTGAAGCTGCTATTTCTATGAGTAACCAGGGAGTCAGAGTCTTTCCAGAGATAATGGTCCCACTTGTTGGGACACTTCAGGCATGCTTTCAATCCTTTTTATTGATTATTCTTCATAGTGCCAAATAGTTTTAATTAAAGAAGTTTGTTGCTCTTCATCTAGTTATTATATATGTTCAGCGGCTGCATTTTCAATATCACTGCGACTAATTTACCATTGCATAGATAACACATAAATAAAAACAGGAGGATAACTTATCACCTTGTGCATTCAAAGAGAGTACTAGATATTGTACTTCTTGACCTGAAGCATAAGTAGCTTTACACTTGGTTATTGAAAGGTTCAGCAGTTACATGTAATACCACAATACATAATATACCTTCTTTGGATAAAGAACAAGTGATAAAAGATAAGTTAACATCTTATGAACTTGGTAGATATTTACTAGTTATAATGTACTTGAATAGATAAATAAATAAATAAATAGCTGAAAAGATGAGTTATCATCTTACAGAAACTTAGGAAATCCATTAATGGAAGGCACATACATGATGATATTTAGTAATAGTTTTAATAGTATATGTGAGGATATTAGTCAAGTGGGGACTTTTCGAGCCGGGAGGCTATCATCTTCTTGCAAGTTATGAGGTCTCATAATATTCCCCTATCTAAGTTACAGCACAAGATATTGATGTTTTATTTTCTCTTTCACTTATTCTGGTTCATATATTGCCACATAACTGTAAAACAGATTATTTCCAAACCCCCCACCCCACCCCCCCCCCCCCACCCAAAAAAAAAGAAAAAGAAAAAAAGAAAAGAAAAAAAAGAAAAAGAAAAGAAAAAAAAGAAAGCAACCAAAAAATTCTTATCAGCAGCTTTCTTGATTAGTAGTTATATATGGTGTTTCTTCCTTGTGCCGGCTATTGGACACCACATCTTAACATCCTTTCTTTTAACTTTTAAATGGATAGAAACAATCACAATTTTCCTGGGAGAAGCCCATCAAGTAGTTTTACCTTTTAGTTTCAATGGCATTTTTCTTACAATATTTGTTTCATATAATTCAGCTATTTGAGATTTAAAGAATTTCAGGAATTAGGTCATCAATCAAGTCTGATACGCAAAGTAGCTGAAAAGGTTTTTTCTGGTATGGGTGCCTCTATAAGTTACAAGATCGGCACTATGATTGAAATCCCTAGGGCAGCCCTAGTAGCAGATGAGGTGAGAAGCAAAATAAAATCAAATTTCAATTGATTTAATTGGCATCTCACTTGTCTCTTTGCTGATGTTTTTTGCCATGTTGGATTAGTTCTCTTCTGTATTATTTTGATTTGGATGCATTAATACCGTTGCATGCTTTTTATTTTTGCAGATTGCCGAGCAAGCAGAGTTCTTCTCCTTTGGGACAAATGATCTAACCCAGATGACTTTCGGTTACAGTAGAGATGATGTTGGCAAGTTTCTTCCGATTTACTTATCTAAAGGTTTACTCCAAAGCGATCCTTTCGAGGTAAAAATCTAGTTCTAGCATTAGCAACACCGTAAGTAGGCCATAAAGAATTAGCGAGTTTCACTTGATGCGTGTTATCTCTAAATTTGATGAAATTACTATGACTTCAATGAACGTTATAAATATTAAAATAAACTAAAGAATATGTCGCTGCCTCACTGGCATACTTTGTTTAGCCAAAAATCTGGCTTGCACATGCTAATAAATATGATATAATATTTCAAAATAAAAAAGGAAAATGTCTCACAGTAGAAACTGCCTTCATCATTTTCATATGTTGTTCCTTGCGCTCTATTAATAGAGCTGTTGAATTAAGTGGTCAAAGGACGTGCAAATATAGTTGATTAAGCAGATGGATACATTGTTATACTATCTTTAATTATGCTAAATCAGCTGTCTCTAGTTATGCTTGGCTGATGGTGCGTCAACATTTCATTTGTTTTACAAACAATTCTCTTTAATCATGCGTCTCTTCTCGTTTTATGGAATTTTCAGGTTCTGGACCAGAAAGGAGTTGGCCAGCTCATTAAGATTGCCACAGAAAGAGGCAAGAGAGCTCGGCCGGACTTAAAGGTTTGTATATGCTAAGTACGTTTTTGTTGTTTGTATAACATATGCTCCTAGGGGCAACACAAACTTACGAGAATCTGATGCTGGATTCACGAAAACAGGTTGGGATATGTGGTGAACACGGTGGGGAGCCTTCTTCTGTTGCTTTCTTCGTTGAGGCTGGATTAGATTATGTCTCGTGTTCGCCCTTCAGGTTATTTCTCTAGTCTCATTTTGGTGGAGTTTTTTTCCTTCAAAATTTTGCGATGAATGCGTGATGCTGAATAACATGAACAAAGTAGCAGCGTATTGAAAAGCTTGACATAAACTTTGCAGTCTTTTATTTAGTTTTATCGTCTGCTCAGTCTCTGTGATTCTTATCTTTTTTTTTTGTTGCAGGGTCCCCATTGCTAGGCTCGCAGCAGCTCAAGTTGCAGTCTGAAAGAGCTTTCATGAACGTGAAGACAGAATAAAGTCCGTCTATGGCGACTTTTGAAAAAAAACAACAAACGGTGCGTGAATGAAATAAACTTATCATGATTCTTATGCTCACTCTCTTGCTCCTTGTTATAGAAACTCTCTTGGTATCAAGAGTACTGTCCATAATACTTTGATGTATATATAATCAATTTGAAAAGTCCCAAAATGGTGTGTTTGTACGAGTTGCTGCATCCAACTCAGTTTAACGCATGTATCAATAAATCTGTTCGTTAGTTTGTCTCTAAAGATATCTTTTTTTTTTAATCTCGGATTTTCTCTCTGAAAGTTATCTTGTTATGATAAATTCTGTGGTGAACAGGAACCCCAGTGCTCGTGTGGTAAGTAGATTAGTGAAATTTTTGTTGCTGTTTGTTGGTTAAAATATCATCGCCACTCTTGATATTGATGGCGAATGGGCAACTTCTCTACTTTAACAACAATTAAAGGTTTAATTGTACGAAGACCCATGTAGCATCGGCTTTGAGCCTCAGGGAGACCCAAGGCATGTGACATGTGAGGTGTCACCATCCGGTTGCATGATGCACTGTTCATGAACAGTGCATCATGCAACCGGATGGTGACACCTCACATGTCCTATGCCTTAGGTCCCCTATTTGGATCCTTGTAGCAACACACTTGGGACTTATTACCCCTGCAAAATTGTGTCGGAACTTGCCACGTTTATGGTTGTGATTTTGGCAGAGCGTTCCAACTTATTATGCCTATAGTTTGGTTTTGGCAGATTAACCTCCTGGGTGAAAGTTCTCGCTATGGGGTGAATATTTTCGCTCTTGGGCGAAAATCCGGTTAGGGGCCTGTCAAAATCAAACATTTAGGGTAACAATTTCTCAACTTAGAAAAGTAAAACTAACCTTAAAAAAGCACACGATATCCGGCCCCATTTTTTCTTTCCTATTCATAGTAATTAAAAAGATGAAACGTCCCCATCATAATTCCCATAAATATCCACCGCAATTATATCACAGACGTCTCAATCCCGAAGCTGTCCAAAAATGGCATAAAAACTCCCCTGCTCTCTTCCAAAATCTCCACCCTCTTCTTTCTATTTATAGCATCCCCAAAAACAGCAGCAGGTGTCCTTTTATAGAAAGTCCCAGATCCTTGAATCCCGAGCCAACTCGATAGCCTAATTCGGCGGTGACCGCACCCCCTCACGCCGTCGTTACGAAGCGGTGATTCCACCACATCGGCATGTTCCCGTTGCCGCTCACCGCCTCTTGACACCTCATCATCGGCACCGGCGCCGCCTCCACTCTCTCCTCTTTAACCACCTCCTCTTCCGGAATATTCTCATCATCTTCCTCCTCCTGATCATCGATTTCCTCTACGAGATGCAATCTCAGCCGTCCATTTTGGCGGGAAGCGCGGAGAACCTCCGGCCTCTCGATCGTCACCTCCGTCAACAAAAACCTGCCGTCCCTCCTCTCCCCCTTCATGAAGCAGCTCCGGCGAGCTCCGGACTCCGACAGCCACGGCAGCGGCGGAGGGAACTTTTTCTTCGCCGGCTTCTCCGTCTTCAGCCTCAACCTCTTCGCCGATCTCCTCGGCGACCTAGCGGCGATCTCGAGGTCGTCGACGTCGCAGCTCTCCGATCCGAGGCTCTCAGTGCAGAGCCCTAGCCCGCCCCCCGCCGCCGCCGCCTCGTGCAGGCCCCACGCTCCCGGATCGCCCCGATCCGGCGACTTCGACGGCGTTTCTTCGATGACGTAGCGGAGGCCGCCGTCCTCCGGAGGCGGAAGATTCCGGCAGCGGCGGTGATGCTGCTCTCCTTGATCGGGATATGGAAACCCTAGCAAGGTATGGATCGTCCTACAAATACTCATCATCGCGTTAATTTTCAATTTTTTGGGGGTTTTTAATAGTTTAAAATAAAACAAATTTACGTTTTTTCTGTGTCGAGAGAAATGAGCGATGTGAGCGTTGAGAGAAGGAAGAAGGAAGTGCAGAGAGGAGGATATATAAAGGGGGAACGGGGATGAGAGGGGTATTTCGGTAATTGACTTAAGAGTGGGGAGTTATGGTTTGTTTCTATTTTTGAGGGGGTGAAAGGGTTTGAGATTATCGGGACGTAAAGATAGGAAAGTGGGCCCGGTGATGTAGTGCCACGTCAGCTCAGTTCGTTTGGGTGATTGGGGAGAGTCAGAGGCGGTCGGATTTTGGGTTTAGCGTGCACTTAATCTTCACCGGACATTTTACTCTCTCTGATACAATGGGCCCACATTGCGGTGGGTTTTTTGTTTGGGGTCAAATGTCAAATGTCAAATACAGGGCATCGAGGGGTTTTTAATGGATCACAGTCAAATACTATTTTCCTAAAAAAAAAAAGTCAAATTCTATTTGTTTGATTTGAATGTTGTTGATGTGAAGTGATCATCATACAGTCAATTATATCCAGTCAATTATATCCGTGGTTGGATGGAAATGAAGTTGATGAGAGGCCGCTTTCTTCCCAGAATATTTGTTGGGTACCAACTATGGTGGATTGGGTCCGGATTATCATATCCATATTCGCTTATCCATCTCGGATACGGATACAGATACAAATATACATCGCTAAAATCAGATACGATTACAGATATACATGCGGATATATAAGCGTATATGCATGCAGATACAAAACAGATATGAGAAAACTAGATACTATTGAGAAAAACATAGTTCATGTGATACAAAATGGTTCGTTAATATGTCCATTATAACTGAAAAGTTAAGATTAGACATATTGATCATCAAAATTAACCACAAATTCACAATCTAAGAATCGAAATTATCGTAAGAGTATGACTAATATGTATTCGGATATTTCGGATACGGATACAGATATTTCACTATAAAACTATATCTGTAACCATATCCTATCGGTTATAGATTTGAGTAACCATATTCGTATCCTTAAGGATACGGTTACAGATATTTCCTCAGATACGGATACGGTTTAGCACCCATAGTACCAACTCAAACTCCAAGTTGGATGCGGGTTTGAAGGTTAGGTCCAATCCTAATAGTTTTCTTAGAGGCCAAGTTAACTTGACGGGCAAGTTAGGGGTGTCTTTAAATAAGGCGTTATATTCTAGGATTTTCAGAGTAGAGAGAAAGAGATGGACAATATTCTTGTAATCAGGGTTTTAGAGTGTATAACCGTGTTCAAGGGTATTGTGAGAGAGAGGGTTTAGCAGTCTTTATCAGTGTAAAAGATTATAATTTGGAGGTGTTAGTGGATTGATTTTGATCCCGTGGTTTTTTCATGTTGAGGGTTTTCCACGTTAAATCTCGTGTGATTCTATTTGCTGTGTTTGGTGGTTTTCGGGGTTTTTGCGAGATCTAAAAATCCCAACAATATCCAGTTCTGAGTTGGATGGTTGAAAAGTCTGCACATAAAAACACGTGAGAGGACGGGGGACTGTTCCCCCCAGTGGTTCCTCCGACGATCAAGTCAGCTGGTGAACTTGAGTGAGGAAAATGAAAAACTGTGAGAGTTCTTCTGTGTGTAGTATGATATGCAGAAGAAGCAAAGGTTAAAAGTCCAAAAGTCTCCCCAAAAAAGGATCCTCTCTTGTTGAGAATAGTACATGTATTTATAGTGATGCCATAAAGGCAGAACTGTCATTGTAAGCAAGCACAGAATAGTGATGAAGAAGCATGGGCTGACGGCCGAGTCAGCTCCTGCTTTACAGGTGTCGACTGGCGACTAGAGGAGAGATCACTTCAGTATTAAATGGGAAGTGATCGGAGGTATGTTGATGCCGACGTGGTCCAATGAGTCATGAAGACTATCATGGCTAGAGGCATGATGACACATGTCAAGCATTAAATGCGACGTCGACATTGTCAGTAGGGGGATGCTCGAAGGCGAAGTCCTTTAACTTGGCTGAGAAGTAACGTCTTTCGAGTCATCATCGCGAGGCGTCGAATATCTGGTCGAGTGGGCTCATTGCAAGTCGTCTTCGACAAGAGGGTCGACTAGTACCGTCTTTCGAGTCGACATGAAGGAATGTCGACTTGACGAGTCGGCTAAGTTGAAACCCTAGTTGGCCTTGAGCCGCCACTTTGATTGGGGTATTATATACAGAAGTACACTTGTTCGTTGCTGACAAAGGGTTACACTTAAGTGATTGAGAACACCATAACAAATGTGATAATTATTCGGTAAATAAATGGAGAAAGCATGGGAAGGTCTAACTTATCTCCATTTATCTCGATTTAAATAGGTTAAAATTAAATGGCATTGCACTAAATTTTATTAAGTTGGTTTTTTGCGTTGTGCTCTTTTTAGCAATATGGAAACATGTATGAATGCCATTTTAGCGTATCACATTCAAAGGGAATTTTTTTTTATATAAAAAAGACAAGGGATTTGTAGAATTTTTTTTGCTAATTACTTACAACTAGTTATGTAAATGGATTTTTCGGCATTGACCCCTTAACTCTTTAATATTTTAAATTTAGTTTGCCTCAAATCATTAAGATTGTCGGTCTTGATTTTAACGTAAAGCAGCTAGGTATAACTGGAAACCCATAATAAAAGTTGATTAGTTAAACGTAACACACTAGTAGAAAAACGACCAAACTAGACGGAAATTTCCGTCTAGGTTGGTGTATAATCCGTCTAGGTTGGCTTGTCTAGACGGAATTCCGTCTAGGTAGATTGGTTTATTCTGTTTCCGTCTAGTTTGGAGCAAACTAGACGGAATTTCGTCTATATATTGTCAAACTAGACGGATACCAACCTAGACGGAAGTAACATTTTCGTCTAGGTTGACAAACTAGACGGAAACCCGTCTAGGTAGACTACCTAGACGGAAA
>BQKN01067454.1:197521-217328 GCA_022839385.1 Asparagus kiusianus
TCAAACTAGACGGAAAATTCCGTCTAGTTTGGTCGTTTTTCTACTAGTGACACTTGCTCTCAAACCAAATGCAGCTACGTATAAAACTGATTAAAAATAAACTAATAAGATTTTAGCATCTAAGTAACAATGTTAAATAATTTGAAGGACTAATTCAAAATAATAATTTAGCTAGTTTTACTAGCTGACGATGAACCAGACGACGTTGTTTCGTGTTATAAACTGTCATTGATGTCTGGCATGCATGTATTATTATACTCCATGAATTGAGTTCGAACAAAATTGGTCTGTCATTTGTTATTAAAAAAAAGGAATTTACAAGAGCCTAAAACATTTTTGTTTTTCATAACAAAGAATGTGTAAAGATAATAATTGTCATTAATTAGTTAGTATATGCATATTGTGAGCTGGCATCCAAGTAAGGCGTGCATAGCTGAGTTCAAATTAAGCCAGCGCTCAATTCTATACGAATTCAGATGACGAGGCTTCCTTCTCGTTCCAGCTGGAAGTGGCTAAGCATGCATTTCCCATCTGAAGGCTCCAGCTAGCTCCGTGAAATCTTAATGGTGCACATAATTAACACAGCAATTAGCTGCACACAGACAGACTTTAGCTTTGAACCACGCAAACCTGCTACCCATTACTCTCAAAACTTAATTTTAGTAACCTACGAATAAAGATAACAAATGTAGTAACATATCCGAATCTGTGTGCGTATGTCTCGATATATGTATCGATAAGCAATTTAAAATTATTTTGACGATTAATCATTAATGTAAGTGAGCAATTTTGCTGATCTAGATATTTTGAACACATTGATGAATACTAATTTGAGAAATTTGGTTTATCTAAATGTTTTGTAGCATATGATAAATGTATATTTTGGCCTTGTACATTTTGCTCATAAGGTGCCCGTTTTGTGTCCCCATGTTTCTCCCTTTATATTGTATTTAGTTTAACGGACCCTCCAAACGACGCTAATGGTGTTGTTGCCTTTTTTTCCTTCAAATAAGTGCTTATTGATGGTTTTGTAAGACATCCGAAAGATCATAGGGGTTTGATGGGAAACTGTCCAAAGTTCGAGGGGGTTTGTGAAATCCAACGTATATTCTATTATGCTATTACAATTAAGGGTGCTAAACCGTATTTGTATTCGATGAAATATCCATAATCGTATTGTTGATGTCTGATATCACACAGTCGAGGGGGTTGCGGTTCTGGTCTTCGCGCTGGCGGCGAATAGGAAGAGAATGAGAGATGGGGCTGACTCCTCCTCTGACTTTATGCTTGATCATTAGTCTGGAATTCTCAATCCTTCTGCACAAACAAGAAGAAACCCGTGGGAGGGCGGGGCTCATTTCCCTCGTGGTAGCTCCGACGGTCAAGTCAGCTAGTGTGTTTGAGTGGGGTTTGAGGGAGAGTCTCTGGGCCATTGAGGTCCTTAGAGGGTACTCTTTGAGAGTTATCAGTTCTTTTTTTAGCAAAGGTAAATTCAGAGCTTTTATGAAGAAGTAGCAGAAAAAATCCCCCCTCTTTTACCTTCTTTCCCTCCTTTTATAGCCCATCGCCTCTGAGAGTTTGACTCTTTGGCTTTGACTATGCACAGGAGGCGGTTGAGGGGTGAGCAGGCAGACTGCTAAGTCATCCTTCTCCTTCCAGATGTCGGCTGACGATTGGAAGAGAAGTCATTCGAGTACAGGAGAGAAATATCTTCTCAGTATCCTGGATTTGATAGATGAGGCATGGCAGATGATAGGTCAGCTGTTTGGTCGTCCTTCCCCCTCCGGATGGTGGCTAGTGATTGGAGGAGAAGTCATTCGAGCCCAGGGGATCATCATGGCGATCCCTCGGAAATGACTTGTGAGTAGAATAAGCGGCTTATGCACGGGATTTGTCAGAGCGGAGATCTTGATGGGACTGATCAATACTGTAGTGCCGATTGACGTCTGAAGCGAGCTTAGCTGGATCTCATCCCTTTAGTCGAGGCGGGTCGGTTCGTGAGTTGTCATTATGATTTTCCGACCCGACAGCCGAATGAGCTTCGGGTCGAATGTATGGTCGAGACGTCTGCTCGAAGAGTCGCCTTAACTACGAGGGACTGACTGATCCCGCACTTCGAGTCGGTAATGATGACCATTGGTCAAAAAAATGACTTGTCTGCTCGGCTGACCGATAGACTTGCCCTTGGTTGGGCTTTTGGGCCTCTAAGCTGGTTTGGACCATGACTTTTTTTAAGCCTATGCATACAATCTTTCGGTATTTTCATCTTTAGATGATAAATTACCATAATAGTTGCTCTCTTTCATTCAGAGCTGACTTTAGTCAGGTCCGAGTGAAATAAATATGAGTTTTCTTAGGGTGTTGAGACTTTTTAGCCAGTTGATCGTGGCTGGAGACATGGCGTAGGACTTGCTAACCGCCAATCTTCTATAGACTGATGTTGTCGGTATTGGGAACCGCTTTTTCAGAGGAAACGAGGCGTCGTGGGTAGAGTAAATGGCTCCTCACTTGCCAATTGATTGGCGTGCGTTACGAGTGGCGGTTGGTATTTCGAGCGATCCGTTGCTGGTTCTCGAAGCGGATCTTCTTTGGTTGCTCCAAGACCATGCCTCTTAAACTCTGCATGCTTCTTTGGAGGTTTATAAGTAATCTCTGACGCTGTTGAAAGAATATTCTACTTTAAGAACACCCTTCTTCCGGTTGATTCTCCCTTTTTCATTAGGAATTTTGGTCATGGCTTTTCCTCAGAATGACCGTGAGAAGAAAATTAGGGTTTTGTATCTGTCTCGGTTGAGAATGATAATAGACGAGGCAGCATGGTTGCATGATGAGTATGATATTCCTCGTGTAATGACCATAGAGGCACCGGACAGCCCTACTCCGGTGCATATGCACGGCGAGGATCGGGTGCCTCTCTATCTGGCGCATCTGCAATGTGGATTGCGCCTACCGCTGCATCCCTTCGTCAGGGAGGTGTTTGCTGCTTTGGGGGTTTCTCCCTATCAATTCCATCCGTACGCCATTTGTACCTTGATGGCGTTTATAGATGATTGCTCCGAGGCGGGAGTGGTGCCCAACATCAGTTTGCTTGGGCACATGGTTAGTGTGGGGTCTGTTGAGGGAGACCCGCACTATTTTTTCCACTATCGGGGCGATTTCCATTTGGACGCCGATTTCCCAGAGCTGAACGAAGAACGGAAGAAGTTCTTCGTCTGGGTGTTCGTCGCCGACAACATACTGTCCTGCTTAGGTTGGCCCGAAGTGCAGAAGAATGTATTAGAGCCGATGGCTCTTTGTGATCTCGAGGCCGAAGATCTTGAGAAGCTCCGGTATTGCCTCGGCCTTCAGGAGTCCCGAACTTTGGACGGAGAAGAATTTTCGGAGACGGGAGGGGCCCCCTTAGTTTCCGTCGACTCCGAAGCGACAACCCTTCCTCCACTAATTGAGGTCTGTAAAAGAGGGGCTAACTCGGAAGGGCCGAGCTCTATCAGGAGGTCTCTCAAGAGGAGGGGAGATTCTGAAGCTGATGGAAGGAATTCAGATTCGTCAGCCGATGTGTAGATCGAGACAAAACAAGATTCCTCCATCTTGGAAATCCTGTTGCTAGATCCGGCTCAGCTCCTGATCCTTGGGAGCGAGCTCCAAGGATAGCTGTCACTCTCTTTTTTGTCTCTTTTTTTCTGTAAGCCTTGTTGGGCCTTTTGATAAGATGTAAGAAATATTTTTGAATGACAAATGATTTCTCCTATCCTTTGCTTTTGAGAGCTGGAACTACTTGATGAAACAGTTGGTCATGTTGTAGTTGTAACACTACATTCTTTTCAAGAACAATGTCGGTCTTTGTAGATCAAATGACATCCGCGAGGTAAGTGTCGACGCCTTCGTTTCCTCTGTTAAGTCGAGAGGTAATTATAGAGGTCGACCTTGGGGCTTTACCTTGGGCTTATCCAGGTAAAGAGCTAAGGAATTGATCATCGACTGAGGAGTTGTTGTGCCTTGGGCTTATCCTGATGAGGAGCCAAGGTCTTTGTGACCGACTGAGAACTCGTTGTACCTTGGGCTTATCCTGATGAGGAGCCACAGTCTTGATATCCGACTGAGAAATCGTTGTGTCGTGGGCTTATCCTGATGAGGAGCTAAGGTCTTTGTGACCGACTGAGAAGTCGTTGTGCCTTGGGCCTATCCTGATGAGGAGCCAAGGTCTTTGTGTCGACTGAGGAGTCGTTGTGCTTTGGACTTATCTTGATGAGGAGCCACGATCTTGATATCCGACTGAGAAGTCGTTGTGCCTTGGGCTTATCCTGATGAGGAGCCAATGTTTTTATGACCGAATGAGAAGTCGTTGTGCCTTGGGCCTATCTTGATGAGGAGTCAAGGTCTTTGTGCCGACTAAGGAGTCCTTGTGCCTTGGACTTATCCTGATGAGGAGCCAAGGACTTGACCATGATGGTCGATGAGAACAGACAAAATCGAACCATATGTTGTGCCTTGGGCTTACCTTTAAGAAGATCCAAGGGCTTTGTACCGACTGAGGAGTCGTTGCGCCTTGCTTTTACCCTGAGAAGGTACCAAGGTCTTGACCATGATGGTCGATGAGAGCAGACAGAATCGAACCATATATTGTGCATTGGGCTTACCTTTAAGAAAAGCCAATGGCTTTGTGCCGACTGAGGAATCGTTGTGCCTTGGTTTTACCCTGAGAATGTACCAATGGCTTGACCATGATGGTCGATGAGAGCAGACGGAATCTAACCATATGTTGTGCCTTAGGCTTACCTTTAAGAAGAGCCAAGGGCTTTGTGCCGACTGGGGACATCTGAGCGGAGGCGATTGGCCGGCCTAACAGAAGATTCCTCCAGAGGATCGGCTAACCCGGCTTGGGGCATTACAGTTGCTCCCACTGACCCAGTGATAAGGGCAATGGCTCTATCCGTGTCAGGAACAGTCGCCGGCACGAACGACACCACGATCATTTGTAGAACGGACCTATCCAGCAGAACCTCGAAGCAATGAAAGCCTACAAATTTCTTGATCAACTCAAGATCGACATTTTCTTCTTTGGATAACACCATCTTAACGAGTGCATCCCTCCGGATCTCGGGCCAATCGGAACAACCCATCTCCAAATCATCCCCGGCCACCCATACAAACTTCTCCTTCTATTCCTTGTGGGAATCTGGGAGGTCTACAATCAATTTGAATGATCCCGACATCTGAAAGTAATAATGGGGCTCCTTCTGACTTGCCTTTACGACCACAAAATAAGCAAAGAGTTTCGTTGTGGGTTTGATGGCCAACCAACTACATATAATCACGAAAGCCACAACAATGGCTATGGCATTCGGTTTCATTTGTGCCGGCGAAACCCCCAAATCCTCGAATAAGTGCTTCAAGAAGGGTGATAAGGGTAATCTCAAGCCGCACTCCAAATGGTTTAGATAGATGGGATGCCGACCCGGCCCATGGTCATAAATGGCCTCCGTTCAACTTATACTTCTTGGGGATGTCAAATTTTGTAGACATTGTCTTCAGTTGGGCCAAGGGCACCTTCTAGTGAATGATCTCCAGGAATTCCCCAGGAACACCTACCTCCGAATCCATGGAGAAACAAGGGAGCAATCCACATAAAAGACAAAATTAGAAGAAGGTTGAGAGAGAAGAACAGTTTGATTGGATGAAAATTTCAATCGGTACTATATAGTCTTCTACTTTACAACTGTCAATACATCCTAGCAATTGGGGCCCATTTCATCCCACGGCTAAGACCTAGCCTCGGAATTTGAAATACCGCCGAATGACGTTTCGCCTCCGTTCCTCGAGGAGACCACGATTTGACAAGAGAACAACCCAGACAACATTAGTGATGTCTGATGATGTCAGGCGTCCTAGTGTCCAGAAAGGACGCCACTTCACTATCAGAATCAGTTCTACTCAGTCTCTGCTCATTTATTTTTCCCTTGCATCCGGCCATAGCCGCATCCAAGCGAAAGGGGCTGACTGTTATAGGGTGTTCCCTGTTTTTTACAAATATGCTATCCCGAGAACAGACTCAGTCGAGCCGGCTTCATTCCCTAAAGACGACTCGAAAGGCGGACTCAGTCGAACAAAAGATTGCTACTCAGCGATCAGCCGACACTTCCCTCGAGGGCGACTCAGAACATTACTTCTCAGCATTATTTTACCATTTATTATCATCATTACGACTCCATGTCGCCCGCTGACAAGCCTCGACGGTTGCAGAATCTCTATACCACAGAAGCGACTCCACGTCGCCCGTTGACAAGCCTCGACAGCTGCAGAATCCCCATACTACAGAAGTGACTCCACGTCACTCGCCGACAAGCCTCGACGGCTGTAGGATCCCCATACCACAGAAGTGACTCCACATCACTCGCTGACAAGCCTTAACGGCTACTGATTCCTCATGTCACTGAAGTGACCTCTCATCACTCACCAATCGACACGTATCGGGCAGAGGGTGACTCAGCCTCCAGCTCATCCCTCGCCATCATCATAAACCGCATTCTCACTAGATGCATATTCGGCTCTTGGCGTCCTCTATAAATACACACGCTATTCGCCATGAAAAAATGTTGGATTTTCTTACTACCTGAAAACTCTCTAGACATATATTAGAAGAGCACACCGTTCTTCCTTCACCTCACCCAAGTCCACCAGCTGACTTGACCGTCGGAGGTACTACGGGGGAAACAAGCTCAGTACTCCCACGATTTTTGTGTGTGCAGGTGATCCGTCCACCCTGAGCTCTGAGAACCAGGCATAAGGTCGAAGAAGGAAAGTGGCCATCTCTTGACAGTTCAATCTCTCGACGATCCAGCAACTCTGCGACTTTAACCGACTGTGTGATATCAGACATCAACAGTATCTGTTAGGATACAGATATGATTACTTAAATCTATAACCAATAGGATATGGTTACAGATATGGTTTTGTAGTGAAATATCTGTATCCATATCCGAAATATCCAAATACATATTAGTCATACTCTTACTACAGTTTTGATTCTTAAATTATGGATTTGTGGTTAATTTTGATGATCAAGATGTCTAATCTTAGCTTTTTAATTATAATGAACATATTAACGATCTCTTTTGTATTACATGAACTATATTTTTCTTAATAGTATCTAGTTTTCTCATATCCGTTTTGTATCTACATGCATATCCGCTTATATATCTGTATCTATATCCACAACTGTATCCGATTTTAGCGGATATGGATATGAATTTTTCTTACCGATGTATATCGATATCCGTATCCGTATCCAAGATGGGTAAGCGGATATGGATATGGTAAGCGTCATATCTGAGCCGTATCTAGAGTGAATGCACCCTTGATTACAATACGTAAAAATTCACAGTTGTTGTTGTGATTATTATTATTATTATTATTATTATTATTATTATTATTATTATTATTTTATTATTATTTGGTTACTAGGATGAGATGCCCATGGAGTTTATTGAAGAGAGGACAATTTAAAATATAAGAGCATCTCCAAGGGATCCCTTGAATGTCCCTTAATTTAGGGGGAACTTTAAGGGAGGGGTTGTTCCCCTTTAAAACTCCCCTACCCTTTAATTAATTATGTTTAGTTTTTAATTTTATAGATTAGGATTTAATTAAATATGTGGTTTATTTATAAATGAATAAATAATTAAATATTAATAACTAAAAATAAATAAATAAATAATTTAAATTAATAAATTACCTAATATAATCATTAAATTAATTAATCATGTTAAAATTTAACAAATAATTAATTTAGATAATAATTAATTTAACAAATAATTAACTTAGATAATCATTAGATTAACTTAATTATATTATTTTAAATTAACTATACATTAACTAAATTTAATTAACTATAAATTAACTCTAAAACAAAATATATTAATATAAAATTATAAAGGGAATGTTAAGGGACTTTGACATTCCCCTTAATTTGAGGAGGAAGTTAAGCGACATGGGGATGAAGGGGAAAAATTCCGGTCCCTTGAAGCCAATCCCCCTTAAAAGTCCCCTAATTTAGCTAAGGGGCCGTATTTTTCCGGCCCCTTGGAGATGCTCTAAGTGAAGAGTAAGACGGAGAGGCAAGAGAAGTACAATAGGTGGAGACAAGCTGAAAGATTAGGAGAGGAAAATGACTAGTGTTGCTTCTTGAATCAACGTGTCACGTGGCTCATGTTGCACCCAATCGTACGCCTACTACGTTGTAAAGTGATGCTCTCATATCAAAAAGAAGATGTTCATACAATCAGTCGATGAAAGTATTTGCATGTTTGAGTTTATTCAGAAACATTCTCCTGTTCCGTTCATTTCAAATGTAAAAGCAACAGACTATGACAATGGAATTCCTCTAATTAACGAGATGTGAGTGGATTTTCTTGTACTAGGACTGCTAAAGTGCTATACTAGATGAAAGAGTGGATTGGAGATCCGGAGTAGTAATCGAATTGAAGATAATAGACCTCGAATACTAACAGTATATAATAGTAGCAAGACGACGAATTATGTGGAAATTGTTGCTCTCGGAGCCGTGAAGCGTCGACTTAACCGTAAACGCAACGTTCCAGCTTTCATAATCCTAACATTCGGTCCGTTGGTCTCTGAACTTCTTCCCTCTAAGCTGAGGCAAAAATTGTTTAGTCTTTCTTCAAATGCGCGCGACGACTACCACATGCAATTAATATACCAAAGACAGTTTAATTGTGAAGTTATCAACTGAATTCATTTCACTAATATAAGATGACAGAGTGGGGTTTATTGTACGTTTTTTAAGAAAATGTCAAAGAGTAATTTTCAGCAACTTAGGAATATATCAATAGCCTAAATGATTAGTTTTCTTTGAATGTTCCAGAGAGATAATGTATCTTGGTTCACAACAGCTGTTTCGTACGTGAAGAGGGGGCTGAGAGTGCAAGGAACATGCTCGATGTTAAAGTCTAGCAGCACTATATCACCAACCTCACGTAGTCCGCCTACCACTAAGTAGTTTCTGCCAACTCCCTATGGCGTTCACCAATCCGTTCTATATAAGCTATAGTAGCTTGTTGTAATCACCTCATCCTAGTAGCAACAAGCCAAATAAGAGCAAGAATAAAGGAGCAAGAATAAAGAGGAAGTGAAAGAAATAAAGGAAGGGAGAGGGAAAATAAGAAAAAGAGTAGTGTGTTGTAAAAAAGTGTAGTGGCTTGTAGCAGAGAGAGTGTTTATATTGGAAAGAGTATGGAGGATCGTACTACTAAAGAAACAATAATAAAATATTTCTTAGTGGTCACCACCTTTCTCAAATAAACAAGTGGCATCAGAACCACTCCCACAAATCAATGCTCGACAGGTCAGGTGGTTGAGTGGGAGAGATTAAAATAATTGAAAAAAAAGAGGGAAGAAAATTTCTAAAAAATAACTAACTTCAAATCAACTTGAGAGAGAACATGCGAGATATTTAAGAGACATCGGGTCCATTTCTGGCAAGCGGAAAGTCTGGAATAAGATACAGATGGAGTTCTCTCTAGAAGATTGGGCATGCCCGCATGTTGAGGGTTGGGCAACGAGATATACAAATGTGCCTAAAAAAAGATGTATAAAATATTATCTTATAAGTACAACTAGTAACCTTATCTAGTTATCTGACTTCTTGGCGCAGAACAAGAAAGTGAAAAGAAAACGATATGGTAATTGATTTCTTCAAATAATAAAAAGACAGTTACCTGGTAATTGAATTGCGCACATATAGACACGCTTTATGCACATTTCCATTAAAGGCCAATTGGGCTGGTTGTTTCTAAATTATCTAAAGCTCGAGAGAAGAGTTTGTTTCGGGATCCGAAGGCCCATGGAACTTAACAAGAGCGAGTAAGTTTCTAAGAATGCGTTGGTACCTGAACCGTATTTACTACTCCCTGCAATGTTGCCATTTGAAACGCATTTACTACTTGGCAGGTGAACCTTCTGAGTGAATTTTATTGACATTTTTCACCTGGGTGAATTTAGGCCAATATTACTCCCAGATGAAATTAGTGTGTCTACCTGAGCGGTAGCAGAGCGCAAAAAATTCTTTAAATTTGTTTAAGATAGGTGGCTGAGATTTGACCTTTGATATGGAGTGTTGGGCAATATTCGGGCTATGCTAAACCCCTAAAACAGCAAAAACGCAGTATAAAAAAAAGTACATTAAGATTTACGAGGTTCGGCAAACTTGCATACGTCTTCGAGAGCCACACAATTAATTTATTATTAATCAACAAGAAATTACAATGCAAGAGCAGATCTCAAACTTAAGATCTCTCAATAAATACAAATCAACACTGTAGCTACAGTGTTGATTCTCTCTCTTTAATTCCCCTCCTTAAATCCCCTCTTCTTTAAATTTCCCTTTCTTAATTCCTCCCTCAAAATCAACGTGAGCCGGAGATAAAAGAGCAGAGAAGAAGAGAAGGAGGGGGGCCCGCCGCCAGGGACTGAAATCGCGAGGAGAGAGAGAGAGAGAGAGAGAGAGAGAGAGAAGAAAATGCCATAGGGGCTAGGGCTCTGGGTAGGAAAACCATAGCGTTGAGTTGTCGACAGGCTGTCGACAGCCTGTGAGAAGCTCGGCTGCGCTCAAGGAGCTTGCCAGAAAGTTCTCGAGCTCGCCTGAGCTCAACTTCGGGCTCGCCAGCAAATCCATGAGCTCGCCCTCGCCTGCTTTGCGTCGAGCTCGTCTGACGTCGTTCCTCGCCCGAAGTCCGCCTGCAGATCTCGTCGAGACCTCGCCTGAAAGCCACAACCTCGCCTGCGTGGGGTTCTCGAGCTCGCCTGACTTGCCCACGCTCACCTGTGGATCGACTGGAGTGGAGCTCGCCCGCCACGAGCTCGCCTGAAGTTCGTCGTTGTCTTAAGCTCGCCTGTAGGTTTGGTCTACACTCAAACTAACAATCTCCCACTTGGAGACCAAACAACCGTTAGCAGGCTATCCTAACAAACACCTCCTCCTGTGTGGCTCTGCCTTCATCACCTATGCATGAAGGCCAACTGAAGTTACGCACAACTCCAGTTTCTAAAAGATCACCGCATTTGTCAACATATCCGCTTGATTCTTACTTCCTTGGATCTTCTGTTGAAATCCTTTGATAACTTGTCGGGCTTTGTATCTTCTAGAACTATCCTGTTTCTTTTTCACTCGATACACTCACTTGTTGTGATGTGCCTTCTACCCCATGGGCAACTCAGCTAGTTCCCATGTATGGTTAGAGATCAGAGATTTTATCTCTTTTTTCATGGGAAGCTTCCACTTGCTCGCATCTCCACTCTGACAAGCTTCATCATAGCTTTCAGGCTCCCCTCCATTTGTCAGCAACATATAATTCATGTATCTGCTGTTAGGCACAAGAGGACGAGAAGATCTTCTCAATATCGGAGCTGGTGGTGCGTCGGGCTCCTGTGCACCGTTCTATCCAATAGGCTCTTCTGGCTGAGGACCTCTGCATTGGGTTCTTCTGAAAGGTTACTCGGGACATCATCTGCATCTACAAATGTTGACTCGCTCTCTGAGTCATCTGTCTTGTGCATGTCCTTGTACATCACCTTCTTGTTGAATATCACATTTATGCTCCTGATTACCTTCTTATTTTCGTTGTCCCAAATATGATAGTCGAACTCATCTTCACCATACCCGATGAATGTGCATTTCTTGGACTTTGGATCAAGCTTATTCCTGCATTGGTCACTAATATACACATAAGCTACACAACTGAAAACTTTGAGATGTGAGAGGCTTACCTTCTTTCCGCACCATATCTGCTCTGGTATTCTGTGCTCTAATGGAACCGATGGACCTCAGTTGATCAAGTAAGCTGTTGTGTTGATTGTTTCTGCCCAGAACTGCTTCGGTAGACCTGACTGCATCCCAATGTTTCTGGTTCTCTCTGTCAACGTTCTATTCATGAGCTCAACCATACCATTATGTTGAGGCGTGTCGGGCACGGTTCTTTCCATTCTGATCCCGTGCTCATAGCATAACTTCTTGAATCTGATGTCTTCATACTCACCATCATTGTCTATTCTGAGTTTCTTTATTCTCAGACCGGTCTTATTCTCGACCATGACTTTTCATCTCCTAAAAGCTTCAAACACTTCTGACTTGTGCTTCAGAAAGTAGACCCACACTTTCTGAGAGTGATTATCGATAAAAGTTATAAAGTAGTGTTTCCCACTAATGGACGCGGTGGTTGTTGGTCCTCAAATATCTAAGTGAATGAGCTCAAGCTTCTCAGTCCTGGGGCTTCTGTCACTTGTCTGAAAATTGACTATCATCTGCTTTCAAAGTATGTATTCTTCACACATGTCTAATTCAATTGATTCTAAACTTGGGAATTTTTCCTTTGTGTGCATGATCTTCATCCCCTTCTCACTCATATGACCGAGTCTTTGGTGCTACAGCCTTAAAGTCTTATCGCCTGCTGCAGCTGAGATCAAACAACGTGCACCTGCTATCATATATATGGTACCAGTCTTCTTAGTTTAGGCAATTGTCATTATGTCTTTTGAAATCCTCCAATCATCAACATGGAAAGTCGTAGTGTAGCCTTCACTAGCCAACTGGCTTACTGAGATTAAGTTTTTTTTTCAAGTCGGGAATATGTCTGACATCCTTCAGCTCTCATACTGACTCATTCAACTTAATCTTCACTATACCTTTGCCAATAATGACACATGGTTGAACATCACCAATGTATACATTTCCAAGGTTTACGGAGATATACTTCTTGAGGAATTTTTCTGAGAAGTAGCATGGAATGATGTTGTAGAGTCCCAACACCTAAGACTCCTCCTTGCTCTCCAAAGAGCATATCAATGCATCATTTCCTCCTGAAGTGAAAGCAACATTTACGTCTGTCTTTGCCTCCCGCTCCTTCTGTGCACTCTTGCACTGATTCTTGTAGTGCCCGATTTTCCCACACTTCCAACACTCGATAGCCTTCGAGCTGCTGGGATTCCTAGATTTGGACCTCATGTCCTCTGATCCATTTCCTCTGATTGAATTTCTACCTCTTGATTCTGTATGCAATACTAAAGAGGTTGTAGCTTCACCTGACTCTCTCCGTCGGATCTTCTCACTGAGAACCAGATCACGAGCATCGTCGAACTTTAACTTGTTGCTTCCCAATGAGCTACTCACAGCTGTGACTGTAGCATTCCAGCTTTCTGGTAGGGAAGACAAAACGATCAGCGCTCGTACTTCTTCATCAAACTCAATATTAACTGAACTCAATTGGGTCGTGACTGTATTGAGTTCATTGAGATGATGTGCTACCGATACACCTTCCGTCATTTGTAGATTGAATAAATGCCTCATCAAATGAACTTTATTTGAGACTGAAGACTTCTCATACATGTTTGATAATGCTGTCATAAGACCCGCCGTGGTCTTTTTCTTTGCAATATTAAAAGCAATATTACGGGTTAATGTCAAACGAATAACCCCGAGGGCCTTTCTGTCTAGAAGATTCTAATCTTCTTCCTTCATACCCTCTGGCTTCTTCCCCGAATGGGGTTGATACAGATTCTTTTGGTACAGATAATCCTCTATCTGCATCTTCCAAAATCTGAAATCTGTTCCATCAAACTTCTTTAATCTCACATTTCCTTCATCTGCGGCTATCTCTCCCACTTGAATCTGACTTCCTCTAGATCATTTCAAGCTCTGATAGCAGTTATTGGGAAATACCCGGGGCTACGCTAAACCCCTAAAATAGCAAAAACGCAGTATAGAAAAAAGTACACCAAGATTTATGACGTTCGGCAAACTTGTTTACGTCCTCAGGAGCCACGTAATTAATTTCTTATTAATCAATAAGAAACTACAATACAAGAGCAGATCTCAAATTTAAGATCTCTCAATAAATACAAATCAGCACTGTAGCTACAGTGTTGATCCCCCCTTTTTAATTCCCCTCCTTAAATCCTCTCTTCTTTAAATTTCCCCTTCTTAATTCCTCCCTCAAAATCAGCGTGAGCGGAGAAAAAAGAGCAGAGAAGAAGAGAATGAGGGGGTGGGGGTGGGGATGGGGGTGGGGGTGGGGGGGCGCCAGGGACTGAAATCGCGAGGAGAGAGAGAAAGAAGAAAAAACCATGGGGGCTAGGGCTCTGGGCTTCACTTTTATAGAGAAACTGTAGCTCTGAGTTGTCGACAGGCTGTCGACAGCCTGTGAGAAGCTTGCCTGCGCTTGTGGAGCTCGCCTGAAAGTTCTCGAGCTCGCCTGCGCTCAACTTTGGGCTCGCCAACAGATCCACGAGCTCGCCCTCGCCTACTTTGCGTCGAGCTCACCTAATGTCGTTCCTCGCCCGAAGCCCGCCTGCAGATCTCGTCGAAACCTCGCCTGAAGCCACAACCTCGACTGTGTGGGGTTCTCGAGCTGGCCTGACTCGCCCACACTCACCTGGGTCTTGGTTTAACTGGAGTGGAGCTTGCCCGCCACGAGCTCGCCTGAAGGTCACCGTCGTCTCAAGCTTGCCCGCCACGAGCTCGCCTGAAGGTCACCGTCGTCTCAAGCTCCCCTGCAGGTTGGTCCACACTCAAACTAACATGGAGAACACTTAATTTTCAAATTTTTCTCTCTTCCAACATAGGGTATTATTAGCATCCAGGACAAAATTGATTCTTTATAACGGAGTGATGGAAATAGGACATTTTCTTTGACACATAAAGGGTTGTTTCGTTACAGGAAATACAATTACAAAAGTAACTAGCGCAATCAAATTTGTATTTCTGCTTAGTTTGTTAAATGGGAATTAGTGAAGGTATGTATATTTACAAATTGTAGGAAATAACTGCAGCTAATGCTACGACTAATGTGAAGGGAGCAATAGTTGCAACGTCTAAAAAGGAAATCTAAAATTAAAAAAAAAGTCACCCAATGAAATAAAAAATTCAATTTAAATCTAGAGAAAATCTCATAGCTTTTTTGCACCCTTTTTTCAACCAAACACTGAATTTGCGTTGAAAATACATTTTCCATAATAATATTACAAATAACCCGAACAACATTAGTTACTATTCATTTTGCAGTAAAACCAAACAGGCCCTTAACAATATTTAGATGAGTGGTCAAGATTTGACCAGCACACCACCAAGAACCTTTAGAGCACACGTATCATGCATTCAAATTGCTATAAAACCAGCAAACCACGATCACACAACAAGCCCAGCGCAATCCAAATTCAAACATCACACTAAAACCATTCTTTCCAACTCCTCCTTCCCTCCCCGCTCTCAAGACTCCTCTGCATCCTTTGTGGCCGCAGGATACCCAATCCCATGCCGATCATTCGGAAAAACCACGAAAACTGAGCTCGCCAACCCCCCAACAACCGTCGGCATAACCATCGTCACCGTTTTCTGATTTGACTCCAGTGATGGATAGAAGCAGTTCACCGTGTTCGAATCAAGCATCGCGATGACTGCAAACACGAGGAAGGATGTTAAAGCGTGGGCGAAGTCCCCGAGCCTGAGCTTGTACTTTGAGAGGTCTTTCTTGCTGGCGTCAGGGTCGGAGAAGGACCAGAGACCGTTCTTGGTGACAATGCCATAATAGAGCTTGTTGTTGTCGCCTATGTAGCTGTCGGTGAAGCAGGAGAAGCAGCAGGAGAAACTGCAGGCGAGGAGGAGGGCGCCGCTCAGGTACCTGATTATGTGTTTTGCTCATGTCAGAGATAATTGCTTTTGTTTTTGGCGTTTTCTGATATATCTCTTTAAATCTTTGTCTATGTTTTACATATTTCTCGATCTTTTAACGGTCTGTTTGGCAAACCACTAAAACTAGCTAGTTTCAGTTTCAGATTTGCGTTAGGAAAAAATGAGTCAACTCTGATCCATTTTTAGCTGGTTTTAGCTCTAAAACTAGGCCAGAACAGGTGCACCCCTCGTCCTGGACCAATCCTTGTTAAATAAAAAAAACCAGGCTTGATTTTATATTGGGCCTCAAGATGTCTGTAACATCTTCAGTCCTATTTATTTTCATTTCTTCCACTTTAAAATAAAACTCCGGATATTTCAAGCACTTTGAAGGTCATATAAAGATTTGAAGATGCTGCATCAAAGTAGAGAAATTTCAAGAGTATACGTCTTTGGGGGAGAAAATCTGATGACTTTTTGAGATAGAAATTAGGATTATTAACATAGAGACTTCTTCTGTTAATATTGACAAAAAAAAAGCCTTTACTACCAAATTCGAGAAAACAATTTAATATCATGTTAGGTACCGTCGGGTTGCGGTTTCATTTCTTTTAATAAGACTGAGAGGATTCAAAAGAGTATTCAAATAAGATGTTCATAATTTTCTTTCTTTTCTTTTTTTTTTCTTCCCTAATGTGGATCAAACTCTGGTCAAGTGCGAGCCTACCTGTTGAATGTGTGGCAGTGGCCATTGTTAGTGAGCAGAGGACCAAGGAACTGAAAGAGGAACACTGTTCCACTTGGCAACAGCTTAATAAGATCTCCAACCCCTTTGAACACCTTATCCCCCATAGTTTCTGATTTATCGCCCTTCATCGATTTTCTCATTGATGGTATTTGATGCCTCTGATCTCAATACCCTGTGAACTTCGGTGCACAAACAGAAGAGTTTCTAGTCTCTTTATATAGGGAGTTTTTTGGTTCCTTGCAAGTTTGAATTTAGTGTGGCTTTGCTTAGACTCACAGGCTTGTGTGGGTCTTGTTTTGGCTTGCAGTTTTTCAAAGGAAATGAGTCCTTGTTCGGACCTCAGGATTTTGTTTGTTGCGTTCCTTTAAAGGAGTCATGCAAGAGAGCAAGTAGCAGATTATGTGAAGCAATAAAAAGGGTTAATTAGCAGAATCTGATTTGGGTACCTTTTAGGCCATCTAGTGGATGATTAGTGGAAATAAGATGGTTAAAGGAACCTCACCTCATATGCTCATAGCGTTCACTGACTAACGAAATTTTAATGATCTGAAAATGTTACTTTAAAAAAATTATTATATTAGAGATGTCTGTTATGTAACACTTATGTTAAATTGGAGGCGTTATTTGTAGCCACTACAAGAAAATGCATCTTTGGCAACGACGAAAAGTCATTGCAATAAAGGATAAGTCCATTAGCTACTTATTTTACGCAACAACTTCTCCTGTTGTTGCTAAATCTTGTTCCCAAACCTCCTACTGTGGGGATTGAGGCTTCTGGATCTTAATTTAACAGGCTAATTGCGGATACACCCCCTTTATCCGCTGGTAATTGTATATCAGCTGTAATTGAATATCGACTGAAGTTTGAATATGGACTGCTCTCATATCATCTTCTCATAATTTATACTCTTGACGACTAGTGCACGGAGGAATTTATTTTTGGTTGCATGCATGAATGAAGAATATGCCTCTATTATGTCTTACATCAAAATTGATCAAAGGAAAAAAATGCACCTTAGGAACAACATAATACAAACCTTGATTATTTTCAGAACATATGGCCAAATTCTCTGTGTATCACAAATCAGTGGAGAAGGCTCTATTTGCAAATGAACCTGCATTTCTATTGAAACACAATTCTTTTATCACACACACATCACCAACATACACCTGTACAATTTTGTTTATACATGATAAGTTGCAGTTCAACATTACAAAACCAAAGTACCTCATACTGGAATTACAGAAAATACATTCCCAGGTTTTAGTATACAATCTTCCTCAAGAGAATTTGGGCACCATGTTGAGGCTGTAAAGTGACGAGCAACATAGGAGCATGAACATAAGAGGGCGATATTGTAAATTCAAACCGCTGAAGAATCATGGCAAGAGCAACTTTAGCTTCAGTCATCGCCAGATTCTGACCGATACAAATTGTGGGCCCAATTCCAAAAGGGTAAAAGGCTCCGAGATGGTGCCCTTTGTTTGCAGAGAAGCGTTCTGGATTGAATTCATTAGCATCATTTCCCCAAACTTGTGTATCGTGATGAACAGCGATCGTTGGCATGTAGATGATTGTGCCTGAAGGGATATCAAGCCCTGAGAGCTTGATATTTCTGGTTGTGAGCCTGTTGATCATCACGGCAGGAGAATACAGTCGCAAGGTTTCCTTTAGGATCATTGTTATCTGTTTACACAAATACATTATGAATTCAGAAAGTTATTAGCTGGAAGTCTAAGAATAAAGTCTGAATTTGGAAAATTCAAAGTATTCCACGTTGGGAAGAATTAAAATTGAGTGATGAACTTGAATAAAATATCGGGGTAAATATTTAACAACTCAACCTTTGGAGTTACCTTTAGGGATTAATTACAGAACAACACCCCCCCCCCCCCCAACTCTGTTGAAATCATGACGCAGCGGAAAAAGCATATCATGACTATTAATCAAAATTAATTAAATATTCGAAGAATACCTGAAACGCTTTTCGAATTTCTACAATAACCTGTCCCGAGATCAATCCAAAATAGCTTCCTCAAGAGAAAAAGCCTCCAATTGAAATCCACCCGTCACCGTAGAGGAGCAATACTAAGAGATAGGTTCTTAAAAATCTATTTCTTCATATTATCTTCATAAGATTTTTAATTTTTTCTATATTTTCTCATAAGGCTACATATGAACCCTATTTATAGGATTACACTAGTCTTAGAGATTTTAACTTTAAACAATTCATAATTATCTAGAACTCTATCCATAACAATTAAGGATAGAATAGATTTGTTCAAAAACTTTATCCATAACAGTTAAGGATAGAAATAGATTTATTCAAAAACTTTATCCATAACAATTAAGGATAGAAATAGAATTGTATTACATGTATACCTCTTCTAATGACATTAGTGAGACCAATTGGGTCCCATATCAAGAACCAATTATTAATCAAATTAATAATTTTAATTTAACAATCAAATCCCTATCCGACCAATTGTTCATAAAAGCTCTTCCATAATATGGGATTAATCATTAATAAATAAAATCTTACATTTACTCCCTTCCAGTATCATTTATTTTAGGCAACTCTTTTAAGCAGGACAACTCACCTATTTGCTCATGCCTAAATTTGCAATTCCCATGAACATAAATAAAAATCATTATGAAACATCAAAATATTTTATTTTTTATAAGAAAGTAAATTTGTAAAAATATTTTTAAAACCACCTGCCGGCAGGAATTTAATAGCTTCATGGGAATGCATAATAAATTAACTCATCATAATAAGCATACTGGATCCTATCTAGACATCCATTATTTTCCTAAATGAAATTTAGCAACCCAATGTTTCAGGTTGTGTAGCGCTTGCTAAACAAGCTTAACCATCACATCAAAGCATACTAAATTATCAAATCGAAAATGACAATATCATCAAGTCAAAGGGACCATGTAACAATTTGAATTCTTTATCTCTTAGGTGACTCATCCTAGAGAATTCAAATACGGTCTAGTGCTACATACATCATAATGCGTGCTTATGACATACACCCGGAGAATCTCCATTCTCGATGGTTGAGACCCACCATCATATCTCATATATCAGTGTCATGCATAATAACATGTTATAACAAAGTTATCCTTTACTAGTTATAGGTTAAGCACAAATTTAAGAAATTTCTAAGTTAGATCATATCTCCAAGCATGTGACCATCACAGTACATAATCTAACAAAATAACTTCTAAGGATGTATATAACAATTATATAAATAATACCCAAATTATGTGTAACAATTAAATTTATTAACATTACAATATTATTACATAATTTGTATTGGATGTTCAAGGGCAAATTATTATTACTATTCCAGCACCCCCCCTCTCCCCCCCCCCC
>BQKN01067454.1:217428-230147 GCA_022839385.1 Asparagus kiusianus
CCCCCCCCCCACACACCCCCAAAAAAAACTTTTGAAGAGTCACAGTAAATCTCTATCAACTTTTATTATTGTAACTCCCATGAAATTTAGGAGCTGTTGCACACAGCCTCATGAAATCACTAAATTTCATGTGAAAATTTCACTAAATGTCACATGAAAATTTCTCATTTAATCTCCAAATTAGCATCATCTGTTCTCACATCTCATGTCGCTAGCATGTGCCAAAAACAAGGGATGGAACTAATTTTTTAGTCTCAAAAAATTACCTAATTTTCCTTTTAATAAAGGGTTTTTTTGGGGACATAAGGAATTTTTCGTCTTCTTGTTTTGTCATGTGCTTATCAATTGTTGTGCCTCGAGAAACCAAACCAATCGCCGAGAAAAGATAAACCAAACAACCACAATAGCACAAATAATCACTAACACCAGTTTTTACGTGGTTCGGCGAGATGCCTACGTCCACGGGGGAAGGAGGTGGGAGTTTTCACTAATAGAAATCAAGAGGATACAACTAGGGTTACAAATCTCTCACTCAAAACCCTCAATAAATCAACTCTTGATCTCACCAATTGTTCCTAGAATAGAAGCCCAAGAACTCTCCCTTCAATCTGCTCAAAATCCCTCTCACAAACCCTAAAAAATACCCATTGGGTATTTATACTAAAGCCAAACAAAACGGGTCTGGAAAACAGACCCAGACCGAAACCCGTATCGGGGTCGACCGCAGCTCCATGTGCGGTCGACCGCGAAAAGTCCAGAGGCTCACCCAACTCTCTGGACAAAATCCGGTCGACCGCCGCTCCATGTCCGGTCGACCGCACAACTTCCAGAGCCAAATATCCATCTGCGTGCACATTGCGGTCGACCGCAGCTCCACCGCCGGTCGACCGCTAGACGCCCAAATGTGCTCCTCGACTTTTTCCAGCGGTCAAATCCATACACTCGCCAAATCTACAATTCTCCATCCCGAATCTATAATTCTCCACCTCGGCGAACGTTTTCCCAAAACTGAGCCGACACCAATTAAACCAATATCTCAACTGCTGCATCCAGTACGTCATGGCAACGGACTCATGACAACGGACCCTATCCACAACACGTCGAGACCCAAACGGGAGTGCGAACACTCAACCCCAACACAACTGTGTCTACTCACCAAATCGAACTGAGTCAACACCAACCAAACGGGAGTGCGAACACTCACCCAAACCAATAGTATCTACTCACCAAATCGAACTGAGTCAACACCAACCAAACGGGAGTGCGAACACTCACCCAAACCAATAGTGTCTACTCACCAAATCGGCTGCATCAAAGAACTGACTGCCTACGTATCCTCTCCGAGGAATCAAGCCTTCACGTAGTTCACCCAATGGCCTCCAAAGGCCCTCAATCCAACCTGCGGCTGATAGCATCATCAATGACCCCAATCTAAAAACAGTCCAACACCTCCACCTGAGATGTAACAATGGTCGTATCCAAAACATATCCACCAGCTGCATCCAAGTCAACCACCTCATCATCTGCACCCATAAATAAATGACTCCCACGCTGTGCCACCTCAGCTGGAATCCCAACTAATGCAGAATGACCTGGAGTATGTGAGGAAATCCCCACCCAATGTGGAGTAGCATCAACCTCCACCCGCTGCGATATCCCTCTGACCTGATCAATACTCTCTACCTGCCGAGAGTCCAAAGTGACAAACCTGTTCAGATCAAACTCAGAAGCTCCCAACTGATAGCCGAAAGAACTCCTGAATCCTAAATGCGCAATCGGATCCAAACTCACATCCACGATGTGACCAAGTGCTGGGTAGCCCAATATCCGACGCCAACCAAAATTTGAAACAGCTCCACCAGATCTAATAACTCTATACGCAGCAGTCGGCAACCTCATAAGATGACCCAAACCTGTCGAAGCCTGAATACCAAATCCATTGCTCGACAACCAATGCCGATCCTCTTCCAGAAAAGAACGGCCCACTAAATCTGCCATCTCATCACGTCGCCCCATTGTCTCCTCTCCTCTGAAGTGTCTCCAACTGCCATGAGCTCGGCACCAATGCAAGAAAGGACCCCTACTAGAACAAGTACGACTGGTAACCTTTCTGCCCATACACCTCCTCCAACTGTTGCGGACTCCTAGGGCTTTATACCAACGGGACTTGGTTGCAACCCAAATATGCCTAGTACAATCCCCAACATAGGAAACAAGATAACGATTACCTCCCGATGATGCCTCCTCGGAAAGCCCCCAAATGCCTGACTGAACACCTCTAATAAGACCCCTCGATCGGTGGATAGAAGTGCTGAACTCCACCTCGGTCTCCTCGCTCATCCCAATGTGCTCGCAGGACTTCAATCTGCAGGTCATAGCACTCCTCAACAATCTGTGCACGGTGTAACCAACGATATATCCCAGCACCAACCAATGCCACAGTCTAGCCAAATCCAATGAAGTCGTCAGAGCTCTATCAATCACCGTGCTCCCAAGCAGATAATATAAGTTACTCCTCCTGACGCCCTTCATCACAATCATGGACCCCGATGTGACCTTCAAGCGAGAATCCGCCAAAGTCACCCTATAGTCTGCTGCCTCCAATACACCAAGTGAAATGATATTCTTCCTCAGTTGAGGAACGAACCTCACATCAGCCAACTCCCGAACCATCCCGTCACTCATCCGAATCTGAACGGTACCAATACCACCAATAGGGCATCTGTGATCATTACCCATAAGAACAGCATCCCCTCTTTCCAACTCCTGAAAGCTGGAGAACCAATCCCTTCTAGGGCATATATGGTAAGTAGCACCTGAATCCAACATCCACTCGGTGGAGTCGGCAACATCAACTGACGGAAGAGCTGGGCACGAATAGCCTGAAGAATCTGAATCTGAAACGTCGCCACTAGCCTTGGCAACGTTCACCTCTGAAGCTTAAATAGCTTTCCCTTTATTCTTCACAGCTTGTAATTTTGGGCATTCGGCTTTCCAATGTCCATCCTCTCTATAAAAGGCACACTGATTCCTACCAACTGTAGGATGCCCCCCTCTAGACTGCGACCTTCTTCCACGGTTTGGACTTTTAGCTCTTGCAACCAATGCCCCCGCAACCGGCTCGATGGAAGTCTCCTTGTTCTTCTTTCGAAGTTGATAATTCACAAGAGCTGCGGTGACCTCACTATACGAAAGTGATGCCTTCCCATTAATAAGAGTGAGGACAAAGGTCTCATATTCCTCGTCGGGCAAGGAACTCAATAACAACAATGCTTTATCCTCATCTTCAACAATAACATCTACATTCGCCAAATCTGCAAGTAGTTTCGTGTAGTGGTTCATGTGATCACTAATGGATGTCCCCTTCTTCAATTGGAAGCGATAAAGCCTCCTCTTCAAATGCAAACGATTTTCGACGCTCTTTGTCAAATATTTGCCCTCTAGGACCTCCCAAATCTTCTTTGCCGAAGTTTCATTCATCACATCATATTTAAGGTCTTGAGTAAGGCAAGACCTAATCACACCACACGCCGTTCTATTCATTTTATTCCAAACCTTTTCATCAACGTCGACCGGTTTCCCGTCCAACTCCAATGTATCTTCCAAATTTTGCGCATTTAGCGCATTCATGACTTCGCATCGCCAAAGTCCAAAATTATTTGTGCCGTTGAACTTTTCCACATCTATTTTCATAGAATGTATATTCAAACTTTGGACGGCCTTCACACCAGAAGAACCCTCCCCACTTTTATCTTTTTCAGCCATATATCTCAAAACACCCAATAAACAATTGCGGAACAAATAGGAAATAGATCCAAAAATTGACCAAAGATAGAATTTTTACCACAAAGATTCCACATTTATCACCAATCAAAGCTCTAGAGAAACTTCCCAACTGATCTATACCTCCATAAAGTCCAAGCGTTGCCCGGAGCTCTGATATCACTTGTTGTGCCTCGAGAAACCAAACCAATCGCCAAGAAAAGATAAACCAAACAACCATAATAGCACAAATAATCACTAACACCAGTTTTTACGTGGTTCGGCGAGATGCCTACGTCCACGGGGGAAGGAGGGGGAAGTTTTCACTAATAGAAATCAAGAGGATACAACTAGGGTTACAAATCTCTCACCCAAAACCCTCAATAAATCAACTCTTGATCTCACCAATTGCTCCTAGAATAAAAGCCCAAGAACTCTCCCTTCAATCTGCTCAAAATCCCTCTCACAAACCCTAGAAAATACCCATTGGGTATTTATACTAAAGCCAAACAAAACGGGTCTGGAAAACAGACCCAGACCGAAACCCGCATCGCGGTCGACCGCAGCTCCATGTGCGGTCGACCGCGAAAAGTCCAGAGGCTCACCCAACTCTCTGGACAAAATCCGGTCGACCACCGCTCCATGTCCGGTCGACCGCACAACTTCCAGAGCCAAATATCCATCTGCGTGCACATTGCGGTCGACCGCAGCTCCACCGCCGGTCGACCGCTAGACGCCCAAATGTGCTCCTCGACTTTTTCCAACGGTCAAATCCATACACTCGCCAAATCTACAATTCTCCATCCCGAATCTACATCAATGACATGCTAGAGTTGATGCTAATATGGTGATTAAAAGATAAACTTTTAAGTAAGATTTAATGAAATAAAATAATTCATGGGGTTATGTGCAATTACTCCTAAAATTCAGGGGGGGTTTAGTCTAATAAAAAAAGTTGATGGGAGGGTTGACTACAACTCCCCAATAGTTCATGGGGGTTAATAAACCGTTAATTTTATGGATTAATTGTGGATACACCACCTATAGTATCTCCCTTGGAACTTACTACCCCTCTAGTTTTATTGTTGCAGATAGACCCCTTGAGTGAAACTTTTTTTTTGACTCTTTTATCCTCAAAGAAAAAGAAACTGTAAAATAGACACCCTAAGGGCAAAGGTAAAAAAGAGTAAAAGAAAAAAGTAAAGGGGTAGTAGGTTCAAGACAGCAATACCTACAGGGGAATATCAACAATTAGCACAAATTTTATTACCAATCATACAAGGATAAATAGGTTCATATTCAGAAAGTAGTAGCTAGGAGATTAAGAATAGAGGTCTAGATTGTTGGGAATTCATATATGATGAGCATAGAACAACAATAGAAATAACTATAAAGAGTAATAAGAGTAATGAACCTAAATAGATTGTTGGGTTAAATATCTAACAACTTAACCTTTTCGGTTCATTTCATTCCTGGCCTATGTTTAAGCATAATTAAGTCATTGACTTTATGTGTTCCAAATATTGGTCTTCAACTAAAGCAAATGTTGTTATTCTGCATCATGGTTGCGAGAGTTTTGGGCTTTAAGGTAAGGCTCTCTCTTCTCCATACTATCATCTTCAGGAATTTTGAACTTACGATTTTATGGCGAAAACAGCACACCGAATGAAGATTGATAACTTACAATTTTGAGGTCATTCAAGTCGTCCGAGTTAGGGATCCTATGCTTGCCACAAATTGTTATGACTTCATCTCTTGCCTTGCTCTGCCATTCTTGATGCAACGCAAGAAGAAGAATTGCCCACGTCAACAGGTTGGCTGTAGTCTCTTTTCCTGCAAAGTAAAATGTCTTGCATTCATCTATAACTGTTTCTATTTCCATCTTCTCTGAGATCATAATGCCGAGCAAGTTCTTGGAATTTTCACACTTCTTGCCATTAGCTTGAATCATCTTTCTTAAGGAGTCACTAATTTCCATATTCAATCTCCGCCGCTTCTGGTTCTTTGGTGTCGGTAGAAACCTGTGGGAGAACTAAACCCATTTCACCATCACCAAGTTAAAACTAGAGGAAATTTTAGTTTTTAGTTTAATTTGCCTCCAAGATTGTTCTACGATCAATTTTTCCAAAGCATCATAGACGAGTTAAACTTTTTATCCGGGATGAGAACAAATAGACAAATTAAACCGCTTGAGACACACGCACATACAATGTAATGTGCACGTACATGCATGCATATATGTTATTCATAAATACCTAGAGCCTTATGGACGCAATGGGTGAACAAATAGGCCTTCGAAAGTCTATATGAAACACCCCCTTACATAGATTGGACCAAGACTTTAATATAAACCAGGCATCTCCTAGTGCTTTGTGTTTACTGTACAACACGTTTGACTTGTTAAAGCAGACTAATCTTGAAAGAACATAGTTCAAAATAATTTACAAAGAACAAGTTGACAAACATATATGAAAAAGAAAATAAATTAAAAATAGCGATAATTGTGGATAGGCCCCCTGTGCTATCGTCCAATTGCGGATAGACCACTGTACTATTGCACAAGTGTGGATAGAGTCCTGAGTGAATCTCTTTTTACTCTTAAAGAGTCAAAAAGGTTCACCGAGGGGTATATCATCACCAATCTAACTACAGGGGGTCTATGCGCAATTGGGCTATAGCACATATCCGCAATGAACCCAGTAAAAATAAGATGGCCGACTCACCTAAAGCCTGGAATGTAAATGCTTCTTATTGCAAGAGAAACAAGAACCATTTGTTCTTCTTGTAACTGGAAGATTCGCTTCCCCTCTTCATAACTGCTACCAAACGCAATTTGAGAAATTACATCTGCCGCTAAGATGTGGAACTCTTTGTGAACATCTAGTTCGAATTCCGAGCTCTTCTTACGCTGAAGAACCTCCCATTTATCCAGCATATTTGATGTTATGGTGGCTATTTCAGGCACCCAACTCTGAAAGGCAAAGACAAAAATTCTAGCTTTATTGTACAGGATATTTCTTCAGCATATATAGTAATATAAAATCAACTCACATAATTGAAATTTCGAGGCCAATTCAAAATTTAATTAGTGAGCATGTCAATAAGGACTATGTGTCCTATCAGAACCATCTATATGCGATGGGTGGTTCTAAGCCACATGATGTTTTTTTTTTGGGGGGGGGGGGGGGGGTGGGGGGGTGGAGGGGGGGTTGAGAGGGGGCACATTCTCATTTTGCCGGAGGGTTGAGAGGGGGGCACATTCTCATTTTACCGCCTTCCACACGCGGGCATGTCTAACAGAAAGCGGAGTCGTTAATGACTACTACAAAAACTAAAACAACAATATAGTGATTGTTTCAGGATATATCAGGAGCAAAACATGCAGGTTCTATTAATATGACGTTAGTTAAGCTAAATATTAAATATTTAGATGACAAAAAATATTAGATAGTGGTGAGTTGAACTATGTTAGTCACATCAGAGCAGTTGAACCTCAACATTCCTCGCATTATCATATACTTCATATCGCGAGGAATGCCGAGGTTGCTTCAGGATATATCAAAAGCAAAATATGTAGATTCTACTTATATCAAGTTATTCTCCACATCCAACTCATTTATTGTTGAGATGATTTATCTTATAAATAGTTAACCTATAAATATTGTTTCCGTGAATTTTATTTTGGTTTCCAATGATAAAATGCATGAGTAACCAGTGGCAGATTTATACATAGTGTCCAGTGGTATTAATTTACATCACTGGATTGCGTACTTTGTTGTGCGCGGCGGAAGCTTCTCGGGCAACACACACAATAACTAGAACTAAACCACAAACAATATGCAAACCACAATCACAGCAAGAACAAGCAATTTACGTGGTTCGGCAAGTTGCCTACGTCCACGGGGCAAGGAGGGGGGAGATTTACTACTAGAAAACAAGGGAATACAAATAGGGTTACAAATCTCTCAGATCAAACCCTAAAACCAAACACTTGATCTCTCAAAACTCTCCCACAATTGGATGCAACAAATCTCTCTTAGTGGCTGCTCAAAATCGTCCTTAGGATGCCCTAACAAAACATGTTTAGGGTATTTATAGATTACAAAACGAACCGGGTCAAAAACCTGTAGAAAACTGATATCCGATTCGTGGGCCGAGGGACAGTAAACCTTGTGCACGAAATCGGTCGACCGGACCGGTCGACCGACGCCAGTTTTGCCTGATTCTGAACTTATTCTGCAATTCCTTCAATTCTCCACCTCGGCGAATGTTTCCACCAAAACTGAGCCGACACCAAACCATCCAATAGTCCCTCAACAAGTCAGGGAACCAATCTAGAGCTGAAACGTGATCTCCCCCGTCTGGATCAACTGATCAAACCGGCTGCATCTGAAAGACTGCCTACGTATCCTCTTGCCCAAGGAATCAAGCCGAACGTAGTTCACCAAAATGGCCTCCAAAGGCCTCAGCACCGAAGGATATTCAAAAGCTTCAAACAATGACCAAATTTCACACCTGAAACAACTTTGGTCAACATATCCGCAGGGTTGTCACTTGTGTGGACCTTCTCCAATATGACATCTCCATCATCCAAGACGTCCCGTACAAAGTGGAATCTGACGTCGATGTGCTTCGTGCGCGCATGATAAACCTGGTTCTTCGCCAAATAGATAGCCGACATGCTATCACAGTAAATCCGAATAGTCTCCTGAGCGATCCCCAAGTCCTCCAATAGACCACGCAACCACAAAGCCTCCTTAATAGCTTCAGTAATTGCCATATACTCTGCCTCTGTAGTAGAGAGAGCCACTGTGGACTGAAGCGTGCAACGCCAACATACAGGTGCACCTGCTAATGTAAAAGCATAACCTGAAGTAGACCGGCGTTTGTCAAGATTTCCAGCATAATCTGAATCCACATATCCAATACAATCCTGCCCATCCTTCTCATCCTTCTGAAATACTAAACCAACATCCACGGTGCCTCGAACATACCGTAGAATCCACTTCACGGCCTCCCAATGACCCTTCCCGGGGTCGTGCATGTATCTCGATACCATGCTCACGGCCTGTGATAAATCTGGCCTCGTACACACCATTGCATACATCAAGCTACCTACTGCACTGGCATATGGGACCTTCGACATATAATCTCTGTCCTCAACAGAAACAGGTGACATCAACGCTGAAAGCTTGAAGTGGGGAGCCAACGGTGTACTAACAGCTTTTGCATTTCCATCAAAGCTGAATTTCTTCAACATCTTCTGCAAGTAGCTCTTCTGAGTAAGCTTCAAACTCCCACTCACCCTGTCTCTCTCGATCTCCATACCCAATATCTTCTTTGCCTCTCCAAGATCCTTCATCTCAAACTCGGATGATAACTCCTCTTTCAGCTTTCGAATAGCCGAAGAATTCCTGGAAGCAATAAGCATATCGTCAACATATAAAAGCAAATATATGTGCTCACCATCCTGTAGCTTGTGCATATAAACACATGGGTCATATGGGCTCCTCGTGTACCCTCGGCCAATCATAAAGCCATCGAATCTCTTATACCACTGTCTTGGTGACTGCTTCAAACCATAAAGAGACTTCTTCAGCTTACAAACCAAATCTTCCTTTCCTGCAGCTTTGAAACCCTGGGGTTGTGCCATGTAGATCTCCTCATCTAAATCACCGTGTAGAAAGGCTGTCTTCACATCCATCTGGACCAAATCCAAATCCAACTGTGCCACCAACGCCAATAAAATCCGAATCGACGAATGCTTCACAACGGGTGAAAATACCTCGTTGTAATCAATGCCCTCAAGCTGTGCATATCCCTTGGCAACTAATCTGGCTTTGAACCGAATGTCCCCAATAGAAGATCCCTCCTTCTTCGCATATACCCACTTGCAACCAATAGATTTCTTACCCTTAGGTAGATGTGCAAGTGCCCAAGTGTCGTTCTTCAGAAGAGACTTCATCTCCTCCTCCATAGCTTCCCTCCACCTGATCGAATCGGGGCTAGACTCTGCCTCCCTGAATGTGGCTGGAACCATATCATCAACGACCTCCACTGATAATGCATATGCGACCATGACATCATTATACCTAGCTGGCCGACGAATCTCTCTCCTCGGTCTATCTGCTGCAATGGTCCTCTGAACATGACCCAGTTCCTGAGTCCCATGATCCACTGTACCCTCGGTCTGCCCAACTATCAACTCATCTCCTCCCAGTGTCACCTCTGTAGGAGCCTCAATGGATACAGTGCTCTTTGGAGTGGGTGGAGTCACATCAACCTCCACCTGCTGCGATATCTCTCCTGTCTGGTCTCCCTCCACCTGCTGAGGGGCTCGAGGCTTCATCATGTACGCCTCGTCAAATGTGACATCTCTGCTAATAACTATCTTCTTGTCCTGTGGATCCCATAACTTGAAGCCTTTGACTCCATCTCTAAATCCCACAAAGACAGCTTTCCTCGCTCTCGGATTTAATTTGCCATCACTGACATGATAATAAGCTGGACACCCGAATATCCGAAGCGACTCATAGTCACTAGCCACCGAACCAAACCAACGCTCCAAAGGAGTCTTCCCGTCTATCGCAGTGCACGGCAACCTGTTCACGAGATGGCTCGCATAAACTAACGCCTCGGCCCAAAATGATCTAGGCAATCCACTCTGCGTCATCATACATCGCACCTTCTCCAGCAAGGTACGGTTCAATCTCTCAGCCACCCCGTTCTGTTGCGGTGTCTCTCGAACTGTGAAGTGTCTTCTGATGCCGTGATCCCGGCAAAACTGCAGAAACGGATCACTCTTGTACTCTCCGCCGTTATCTGAACGTAGAGTCTTCACCTTTCTACCTGTCTGCAGCTCCACTTTCTTTTTCCACTCCACAAAAATATCCAGGACCTGATGTTTATGCTTCATCGGGTATACCCAATTCCTCCTGGAATAGTCATCAATGAAAGTGACAAAATAGTTGGCCCCCCCAAGAGATGTGTTCTTGGAAGGACCCCAAACATCTGTGTGAATATAATCCAATGTACCTCGGGTATTATGAACAGCGGTGCCAAACTTCACTCTAGTCTTCTTCCCAAGTACACAATGCTCACACAGCTCCATCTTGCAGGTCTTAGCACCTTTCAACAGTCCCTGTTTCGCCAATGACTGTAGGGACTTATCTCCTGTGTGTCCAAGTCTCATGTGCCATAAAATGGTAGTGTCCTCCTCTGTAGTGATGGAAGCTGCCAGACCCCCTGTAACTGTCTTGCCCTTCAAGTAATATAGGTTGTTTTCCCTGACACATCGCATCACCACCATAGAACCCTTCGTGACCTTTACTGTAGCATCCTCTAAGATCACTCGATATCCTGCTGCCTCCAAAGTCCCAAGAGAAATGATGTTCTTCGTCAACTGCGGCACGAACCTCACTTCCTTTAATTCCCTCACTACACCATCATGCATCCTGATCCGGACTGAACCAATACCACCAATAGGACATACGTGGTCATTACCCATAAGCACGACATCCCCTCTCTCCAGCTCCTCAAAGCTAGAGAACCACTCCCTCTTAGGGCATATGTGATATGTAGCTCCCGAATCCATCATCCACTCCGTGGAATCCGCATAGCAAACTGACGGTAAAGCAGGGCATGAATAGCCTGAAGAGTCTGAATCTGAATGCTCACCAATAGCTTTTGCAACATTCACTTCTGAAGCTTGTGCAGCTTTCCCCTTATTCTTCCCGGTTTTTTCTTTCCACTTTGGGCAGTCAATCTTCCAATGTCCTTCTTCTTTGCAATACCGACATTGATTTCTACCAACACTCTTATAGGCACTCCTATTCTTTGACTTTGAGCGGTTGAACTGACGACGGTTTGGATCTCGGCCTCGAACTGCTAACGCATCTCCCGATGCCTTCTCGGAGGGTTCACCATCACTCTTCCTCAACTCATAGTTCACCAAAGCTGAGGTCACCTCCTTGTAGCTAACTGTTGTTCTTCCATTAATCATAGTGAGAACGAACGTACCATAATCATCTTCGGGCAATGAACACAGAAGTAGCATCGCCTTGTCTTCATCCTCAACTATAATATCCACATTGGCCATATCTGAAAGTAGCTTAGTGAAGTTGTTGACATGCTCCCTGATGGAAACCCCTCTCTTCATCTTGAACTGGTAAAATCTCTTCTTCAAGTGAAGCCGATTCTCAATGCTCTTCGTAAGATATTTCTCATTGAGTGTTTCCCACATCTTCTTCGCCGACGTCTCGTTCATGACATCATAAATAAGATCCGGCGTCAAGCATGACCTAATAACACCACAAGCTCTACTGTTCATCTTTTTCCAAACCTTATCCTCCAACTCCGCGGGTTTCTCTTTTAACTCAAGAGTCTCCTCCAGATTCTGTGCATCCAAGGCATCCATCACCTGACACCTCCACAATCCAAAATTGATCTTGCCATCGAACTTCGGAACATCAATCTTCGTGTTATTGATGCTCAGACTCTGTATCGCCTTTGTTAGAGACGGACCTGATGTGCTTGCATCTCCCATGTTGTCGATCTAGCTCTGATACCAATTGTTGTGCGCGGCGGAAGCTTCTCGGGCAACACACACAATAACTAGAACTAAACCACAAACAATATGCAAACCACAATCACAGCAAGAACAAGCAATTTACGTGGTTCGGCAAGTTGCCTACGTCCACGGGGCAAGGAGGGGGGAGATTTACTACTAGAAAACAAGGGAATACAAATAGGGTTACAAATCTCTCAGACCAAACCCTAAAACCAAACACTTGATCTCTCAAAACTCTCCCACAATTGGATGCAACAAATCTCTCTTAGTGGCTGCTCAAAATCGTCCTTAGGATGCCCTAACAAAACATGTTTAGGGTATTTATAGATTACAAAACGAACCGGGTCAAAAACCTGTAGAAAACTGATATCCGATTCGTCGGGGGGGC
>BQKN01067456.1:352-36891 GCA_022839385.1 Asparagus kiusianus
GTGTTCACATCGAAAATTGATTTCTTCATTGTCATTGAATCTGTTACAATTGTTTATAGATTACAAAGTCAAAAAAAAGAGAAAAGTCGATCTTTTTATAAGATCTTCTTACACAATGAAAAAAATAAACAAATACAATCTCCTTAAAACACAAGCAATGGGCGTTTATTACCTGCTGCTTCGTGTGGGATCTTTACCTACGTTGGGGACACGTTAGTCTGAGGACCGTTGCGGATTAGATCCGGTTGATAGTGATAGATTAATGCTCTTGCTTCACAAAGGAAACAATCACAGAAATGATAATCTCGACCAAACGAGATTACGACTCTTCTCGAGATTAAAACCAAGTTTGATCTGGAGGAAAGGGGGAACGGGCCTTAGATCCTTCGAATAGCTTCCTCTTTATGCTAAAGTTCGCTAAGATCTACTAGCTCTCTATAGGCTGTCTAAAAATCACAACAGATAGCCGATCCCCCATCAAACACCGATGATGGAAGTTACAATCTGACGACTTCCAGAAGGCTATAATCTGACGACCTTCACGACAATTGATGGAAGCTCTAATCAACAGCCTTCACAATCAATATCGGGAGTTACAATTTGACGACTCTCATATTTTCAAGGAGCTAAGACGAAGGTTATAAGGTGACGATCTGTAAAACCCTAAAATTTTAAATTTTTATTTTTATTTTATAATAAATAATAATAAATATGTTATATTATGATAAATGATATTTATCAATATTTGAGTATGCTAGGAATTGATTTGAGATCAATTCAATGTATATATGTGAATATAGAAGTGATATCATGCACATGTACACGGGCCTGAATCTGGGAAAAACCACCAGTTAAAAGTATATGCATTTTACATATAGATAAAGTTGAAATTTGGAAAAATGTAAACGATCAAAGTTGTAGGTCTCTTAAAGAGCTTTCCAACAAATCTTAGATCACCTTATTCCGAGTTCGTATGAGAAAGTTACAGCCAAAATATCGTAGACTGACGGGATGTTTCCAGATTCTAATAGGTTTCGGGTTTGGGCTTTTTGAATCGGGTTTGTTTCTATATAAAAACATGTTGGTGCACGAAAAAAGATCTATCTTCATCAGAATACCAAACCCTAGCAGCCCCTACCCTCCTCTCTAAAACCCTAGCTTTAAATCTTGTGTTTTTGGGAGAGTTCGTGAGGCGAACATCGAAGGAAATGTGAGATCTGTGGTGTTTGGCGGTAAGCGGTCGTTTCATATCATCTTCAGAGGCTTGCATACGTCTTTAAGGCAAGATTATCTCCTACCCAAACCTTCCCAGTAATTAGTTGAAATTTTAACAAGTTAAAAAGGATTTATATTGAGAAAGATATAGTCTTTTTAAACGACATGTCATGCAGAAAACTGCAACCTGTGTGATCAACTTCAACTGAAATATGGTTTTTATTTTGAACTCCAAATTGAACAAAACTGGTGTCATATGAAAGATATGTGAATCTAGTTTTTAAAACAGAAAGAAAATCTTAAAAAGGATTTATATTGAGAAAGATATAGTCTTTTTAGTAACGATATGTCATGCAGAAAACTGCAACACGTGTGATCAACTTCAACTGAAACCTGGTTTTGATTTTGAACTTAAAATTGAATAAAAATGGTGTCATATGAAAGATATGTGAATCTAGTTTCTAAAACGGAAAGAAAATCTATAAAATGATTTGTATAGGGAAAGATATACTCTTTTTACCAATAACATGTCTTGCAGGAAAACTGCTGCACATATATGATGATTAACTGGATATTTGAGATAACAAATTAATTCTAAATTCAACCAAACTAGTTCCATTTGAAAGATGTGTGAATCTAGTTTTCAAAACAGAAAACTATTTCTAAAAATAGGTTTCCTAGCAAATGATATGCTTATTTTACTAACAGTAGCACAGACCATTTCCTGGGCAGTTTGCCTCAGTTTCTTGTTCTCTGAAGTTTGTTTGCGTTGTTTTGAGATGTGTTTGCGGAGTTTGAGCCGCTCGATTGTTACACTTATAGTCATAAGTATGTTGTAATACGCATATGTGTATCCCAATGGGATTATGATCTGATTTGGTCTATTGACATATTGTGTTAGTTTTGTTGTGATAAACGGTAAACTAGAGTTGCATATATTTGTATGAATATCTTTGATGAACTACGGGAGGCTTGATCCCTTGAGAAAGAGGGTACGTAGGCAGCCAGATTGGTGCAGCCAAATTATTTGTTGGAATTATTTGTGTGAAAGTTGTGAAGTTTATCTTTTCGCATATCGCTTAGATATTGGCATAGTTTGTTCAGTCCTCGTGTTGGACTATAATCCATTGAAGTCCTCGTGTTGGACTATAATTCATTAAAGTCCTCGTGTTGGACTATAATCCTTTAAAGTCCTCGTGTTGGACTATAATCCATTTCAGCCCTCGTGTTGGACTATAATCCATTGAAGTCCTCGTGTTGGACTATAATTCATTAAAGTCCTCGTGTTGGACTATAATCCATTAAAGTCCTCGTGTTGGACTATAATCCATTTCAGGCCTCGTGTTGGACATTTACCTTTTAGTCTATGTGTTGGACATTTACTTTTCAGTCCATGTGTTGGACACTCACTTTTTCGTCCATGTGTTGGACGTTTACTTTCAGTCCATGTGTTGGACAACCACCTTTCAGTCTATGTGTTGGACATCCACTACTTTTGATTTTAGTCCATGTGTTGGACATCAATTTAGACCTTGATTTTGACATTTATACTGTATATGCTGTACATGACATGTACATGAGTTGTGACATGAGATAGTATATGAGTTCGGAGTTTGGGTGTGCGATTCTTCCTATTATTATTATTGTTCCTGTTCTAGCTCTTGGGTTTGATATTTAAGGGTTTGCAACTTGAGATAACGAGGTATATACATGAGGGTTTCCTTGTTTGGATTATTTCGCTCGACGTACCTATGCTCGTGTTGTAAATTCCTAAATATTAAAGCCCTCTTTGTTAGGACTAATGATTTTGTATCTATTATATATTATCTGTATTTTCTGTATACAACGAGCCCTCTCCCTTGGGGTTGGTTGTGATGTTACCCGCTATAGAGCTTTGACGCTCGTTGTTTCCTCACTTTCAGGTAATGAGCCAGGTGCACGGAGAGCCGTAGGTTGATGGATTTGCTCTAGCAGTTATTCATAGATATTATTAGTATATGTTTGAACTCCACAATAAATTTTGTTTATGAACAATTGAGAGTTTATTCTAGTTTTTGTAAAGGCGAGGTTCCTAAATGTTATTTCTCCCTGTGTCGAGACATTTGTATTCAGCTCAGATATTGTTTCTTCTCAAAGATTTATTTACTCATATCAGTGATGACTATTTTTCTTCAGATCACCTATTGTTTATTACTGTTCCATTATATTTTCTTTTACCTGTTTTGTACCTACACCTGTTGTTGATTCCACTAGATGGATACTTATTGTGATGGTGAAACGTATTATTGCACGGTGTAGTGCATGACAGGTTTGACATTCTTAATTTCACCTTGGACTGCAGCCTTGTGTGAACCCAGGGGCGTCACACGATCTTTGCAACGCTCTAGCAAAAGAGACTACAAATTGATGGTCTCTTCATATTAAAACGCAGATATCTCTCAAACCGAAAGGAATTTGGCGAAATGGAGGAAGCAAACCGAACCCTATGGGGTAGGTTTGGTCGGCACCGTCTCGTCGAGATAGCTAATTTTTATATATAATTCGTCCCATTCCGACTTACGGTTTGAAAGTTATGACTTGTTCTTTATAGCAAGTTATATTCTGAAGTCCGTCTGTGAGACTGCACTTCGCCTGAACATTAGACTTAGCCTGAAGCTTGCCGAGCCCGCCTGAGGCTTGCCTATGCATCTAAGATTCAAAACGCAGAGGTCATGCCCGCGTTCTAAACTCAAAACGCAGAGGTCGTGACCGTATTTGAGATTCAAAACGCAAAGGTCATGGCTACGTTCCAAACTCAAAATGCAGAGGTCGTGGCTGTGTTCCAAACTTGAAACGCAGAGTTCGTGGACTCAAAACGTAGAGTTTGCACAGAGCCTAACTCTGCGTCCCAGGCTCAAAACCCAGAATTCATGCAGAGCCCAACTCTGCGTCCCAGACTCAAAACGCACAGTTCATGCGGAGCCTAACTCTGTGTCCCAGGTCCAAAAACGCACAGTTCATGCAGAGCCCAACTCTACGTCCCAGGTCCAAAAATGCACAGTTCATGTGGAGCCCAACTCTACGTCCTATGTCAAAAAACACACAGTTCATGCGGAGCCCAACTCTGCGTCCAACGATAAAAACGCACAGTTCATGCAGAATCTAACTATGCGTCCCAGGTCCAAAATGCAGAGTTCATCTCTGCGTAGCGCGACCTGAGCGTTTTCAGCCTAAAACAGGCCTAACTTTGTGTTTCAGGGATAAAACGCAGAGTTAGGGCCCAGAACGCTGTTTTCAGCGTTTGACTCGTTTAAGCACGATTTGAACTGTTCCAGAACCGTTTTCTCCCCACGATTTGAGGGGATCACTACCCTATCATGGAGAGATTTATAGGGGACAGTTACACCCTATTAAACCCTCATTAAGGAGAGATTTAAGGGGGCGGTTACACCCCTAAATCCCCTATAAATAGTGGAAAACTCAATTGAGTTCGGGGTGGAATCAGAGGAGGCTCAGATTGATCATGCGGCTGCCTTTTTGGATCTTAGACTTAGCAGCGAAGAGGAGATCTTTGGCTTGGCAGCAAGGGTAAGATTGACGTTCATCCTTTTGCAACGATCGGCAACAGGAGCTTCCTCATCCTTGGCTTATAACCGACTTCCGGTTAAATCAACTCTTTCATAGAGTTTCAAACCCGCTCAGAGTTATCAACTCATCCAGAGTTCTAAAACTTTCTTTGCAAGTTCTCTACAACGTCAAATCGTGAGGAGAAAATTACGTTCCAGTGAATCAAGACGTTCGGATCGTCAACGAGAAGCAAACTCGACGCGAGCATTCGAGGGAGGCATCTCATCACCACCGTGAAGAACCCAAAATTAAACAAAGGGGAGAATTTAGATCATTCTCCTTTCTTTTGTAATCAGGAAATCCAATTGTAATCGAGATTAAAGGAATACAAATCAATTTTTCTTTGATTTCATTTACTCCAAATTTTCCACAAACACTCTCCTCTAAAATTCGTGTTCCACTCTTCAGTTCGATAGCACATCGCCCTCTGATTTCAGATCCATGCAAATGAAGGCCCTAGGCTTGTATTTATAGGCTTCAGTTATGGTGTTTTCGAATAAGAATTGATGATTTGACGTTACCCGTAGTTAACAACCGCTAACCACATTCAGGGATGATATCAAAGCAGTTGGGCGGCTTTGGAATAGAAGAATCTCATGAAATCCAGTCGAAAAAAGTGTTTTTGGCTTTTTCGGACGCGAGCCACCTCACGGTGGCTCAGAACTATGGGAGCCATCATTTGGTGGCTCGGCCTTGGCCGAGCCACTGGCTTTGGACGAGTCATTTTGACGTGACTCGGCCGCCAGGGGCTTTTCCGGTTCGTTCGGGTTGGACTTGTTTCGTCGTTACGCGCATTTTGTCGTTTTGTTGACTTGTCCGCTTCATAGATTTGCTTAATGTGTTTCATTAACTTGGGGTGGATGATGAGTGTGTGGGCTATTGGAGGTGGCCGATGAGCGCACGGGCCACTTGATTTGCCATTCCGGTAGCTTGTTGCTACATCATCAACGGTTCACCGATTCGCTTCATGCACTTGCCGACGTCAGATAACCCTCCTTGATTCGGATAATGATGTTCATCGTCTTCTCTCCATCTCAAACTATGTGTGGGAACCTATAGGCAATTTTTTATGCCTATACACCCCTTCGGCGTCTAATGAAACCGGATCTGTGGATCAAAACAACTCCTCTTCAATCAAGGAGTTAGTTGCTGAAGGCATGTCGATTTGTCAAAAAGGGCTCGTCAGAAGCAACGCCAATGCCTCGCACATCAACTTGCTAAAGCCTAGGAGCCAATTGACCGGATCCGTCATCAGGCAGATCTAGAACTCAGGAAGCGTCGAGCGCCTCAGCTGCCTTAACAGTGAGCAATTGACGCCTCCTCCAAACCATCAACCAATTAATGGTTCCGCGTCAGAAGGGCCCGCTTGACCCTCGAGGAGCGTATTCAGAAGCGTCATGCACTACTCGCGCATGCACGGGTTCTTATGCACGAAGCACAGAAGTTGCACAAGGAAGAGGTGGCTAAAAAACCACCAAAACAATGCCAAGTCTAGAGGCCAAAGTCCAAAAAAGGGTCAAAAACAATTTGAACAGCGGCCAAAATGATTGGAAAACCCTAGCCACCTCAAGGTGGCTCGCACCAAAGTCCAGCCACATCAAAGTGGCTCGGCCAAAGCCGAGACACCTCAAGGTGGCCCACACCATCCCTGCCTCCTGCAATTATTTCTGTGACTCATTTCTGCTCCAGATAATCCCATACCTCCAGTGAAATCTCACAGCAATGTGGATCTGTCCTAATTCAAGATAACGATGACGAATCGCCTTAGTCCTTTTCACAAGGATCGAAGCAAAGCTCTAGTTAAAGAGATTTTGGGTCCAGTGAATGAACCCCTAGCAATTCGGCAGACTAGGTTTCGTGTGCGTCCTCCCAACAAGTCAATGACCTCCCATATTGAGAAAGTATTTATAACCTCTCACCTAGGTTGCCAGTCAATGACCCCTTACAGCGTGTTTGCGTCAAAAGTTGGTTTATTTATGGAACACATTATAATTTCAATCGTTTATAACAAGTTTAAAAGAGTTAGTATTTTTATAAGACTTTTCTTACACGAATAAAAATAAAAATACAACTCTTTAGAAACACACGCAGAGAACGTTTATCACCCGCTGTTTGCGTGGGGATCTTTGCCTGTGCTAGAGACGCGTTAGTCTTTGGACCACCGCGGATCAGATCTGGTTAATCGAAATAAAAGATCAATGCTCTTGCTTCATAATGGAAACAATCGCAGAAGAAAACAATCTCAACAAAGTGAGATTACTACTCTTCTCGAGATCAAAACAAAGTCTGATCTCAAGGAATGATGAAATGAGCCTCAGATCCTTTGAATAGCTCCCTCTTTATGCTGAAGTTTGCCAATATCTACTAGCCCTCCTCTAAAATTCATTGTTCACTCTCCAATTTGACAGCACCTCACCTCTAATTTTTAGATCCCCCGTAGATAAGGTGTAATGACCGTGAATTTTGATACTAATTAAAAAAATTGGTATTTTAAATATTTAATTCTAATTTTTAAAAGAGTATTTGTATTTTTCTCGATTTTCCAATAATTTTCTATGATTTAAAGTTCAAGTTTTATATTTATTTAAATGATTTAAAATATTTATAAATTTATTTAGTACAATAAAAATTTCTAGAATTTATCCGTCGTGATATCGATACTATACGTATAATTTTAAATTATATGTTGTATTATTGTTACTATTATGTATTATTTCATGTATAATGTTGTATTATTAATTTCGTACTATTTGTATAATTTGTTGTATTATTTTTACTATTTAGTATCAACTGTTGTATTAGCACAACAGGTACGTTTTTATTTATAAAAAAATTTATTTTGTAAATAGTTTAATTTTTAAATATCATAATTAATTATTTTAAGTAATTTATTGATTTAAATCTAAACCCTATCCTATATAAATACCCAATATACAGTCCTCCATCCTCCACATCACCCCACACTGCTTACACACACCTCCCTGTAGGCGTATAAAATTACCTATAGGTCCCACAATACAGCTCGATGACGTCAATTCGACAAACGGACCATCGGACGACGTATCCAAACAAGACCGTTAGCTCGCCAACGCCGAAGCCAAGCCATACGCAACGGAGTAGGTTAACGAGGCGATGAAGCCAACAAATCGCACCCAAGCATTGGAACACATCCACTCGTACGCGGAATCAAACCAACGTTTCAGGGAATCGCCGAGTCATCTAAACAAAAGCGAACTCGGTGATGTAACGATCGAATCAAGATCAACTCCGGATCTTTTGTAACCGATAAACTGTTATCAAGAGTACAATGACATCAATGAAGAAAGACACCAATTTTCCCGCGAACAATCTGGCGACCACAGTGGGAGCCACCGATCTCGCCGACGAGATCGTTGCGTCGCAGCCGCGGATCCCGATCCCGGTCGTGGAGGAGGTCGAATACGAGTTCGACCAACAGAAGTTCGAGGCGTACCTGTCGTCCTCGTCCGGATCTACCTCCTTCCGCAAGTCCAAGTCTCCAAAGTTCTCCCCCAAGAGGAAACTTCGTTGGTACAAAGATGTTGAAGCTACCAACAAAGATCTCGCCCCGTTTGATGCCGAAGCTGCATTGGGTGAGATCTCCCCAATTTCCAACCAGGTCGGATCTACTCTGGCCAACCCTTCTGTCGCAGGGGGCGTAGCGACTCTCTCGAAGAGAGCCCGCCAAAGGCAACGGCAACGCCTTGCGAAACAATTCGCAAAGGCCATGGAATCTGTTGACGGAGTTCGCTACAAGGCGGATCTGAAGAACAGAAGAGGCAAACAGCCTCAACAACAGATGAGTGGCAACTCCTCCAAGCCGCCGACCAACGAATGGATCCGCGTCAAACGGAATCGTTCAACACTTGAGGAGCGCATTCACAAGCGCCGCGCACTCTCAGCGCAAGCAAGGGCTCAAATTGAAGAAGCCCGTAGAAGGCTACAGAAGGAGGTGGCAAAGAAACCGCCCCCAACCCGCCAAGTATGGAGACCGAAATCTGAAACGGCGATTCAGGTTAAGGCGCAATCGTTACGGCCTTCGAAGCAGGTTCAATCTCCGGCGAGCCAACTCAAATCGCCTATGATCCCTACAATTGCTCCGGGAAATCCTGCGGAACCATCCCGAAGAAGGAGGTCAATTTTGGAACGTCTCGGCCCAATTCCCGATGAAAGAAGCAAGGCTCCAGTTCAAGAGCGTTTGGGCCCGATGAGAGAGCCCCGAACGACTCAACATGCTGGGGGTCGCTATCACTCTCAGCATGACAAGGAGTTCAAGGCTACTGCGCGTGCCAATTTGCGCATCGAAGTCCAGAAGCTCGTCGAGAATTCATGCCCACAAAGGCACGTTTCGAGACGAGTGACTCTCGAAAGTCCAAATAAGGCAATTCGCTCTCAGAAGGAAACGTTGTCATCCGATGATGATAACGTTATACCTGAGAAATCGTGCCAACACGCGATAGGTTACTCTGATCAAATTGACGAGTTGTACTATCGTGCTGGGGATACGAGCAAAGCTAGAAAGAGAAGTCCTCGTAGGCTCGAGACTCAGTGTCCCTGTTCCAAACTCATTCGGGCGGTATTGTCTCAGTGTAATTGCACTAAGACGGTCCCCGAAAGGGTTTCGGTGTTCGAAAGGCTCAGCACTGAGACGCCAAAGCCAAGGCCTAGGCGTTTCCGATGAAGGAGAGCGGTGGTTGAAGATGGAGAATTCCCGAGGGTCACCGCTAATATGACCAACAAGGGGACATTGGCACGGGATGATCTCGAGTCGATTCTGGAAGCATCCCGGCGTCTAACCCGTTTGCAGTCTGGAGCCATCTCACGAAGAACATATGGGAGGGTTCGGATAAGACCACCTTCAGAAGATGAGGAATCAGATGCTTGCTCAGCGGTTGCGTCTGATAACACTGTATCCAGCGAAGGAGAACCCCGCGAGTCATTCATGATAAGCGCGGAACAAGTGGCCAAGATGCTTGAAGAAGCTATGGCCAAACAACAGGAGACCTTCAGGCTCGAGATGCAGATGGCCATGCAGACCATGAGGGAGATGCATGAGCAGCAAATCCAGGCGCTGAGGAACCAGCAAGGCGAACTAAGCCATCGTAATCAGGTTGTTCAAGAAGTTGAGCATACGGATACGGATGAAACTCGCAATGCCGATGACCCTCCCATCAACGCAGGGGGTGGTAATGAAGATGCCAACAAAGATACAAGTGAAAACTTGAAGATCAAAAGCCTCGAGAGCAAAATCAATACCTTGATGTCCGCTCAAGAGGTGAAGAAAACATGCATTCCTTGTCCATACCCAAGGGAGTGGGAATCAATCCCCTATCCGGCGAAGTTTAGTCTAATCAACTTCACGCTGTTCGATGGGAAGGGTTCCCCCACTCAGCATTTGATTTATTTCAAATCGCATTTGGGTGTTATCTCCGGCAATGAGCCTCTGATGGTGCGGTCATTCGTTGGCACTCTTCGTGGAGCCGCCTTCGATTGGTACCGCCGCCTCAAGCCAGGTAGCGTGAGCAGCTGGGACGACATGAAGACCAAGTTCCTCGCGAATTTCTTCGACGACGACACCAAAATCTCTATCGGAACGTTGCTTGACGAGAAACAAAAGGACGGGGAGTTAGTCGAAACCTTCGTCAAAAGGTTCCGGAACAAAGCATTAAATTGCCGGGACCCGATCACTGAGGAGTTCATCCTTCAAACTTGCCACAACAACCTCGCATTGGACGTGTTGGAAGCAATAGGGACAGCACCGTCCAATACTTGGAAAGACTTGAAGGTCCGAGGGGAACAAGCCGAACGCTTCCTCCGAAGGAAGAAGGCCGAGAGGAGTCAATCGACGACTAATCCTCCAAACTCAAACTTTGCTTCCTGTGGTAAGGGCAAGACACCTGCAGCAGCTGTTGATGCCAATCAAACGTCACAACAGCAGTCCCGGAGACAACAGAAAACTTCGGATCAGAGGCCTCAAAAAGAGTACTCCTTCAAGGACGAAGATGTTCCAGCCATCTTCGAATCGCTCCTTAAAAATAACAAAATCAAGCTCCCACCGATCACGAATCAGGAGGAAGCTGACAACGCTGCGGATCCGAAGTACTGCGCATACCACAGGAGGATCCTTCATCCTACCAAGGCCTGCTTTACTCTAAAGAATAGTATCCAGACCTTGGTTGAAGCCGGCGTCATAACGTTAGAGTAAGCCAGTCAAGAATGGCGAGACTCCAGTGGGTGCACGAGTATAAACTGTATCCCAAAACTCCGACCGGTATATGAGTATAAACTGCTTCCTGACACTCCAAAAAGTGCACGAGTATAAACTGCTTCTTAATACTCCAATAGGTATATGAGTCTAAACTATTTCCTCTTTTCCACGGGAAGTTCCTGGAGAGTGCCGTGCGTGGTACTCTTAAGGATAACCCGATCGTGCACCCAGTTTTGTAAAGAAAGCTGGGGGTCGATAATTCATGTAACGGGAAATTCCCAGAAGAATGTTAAATATAATATTCTTAGGGATAACCCGATCAATATGAATAAAGTGATAAACACTAAACACTCTTGAAATCACTGACGAATTGTCAGAACCCCGTTTTTGTTAAGTCTTTATCACTCAACATCAGAAACCCCCTTTGAGTAATTTGTACGAACCAACATCTTACAGTAATTTGTACTCTTACTCTCCTTTCCACTTGGTCAAACCTTCCTACAGTTAGGGCCAAAACAAAAATCCCCTCTCGATTCCTTCAATGAACGAGAGGTCCACTTTCAAATTGAGCGATTAAACCTTCCTACAGTTAGGATCGTCTCAAACCCCCCACTTGGTCAAACCTTCCTACAGTTAGGACCACAACCAAGATCCCCTCTCAATTCCTCCAATGAATGAGAGGTCCACTTTTAAATTGAGTGATCAAACTTTCCTACAGTTAGGATCGTCTCAAACCTCCCACTTGGTCAAACCTTCCTACAGTTAGGGCCAAAACCAAAATCCCCTCTCGATTTCTTCAATGAACGAGAGACCCACAAATCGAGCGATCAAACCTTCTTATAGTTAGGATCGTTTTAAACCCCCCACTTGGTCAAACCTTCCTACAGTTAGGACCACAACCAAAATCCCCTCTCGATTCCTCCAATGAACGAGAGATCCACTTTCAAATCGAGTGATCAAACCTTCCTACAGTTAGGGTCATCTCAAGCTCCCGCTTGGTCAAACCTTCCTACAGTTAGGACCAAAACCACAATTCATTCTCGATAAACGAGAAATTCATCTTTAGTTCGGTAATCAAACCTTCCGACAGTTAGGGTTATCCGATTCTTTTAGATTCTCGGAGTGGAGATCCCACTCTTAGTTTCACCTTTCCGGATTCTGGGGGTAGAGATCCCACCTCAAGTCTCCTTTCCTTGTTCGGGGAATAGAATATAAAATTCTTCCTTCCCACACCAATCCTTTTCCAAGAATTTAAGATTCATCCTAGGAATTTTATCCCGAATCCTAAGCAGGGATAAGTCTGCGCCTAACACGCGCTGCCGGTTTAGTCTTTTTCCGATTGAAAAAGACACCAGAGTTCAATTCTAGGTATTTTATCCCGAAGCCTAAGTAGGGATAAGTCTGCGCCTAACACGCGCTGCCGGTTTAGTCTTTCTCCAAAGAAGAAGACACCAGAGTTCGATTCTGGGGTATTTTATCCTGAAACCTAAGTAAGGATAAGTCTGCGCTTAACACGCGCGGCCGGTTAGTTCTTAACCGTTAAAAAAGAACACCCGTCCACATATTCAACATTGTGGCAGGTTGTTATTAATAACACCGAAATCCATGCCTTACACGCATGGGGAATTTCATCCTGAATCCTAAGCAAGGATAAGTCGACGCCTAACACGCATCGCCGGTTTAGTCTTTTTCCGATTGAAAAAGATACCAGAGTTCGATTCTGGGGAATTTTATCCCGAAGCCTAAGTAGGGATAAGTCAGCGCCTCACACGCGTCACCGGGTAGCCTATTCCCGTAACAATGGCGAAGTCTATGTATTCGACATCATAGCACAAAGTCTCAGAGAATTCAATCTCTGAGCACAACGTTACATGCGAACGGATTTAAACAATCCGCATGCTAGCCCGACTCAAACGGTAGTCGGTAAAGGCTAATCAAATCCGTTTAAGGCTGGGGGTTAGCCAAAAACCCTAAAGTCAACGCCTAACACGCGTCGCCGGGTAACCTATTCCCGTGACAAATGGTAAAGTCTATGTATTCAACATCATAGCACAAAGTCTAAAGGAGTTCATTCCTTTAGCACAACGTCACATGCGGAACGGATTTAAAACAATCCGCATGTAAGCCCGATTCAAATGGTAATCGGTAAGAGCACCTCAAATCCGTTGAAGGCTGAGGATTTGCCAAAAATCCTAAGTCAACGTCTCATACACGTTGCTGTTTAGTCTTTTCACAGGAGAAAGACAAAGTCTACGTATTCAATATCGTAGCACTAAAAGGGTTAACTCTTTTAGCTTAACGTCACATGCGGAACGGACTTAAACAATCCGCATGCTAGCCCGACTCAAACAGTAGTCGGTAAAGGCTTATCAAATCCGTTGATGGCTGAGAATTTGCCAAAAATTCTATAAGTACGAGTCATTGACGCATCAATTCTATGGGTTGGTCTCGTGACTCGAGTATCCGCCACGCTCCAATACTTTAAGAGCTTAAACTGTGTATACTCCAGCAGACGTACGAGTATAAACTGTGTCAAACGTCGAACAACGCATCATAATGAAGCCTGGACGCCGGACAACGCGTCGCAATGAAGCTCAAACGCCGGACGACGCCGTCAATCGATGATCAGTTCTATGTTGAAGCAACCAACTCGAGCTAAAAATCAAGAAATCAAGAATCGGTTTTAAGTTCAAAATTCCAACAACGGTCAGACAATAAATGCAGCACCGGAATCCTCACAGGCGTTCTACAAAGCACTGAATAGCCTGAAGGAATTGAAGGAATCCAGAACAGAAGCCATTCCAAAGTCCCGTTATACCGACTAAAGGTTGGGACAATCACATCCAAAGTATTCCAGACTCTTCTATAAAAGAACGAGACTGAAATACTTTGGAGGGGGTATCTGTAGGCATATAAAATTGCCTATAGGTCCCACAATACAGCTCGATGACGTCAATTCGACAAACAGACCATCGGGCGACGTATCCAAACAAGACCGTTAGCTCGCCAACGCCGAAGCCAAGCCATACGCAACGGAGTAGGTTAACGAGGCGACGAAGCCAACAAATCGCACCTAAGCATTGGAACACATCCACTCGTACGCGGAATCAAACCAACGTTTTGGGGAATCGCCGAGTCATCTAAACAAAAGCGAACTCGGTGATGTAACGATCGAATCAAGATCAACTCCGGATCTTTTGTAACCGATAAACTGTTATCAAGAGTACAATGACATCAATGAAGAAAGACAACAATTTTCCCGCGAACACTCCCACTTCCTAAAACAACTACCCCTATGTATACCCACGTCATCTGTCCCAAACTCCTTCATTAAATGATTCCTCAGCTTTCTCTCTCTCTCCATCTCTCACTTCATCTCTCTCTCTCTCGATTTCTCTCCAACACCAACTCTCCACGCGACCAGAGCTCCCATCTCCCCCACCTCAACCTACCGCCGCCACTTCCTCCTCCTTGCCACTGCCGCGCTCCCAGAACTTTGCCCAAGCCCTCAACCACCCGAGCTCCTCTCCTAATGCCGCCCAGAACCCTTACCCCGCCTCTCCAGCCATAAATCCGCCTGACACCCTTCCCCCTGAACTCGACCCGCAGCCCTCCGACCTCGCCCAAGCCCCTGGTTGCCACCGACGATCCCCAGTAGCGCCGTCCCACCGAATTCTGACCCGTGCCCAGTCGACACCAACGCCCCGCCTTCACCTCCACTAATCCCGACGTCGCTCTCCCCCTCCCACTACACCGCCGCCAGTGCTCCTACCCACCACCGCTCGTAGTGCTCCTCCACCTGAGCACGCTACCGCCAACACCCTCCAGCAACCCACGCCGCCTGAGTTTGCTTCTCCGCTCCTCATCCCGCCGTTCAGCCTCGACCACGTCATCCCCGAACGCCCTCAGCCGCCCTCTGACCACCGAGCTCACCGCCCCCTTCACCTCTGACTGAGCTCCCCTCATTCCAGAACTCCGCCCGAGCTCCACCCAGATCCACACGAGCCTGCGGCCCCCCGACGACCCGCATCTCCTTCAAATCTGTCGTTGCCACGTTCTCCTCCACCCTCGGCCTAGATCCATCGTCGTTGTCGCCCCCTGCAGCGACCATGTCGCTGTAGTCCCTCGACAGTCCTCTCCCCGTCGTCGATGTTGATTCATTCGAAAAATACACCGAGGCAAGATCTCGCATTTACCCTTGTTGTTAATTAATGGTTAATATTGTTGTTAGTATGATGATTACATATAGTTAAATTATTATTGTGGTTAATATGCATTTGTGAATATCTGCATGGAATGATGATTGTGAGCGCATGGTAAAAATTTAGATTAATAATGTTGTTAGTCATACTTTTAAGAAATTACAGACATGAAACGAGAAGTTATGTGTTAAAATTAGAATTTATGAAATTTTATCAAAAAGAAATTAATTAAGGGAAATTCATAAAATAGAAAATATTACTTTTCATGTAGAAAGGAATTAATATATTTTTATTATATAAATATTTTTATTTAATTAGTTATAACAAAAAATAGTTTTAAATAATAATTTTGGAAAAAGAATATTATTATTTATGATAGTATGACTGGTCGTCGTAGAGCGCAACATTTCATGTGTAAAATAACATTGGTTTCTAGTTTACCGTATTATTATCTTAGAAAAACGTAAGTACGGATAATTTGCATCAGGAGTTTGGATATTCCCGTAGTGATGAAGTCCCTTATGTATGTATTCATACTGTAGTATTTTGTTTATGTATTTCATGTTTATTATAGTTCTCATTTTTGTTACATAAGCCTACGTAATCATGTTGAACATGCTATACTATATTCATGATTTGTTGATGTGTTGAGAACCTTAGTAGTTCATGACTTAGTGGCCTCGTGCGTCATGAACAGACTTAGTGACATGTGTGAGTGTGTTGACTGGTTTAGGCGGTGAACCCGAGTTTCCAATGAGATTTATAGTTAACTTAGAAAAACGAGAAGAGTTGGGATGTGGAAGTCAGTGTTCATGTGATCGGATAAGACTATTGATGTATCTTCCAGGAACACGCCAGTGAATTCGTGTAGTCACTGGGGTTTGTTTGTTGTGCTAAAGTGAATTCGTGTAGTCACTTTGGTCAGTGAATTTGTGTAGTCACCCGAGTTCTGCTTGAGTTCGGACCAGGCCAAAATCGGATTGCGTGTAGTCCTCTGATCGATTCGTGTAGCGGTATTGGATGCACGTAGGGGATTTATGAACAGCCAGTTATCCGATGACAGGAGCGTTAACTCTGTGTGAGATGTGTACCGCTGAGTTTTAGGTTGGTTAGTATTCGACCCAATTACTGTATTCACATAGCTGTATGTTACCATTAGATTTCAGTTGCATGTATTGTTGTCTTTCCTGTTAGCATCATTATTATTATAGCATGGGTCATTAGACCGTTTTATTTGTTCATGTGAGATCTTGCCGTGTACCATACACACAGACGTACACCAATTTTCTCTGGTGTGCATCAGACTTAGAGGACGAACAGGTCCAGTTCGATGATGCAGTAGAGCCGGTGTATGCCCAGCCAGAGCGTCCTTCTGATGGAGTGGAAGAACAAACTAAAGTCTAGACGTGTTTTTCTTTATGTAGTAGCTGATGAACACTAGAACTCTTTTGCAGTATTTTTCTTTAGTTTATGACAGATTTAGTTGTTTTATTAGTATTTCTTTTATTATGGACTATGTATTTCTTATTTCCTAGTTGAACTGTTGATGTAGTATGGGTATGTTGAACCCATATTTCATGTCTGGGATGATCTGTTGATGATATGTTTATTTCTTATTCTGGGTTATCTTTATATTCTTACTATTGTGATCGGAGACTTGTGATTGAGATTATATATTTGACGCTTAGCGTATTAGATTAAGAAGGAAAAAATGATAGTAAATATTTCTTCTCAATTTAATACGTCGTGGACTTGTCCACGTTCCGATTCCCTGGGTATTTTAGGAAGCGGGGCATGATAGGTTTTTTGGTGGCCCATGCAGGTCTCGGTCCCGAGTTCCCACTAGTAAGAATATAGTATACAATTTAGATACATATAATATTTCATTCATAAGACTACAATTAAGTTCTTATATTATTATTTTAGACTATAATTAATTTCTTGTACTATTATTTTAATAACTATGTTTTAGTTCCTATTTTCCCATATATTGTTTTGATTTTAACCTTAGTTTTCCTTTTGACCCTCGTTTCCTTCAGAATCATGGTGGGTACTCGTAGTAATGATAACCCGTCCAGTAGAGGTGGCCAAATGCCCGACGTAGATCCGTACCAGCTTTTGGTGATGATTCAGGGGTTGGCTACGAACCAACAGCTCTTAGCAGGATAGCTACAGCGGGAGCCTTAGCCCCAGCATCCCCCTCACACGAAGCATGGGGTTAGAGAGTTTCGATATATGCGGCCTCCTTCCTTTACTGGGGACGAGGGACCTTTAGCAACAGAGGAGTTCCTCAAGGTCACAAAGACTATCCTTACAGTGGCTCGTATTCCCCCCGCAGAGTGGGTAGATCTCATGGATGTTCAGCTCACGGATACAGCTCGGATTTGGTGGACTGCAGCGAAGGCTCATTTGGAGAGACCGATTTCGTGGAAAACCTTCACATACCGTTTCAATAGGAAGTACTTCCCTCAGTCGGCTCGGGACAAACTTTTGCGTAAGTTTGTTGAACTCAAGCAAGGAGGTCGATCCGTTGATGAGTACGAGGCAGAGTTCTCTTCCCTTAGTCGATACGCTCCTCATCTTGTTACAGACCCCACTATCAGAAGGCATTAGTTCCAGAAAGGTCTGGACAAGTATATTAGATTAGCTCTAGGTGGTATCACTTGCGACACACGATGAAGTACTGGATGCAGCACGTGAAATTGAGAGCGTGCAGAAGGAACCTGAGGACTCACACGTAATTTAGAGCAGGACATCAGTAGCTCGTGCTAGGACTGTTGAGCGTCCATTCCCGAGGCAGCAACAGTAGAACCCGCAGAGGCTACAGCATTCTCAGCGTCAGCCATTTCATCAGGCTCACCCTTATCAGCGACCTAGAGTGCAGTCTCAGAGCCAGTCTTCGGTGAGGTGTTCCTATTGTAGCTACCATGGTCATACTCAGCAGGATTGTCCCAGGCGTCTTCATTTGTGCTTCACCTGCGGGTCCCTCGGCCATATAAGTTGTGACTGTCCTCTGCAGCTGCAGGCTCGTTTGCCTCCACCTCCAGTTCGGGCAACTCTTCTAGCTCCACCTCGACCTACCCTAGTAGCGCCGCCTCAGAATAGATCCTATCCTCGAGCAGGGCCTCTTCCTCCACAGTAGCAGGTTTATCAGAAAGCACAAAGGCAGCAACCACAGCGACAGATGTTTATGATGTCAGCTATAGAAGCTGAGGTGAACGACCAGGTTATCACTGGTAAGAATTGTGTATTCTTATTTTATTTGCATATGAACTTCTTTATTTAGCATTACATGATAATATCATGATAGGATTGTTGTTAATACTAAGTTAGTGGTATTTTCCTCCTCCTATAATAGGCAAGGTTCTTGTTTCTTCCGTTCCTGCTTTATCACTCTTTGACTCTGGAGCCTCCCATTGTTTCTTGTCTTGCCGATTTACGAGTACCCATTCTCTTCCTATAACTCCTTGGACTACGGGCTGGAATATCAACACTGGTAGTGGCATCTTAGTAGCATCCAGTGGTTATGAAGCTTTCCCTGTAGTCATCTGCAGGAGGGAACTCTTTATAGATTTTTTCTGGTGATTGATTTGCCGAGCTTTGATGCAGTATTTGGGATGGATTGGTTGGGGTCGTTCTTTGCCACCATTGATTGTCGCCATCAGAGCGTAGTATTTGAGATACCGGATCACCCGAGTTTTGAGTTCACCAGTGGCAGCACGTCGGCCGGACTTTTAGAGTACATTGCTAAACCAAAGAAGGCGATGCTAGCTACAATGCAAGTGGAATTCGAGAAGCCAATTGTAGTTTAGGAATTTGAAGATGTGTTTCTCGATGATATCTACGGATTGCCACCGGATCGAGTGTAGGTGTAAATTTCTAATTTTCCCGAGAACGGGGGATCTCGTTTGTATTAATAAGAATGGCTTATTACAAACTAATCAATTGGAATTACAACAGAAGCGGAGGGAATGCCCTCCTTTTTTAATCGTGGGGACTTTCGGTAGCTGTAGGATGCTTCGCTCGGTGCTCGTGCCGAGTCTGCTTCCTTTGGACGATTCGATCGAGGTTGCTGAGGAGCTTCAGTACTCAGTAGAAGCTCGGGTTAACAGAGTTCGAATCTTCTAGCTCGCCGGTGATCGGGGCTCTAAGTTAGGAGATGGCGCTGCAGTGCAGGAATTATGCAGAGAGCTTAGAGTCAGTCCTCTTCTCACCGTGGTGCCCCTCTTACCGTCCTCCCCCCCCCCCGACCTTTTTAAAGGTTACTGAAAGAGGCTTTTAACGGAAGAGAGACAGCTTGGCTGCCCCTTGAATTATGGGATATGACCATAAATTGTTCGGAGATATCCTTCTGCCCTCCTGCACCACGAGTGGTCATTTGAGGAGCCGTCACGTAGGAGCGGGAAAGCCCTTTCTCCTATCCGTAGCAGCGGCTGCCAGATACTTGAGTGGATCTGGCCAACTCATCGAGCGTCGGCGGCTCTGGCCCTTCGCTTTGATGAGTGAGGTAAGCTGTATTTATAAGGGTGCAGGCTGCTTTGACACCTGTCTGCTTACTTACGCTGTGAGCCACCGAATGACCATCTGACGGTCCTGGGATACTGTGCCCCCCTCTCCCTATGTATCAATATAAGCGGGAGAATGGACGCCTCGTACCTGAATGGGCTTGGACAGCTTGCCGCATGCCGGCAGCTCCAGCTCTTGACTCTGATGGTTGAGGTGAACCGTATTTATGAGCATGCAGGTTGATCTGACGCCTGTCTGCTCACTTGAATTGTGGGCGGCCATCTGACGGGCCTGGAGCACTGTGCTCTCTCCTCTCACATCACGGGAAGTAGGGGAGGCTTGTCCCCGAGAACCCGGCTCCCGACTCGCGTAGACGGATCTGGACCCCTGCAGGCGGATTCGGCTTATGAAGGCAAATTCACTTTACTGGCGAGTCCACGCGACTTGGCACGTGAGGGCAAATGTGGGGCTCGTGCGTTAGCAAGCCCATTTCGTGGCTACGATCCATTCTTCGCCCAAGTGGGTGGTCCCGACTCGTGGGCGAGTTCGTTCGTCAGTCCGCCACGGTAATTTTTACCGTCTACAAGACCCCCTTCAAAGTTTTCAGACCTAAACCGGCTTACGTGTGGTCTGGAATACTTTGAACAAAGAAGTTCTGGGCTGACCAAGTACATTAGGATTTTCAGCAAACCCTCAGCTACCAACGGGTTTGATCTACCTTTACCGATTACCGTTTGAACCGGGCTAGCCATACTATTCCCCTCAGTATGATGAGTTGTTGAGTAGTTTCTCTTAGGCTTAATGCTAAGATTTCCACTCTGGCCCTTAGCCGCTTGGGGCACAGGTTTAACCAAAGTCACCTTGCTGGTTTTAGGATTTCGGGCAAGTCGCCTGTTTCCGACGGCGGATGAGCCATTCAGGCGAAACTTTACCTGACTTGCGGATTTTACTCAGGTTTCCGCCGACGAGTTCTTTCCTTTGGGGGAAGAACCAGGTTCAACATGGGTAAACCACATGTCTGCTGGTTGGGCTCTGTGCCCTCCCAGTTAAGGCGGCGTGGTTCCGTTATGTTGCTTTCACTACGATTCGACAACCTGACGTCAGCTTCGTGCGCCTCGTTCGAATCATGGCGGTGGTTTTCAAATTTAACCGCTGGAAACAACCGTCGATCTCGGTTCGGGTTCCAGGTTATGACCATCCCGTTTCCTGTTTCCACGGTTCCTTCGACATATTGGGGGTGATCTGGGCCGTCGAATTCGATCGTGGCCACATCTCTTGTCCATTAGGGTTTCGCCTTTCGAGGGCGATCGTGGCCACATGGACAACTCTGTTTTTTAAATAAGCCGCTTTCTTCCTTTGAGAGTTACCGTGCTCCGGAATCTTGACAAATCTCTAAAGAGAGAGTTCCCGCTTCATCTTTCAATGGCGCCAAAATCTAAGAAGTGTGTCGTGAGGTGAAAAGGCCCCGAACGCTATTCCGACCATCTCTCCGCCGGTGCGCCCGCCAGTGTACCGGAGCCGCGCTTGGGTAAGTCAATGGGTTCGTTTAACGACCCCATGTAGGTTATAGACGTCGGATTGGGAGGATGATTGTCGTTTATCCTCCTGGAATTCCGTCATCCTTTGGCAGCTTCCCCGATTTGGGGCAAAGTTGGCCTTTTTAGGTTGATTTTACATTTGTCCTTAGAGGACGACTTCTGTCTCCACGGGCGAACTCAACCTTTCCTGGATGGGGGCGAACTCGCTTTTTGATAGGCGAGTTCGGCTCTTTTCTCCGGTAGAGGGGAGTATCGTTTGTACGGATAGACCTCGTTCCTTTCAACAGGCGAATCCGCTCGCCCCTGCTTGATAGGCGAATTTTCCCTTATAGCAGATTCTGTCTTGATTCTTTGATTCCTTCTTGCAGCGACCTTCTCCGACAGAGCTCTTCCGAAGGACGTGGCCATCGGTCTCGCCGGAGGTACAGGGTATACGGCGCCTTCCCGACTCCCCTCCTTAGATCCAGTGCCCGTGTTCTCTACTGACAAGCCCGACGGCCTGAAAAGGAGGGTCACTGATGGACACCATCTGACGCTGCGTGAGCTAACCACCGACGCGGTGTTGACAGACGAGGCCAAGACGGAGCTACAGAAGCCACAATTCTTATTCAGTGATGCTACGCCTGATCCTTCCGCGCTGCTGCTCAAGGAGAGTAGGTGGTTCCGTGTGGTGGACGGGATCCACTACTATCTTCCTAGCATGCCGAGAGGGTTTTCTATCGTCGATTTGCGATCCTTCATGGTCCCCAGAGTGATGAACTGGGATTTGACCCCTACTCAGGACGGGGTCACTTGTGGTGTCTTCACGGGCTCGACAGCTGGGTATAGGGTGGAGAGTTCCTGCAAACATGTGACCGGTTTGCGTCCAGGTCTACCGTTCAACGAGGCGCCTATCGGAGAAACGACAGCAGTCGCGGAGACCTTCCGTCATCATTTCTTTCAAGCTGGCGGGAGTTTTCCCCCAAAGGACTTCAGGGCCCCTGGGTGGATCTATTCTGCGCCTGGGAGCAAGACCTGGTGGTCCAAGATTACCGATTACATCTTGGCCGAGAATTCCGAGCTCGAGAATTCGGAATTGTATGCGGCCATTGAGGCTACTCAACATGGTCTAAAGATCAGTGCTCTTCAGTTCCACAGCATCTTGGAGCTGTATTGTGCAGACAGTGGTACATTTTTTACCCCCAATGATGAGCTCGGGATAGCTCTTCATAAGATGTACGACGTGTCGGGACTGCCTTTAGGAGACTTCCGTACGAGGAGTACGTTCCTGGCCAAGAAGAGATCGACCAGCTTTCAGACCACTCCCCTTCGGTGGTCGAGACCCTATGGGAATTGCTCTGTCACTATCATATATGCCTCAATACTTTGGGGGCGGTCGACCACAAAGGTAAGAAGAAAATGGCCCCGGGGATCAGCCACAAGAATTGGGCTGACTATTTATTCCCTGATAATGATGTCAAAGGAAGGCCTGCTCTGCCGCTGAGCGAATGTGACCAGGCTGAAGTGGAAAAGAGGATGGCCGAAGGGGAAGCCACCATAGTTCTTGAGCGTGACGAGGGCGGGTTCAAATCCGGAATGGTCTTCCACTCGTTTCATCACCAGGCCCAGTCCCCTATTTCTAGTAAGGCTTTGTTCGCAGGGTACCTCATGTTGTGGCTGAAGAGGTGCGTGATCCCCACTCATTCTTTTGAGGCGCTTCCTGTGGAGGTAGTGTATCCTGCGGTTTGCTTAGCCTATGGGAAGTCCTACTCCTTGGTGTCGGCGATGGTAGCGTGTATCCATCGGGGACTCCACACCCTGACGGCCCAATTTTGCCGCGTATCGACTATCGATGAGGGGGAAGGAGAGGTTATCAGAACCCCAAACCCTAGGGTGGGGCTGCCGTATACTTATTTGATGGTGTGGTTCGTATACCACTACGAGTGCTTGATGAGTGCCCTAGCGACTCTTCAAGGAGACAAGTTTGTCCCATTCGTACAGCGCCTGGAGAGGTGCTCTTGGAAATGTAAGGACATCCCCGATGCACGGAAGACGCTCTCTCATTTCGGGCATTATAACTTTTGTCGTTTCTTCCCTTACTTTAGTGGGAGAGGATATGGGGAATATCTTAGGGATGTGTCGAAGGTGGACCATCACACAGTTCTCTCCTGCGATGCTTTTTGATGGTTGGTGAACATCCGGCCGAGGTATCATGTCCTGCGAACGGGTTCTACGTGCTATCTCGAGCCGTATGTCCCTTGTAGGTTTGCCCGCTAGTTCGGGTACGACTAATTGTGCATGGGCAATGCTAATCCCCGTCTGCACTTCAAAGGGGGGCTGGTGGATGGAGCTCGTGGATGGTTCTGGACTCATGCTGGTGGTACCCATGCTCATTTTGAAATACCCACGAAGGATCATGACTTACACCATACACTCCTGTATTGCCGGTGGTACCGGGGTGCCAGCGCTAATCCCGATGGCTTCTGGTTCCAGAGCTCGTGTCTGGCGGAGCACGGGCGTCGCTCGAGGGGGGCTTCTCGTGCTTCGAGGCGGAGGGGACGTCAGACTACCAAGGAGTGGTTCTTAGAGGATCCTGTCAAAGACCCAGAGGGTGACGACGTGGGCATGGATGAGACCGAGGCGCCCGAGACGCGAGCTCCTTCTCCTAGTCTTCCGTCGGACCCTTCTGGCGAATGGAGGGAGCCTGTCGAGTTAACCCGGGCGAGTGAGCGTCTGGAGCAAGCCCGGAGTGAGATTGCCGGACGGATGGGGATGCTCCTTCTATCTCCGAGCAGTTCGCTGCTCTCTAAACGGCAGCGGGAAGCGACGACCGAAGGCTCCGGAGCAGAATCGGCTAAGAAGGCCCGTCGTAAGGGGACGGTCGAGATTACTCCCCCTATCGTGTCAAAGGCGATTCTTGTGATCCCGAAGGACGCCCCTCCGTAGCCTGATGTGAGGCCACTGGCGGGGGCTTCGACGACTCCCACGTCCGCACCAGGAGGTAACCTTTTAGTGTGGTATCCTTGTGTACGAAGTCGGGTCCGCACCCTCTGATTATTTATATTGAATCTGTGCAGATGCAGTCAAGAGAGTGATCTCCATTCCTTCTGACGAAGAGGAGGGGAGTGGAGATAGAGTAGAACTCAGGGGTTCCGGTAAGCATAGGCTTTAGCGTTGTTGATCCTTCTGTGCCAGGGGATTTTTGTTAATGTTCCCCTTACACTTGCAACCGGCCCCTCCCATGCAGTTGCTGGCAAGGAAGATGCCCTCTCTTGGGCGGGTCATTCGGGTGAATCAGAGGCGGATGATGACACCTCAATCCATGAGGCGCTATCGAGCGAGGAGGAAGTGTCGGCTCATGCAGGCTAACAAGGGGGAACCTCCACTCTCGAGGGAGTACCGGTTGGGGGTGAACCCTCAGCGTGAGAGTCTCCGGCTCAAAGGGGGACTCCCACTGGGCTGGTAGCTACTTCCTTGTCTGTGGTGACTAGCGATACCGCAGCTGCTACCCTGATGGCATCGGCGGTCGTACCGGCTTTGGTGGCGCCAATCGCTGCTTCTGCGGTCATGACCACCAGTACTTCAATCGTAACCTCATCCTCGGCAGAGGAGGCCGCTCTCTCTCCCTTGGAACGCTTGCGGAAAAGGAAGGTGGCACGAGCCCTGATGAACTTCCAAGATACTCTGGCTGACTGCGTCAAGTTGGCCTTAGAGGAGAGCTGTCCCTTCGAGGAGTTCAAGGAGGACCTCGAACACGATGTGTTCTTCTTAATCAAGAGACTTGGCGCTACTGTGGCGAAGCCATACTTTCAGCATCTGAAAGAAGTGGAGGAGGCCGTCCAGCAGTTGCTTGCCCTTCGCGCGAAGAGTTCCACGGTTGTTGATCTCACTTCCAACGAAGTTCGAGCAGCCGTGGAAGACCACGATCGCCGTCTGAACGAGACCATGTCACTGGAGACAAGGTTGTCTGCGGAGTTGGAGCAGGCCAAAGCCGAGGATGCACGAGTGGCCCATGCGCAGCAGACAGCCGATAACCGCCTCTCTCGCCTATCCTCCGAGATAGAGAAACTAAGCAAGTTATAGCTAACGCACAGTCCTCCTTGGCCATTCAAGAGAAGGCTCGTGAGCAAGTGGCAAAGGAGTTGGAGGATATTAAGTCTCGTCGGTAATTGGTCACCGAGTCCGTCGAGGAGAAGGATCGAGCCCTCAAGGAGGTCAAGGATACCGTCCAGGACTTTGTCTCACGCACCAAGGAAGATCTTCGTCGGGAGATCCAGAGAAAATTCGAGCTTCATTATGCCGGGGAGATTCGTGAAGCGGAACGGCGATTGAGAGCTCTATAGTTTGCCCTTGATTCCCCGTTGTAATAGGATTTCCTTTTTATGAATGAAATTATCTTTTTTTTTTGTTTCTGGCGATTATCACTTGTGCGCGTACTCTATATATTTTTTTTAACATGCGCTAGTTGGCGTTTGGCCGCAAGAAACTCTTATCGGTGGATTTCAGTTACAAGCTCGTCTCGCCTACAGGCGGATTTTACCCGAGGGCGAATCCACGGGGGTTATACTAACAACGACTTCGGTTACGGGCGAGCTCCACTTTTAGCGGGTCGTGTATTAACCCACGTGCACGTCGGTTATGGAGACGTGGGCACGTCGCTTCGTATTAAATGCGGTGCGATGGGTCTCTTCGTCCTCCACGCCAGATTCGGGCTGTTGGTTGGAGATCGTGCCCAGGAACTGCCGAATCCTGGCCGTTCATATAGGATCCAGATTATTCGGCCTTCCCCTCGACTTTTTGGGCCTGAAGGGTCTAATCAAGCCGTGGATAACTGCTTAGGGTCAGGGTATTTAGTACCCCTCCCCTTCGTCAAGAAAGACCGCAGTTTCTTGTCGTCTTCTTCAGGGGAAGTCCAAATTTCTCTTGCGTCCTCCAGATGGCACCGAAGGTGAAGAGGGTCACTTCGAAGAAGAGGAAGGAGGCATCTTCTTCGGGTGCTGCAGAAGCCGCCGCCGCTGAAGGTATGTGTAGGTGTTTCTCGTCTGACCCCTTTTTGTGTCATCGTTGTGCTTCACAGCCCATGAAGATGTGCTGCCTTCCGAAGAACATGAGGCTGAGCCCATCTTAATCTCTGACGATGAATCCGAGAGCCCTGCGACTTCTCCTGCCTCAAGCCCCACCGCTCCGACTGGAACTGAACCCTGTCTCGAGGTTCCACCCATCGCAACACTTGCGCCGGGTCAAGAGCCTGTTTCTTCGGGCTCATTGTCCTTGCCGGCTCGCATCGAAGAGTTTGAGAACGCTAAAAAGCAGGTGATTTCCCTTGTCAGCCTTGGTATGGGAAACTACGACGGCTTCAGACAGTCTCTCCTGGACCGCGTGGCTGACTTTAGGCGACTGGGCGAAAACCGGCTTGCCACACGTTGCATGCAGAAGCTTTGCTTTTTGGAATCACGTCTGATGAGGCTGGAAATCCTGACGCGGGAAGGTCCAGAAGTCGATGTGGAGTCCTTCCTGTCCCAAATTCATCGTCGTGAGGCCTGGGAGCAGGAGGTCCGCTCTAGGGAGATAGCGGATCTGGAATCCACCGTCACCTTCTGGGTGAGTCAGCAGCGTCACCTGGAAAAGCGCGTGAGTGAACTCACTTCCACTGTACTCCGCTTAAAAGCAGAGCTGGAGCAGGCGGAGGCATCTCTGAAGGAATTCCAGTCCGAGAGCGTTAAGGTTAGCAAGACCGCCGAGGCGGAGGCTCGGAGCCTTGAAGTTTTGCGCCAGGAAGATGCTGCCGCCAGATCCAGTTTTGAGGACCGGGCTCGGAAGGAGGCTGAGGACAAGGCTAGGGAGGGCCACGCAAGAAAGGTGGCCGAAGTTAAGGCAGAGCTCGCATCCTTTAGCCTGTTGGACTAGGTCCTCTTGCCTGAGGCTGTGTTAAGACATTTTGTTTTATTTTCTTTTGACATTGTCTTATGACTCGTTTGATTGTGGAGTCATAACTTTGTTTAAATGTACTGTCTTAAAAACTGGGTGCATGTTTTGCTTCTTGAACGTAATATTATGACTCTCTTAGTTGTAAAATCATAACTTTGTTCAAATGTACTGTCTAGAAGCATCTGATGAAGTTCGTGTTTTCTTGTCACGCTTCCTTTTAACATGTCACCATTCAATGTTTCTCTGGTATGGCCAACAGCGATTTTAGGCGGAACCCCTTGGGCGGTGACGAGTTTGCTTCGAAGGTTCAACTCGAGTACAGGCAGGTTCATGCTACAGGTAGGCTTGAGTGATGGCAAGTTTGCGTGGAAAGCCATATTAAACCGTTGGCAAGCTCGTTTGGTCCAACTCGAGTGTAGGTGAGCTCATGCTGCGGGCTAAGACTCGAATGATTACGTTGCAAGTTACCCTCCAAAATGCTGGTGAGTTCCTGTCGTAAGTGAGGCCTAATTGATGGCGAGTTCACCGGAAGGTTGAATTCGACCGTTGGTGAATTCAGACTGTAGGCGAAACTCGTGTGATGTTGATTTCGTGTTGAAGACCAAACCCGGCTACTGGCGAGTTTAGGTCACTAGCGAAACTCGTAGGGAGGCGAGTTTGCGTTGAGGACCTACTTGGCCTCTGGCGAATTTAGGCAGCAAGTGAAATTCGTGAGGTGGGAATTTGTCTCGACAGTTGAACTCGACCGATGGCGAGTTCGTACTGTAATTAAACTCAAGCGTTGGCAAATCTGTCCTCTAGTCGAGGATCTGAAATGCGGGCGAAATTCGTGCCACGCGCCTGCTCGTAGGCCCAAATGCTTGCCAGCTAAGGCCTTTTTTTTTATGCTCATTAATGGCGAAGCGACGGGACGCCTCGCCTCTTGGGCTCAATCCGATCGGTCCATTTGGGGTCCCGAGAGGAACGGCCTTTATTGGCGTGGAGCTCGAGGCGTCGCAGGACACCTGCGCCATTCGATTGCTTGGGACGGCAGATCCCAGCCATCGGGTTCTCGAATATATATTTCGTACTTGCCGTATTTTCGGCAAGGCTCTTACGTCCCTGAAATCATTTTTGAGCGAGAATCACTGCATAAACCTTCCATGGCCTCCGCATCTGACCATAGCTCCTCTGAGGGCGTCGGCTCCTCTACCACTGCCATCGACGTTGGTGCTCCGCCCGCTTCCCCCATGAGCTCGGTCCAGGGGTCTTCTGCCCCAGACCCTACGTCTCACCCTGTGTTCAAGACCCTCCAGAGGTTGGAGGGTTTGGTGCACGGAATCGCTGTTGCCGACGGCGAGGGTGCCGAGAGGTACTATGACGTGCTTCCCCTCGTGGAGGCGGGTCTAAGGGCGGTCCGCCGTGTGGGCGGTACCTCGCTCGCACGACGGTGTGAGTAGGAGCTTGGTCGCGTGGAGGGGTGGATGTACCGTCTCGAGGACCTAGTACACGACGACACTTCGGACGCGCCACCGCCTCTCTCGATGCGCCTCATGCTCGAGCGTGAGGAGCGAGTGAAGCGGATCTAGGTGAAGGAGGCCGACCTTAAGCGTCTGCGCAAACAGCACCAGGCGGTGTTGGCTAAGATGGACGCCTATACAGACGCTGCCTTCTTCGAAGACGCCAGGTCCCTTTGCGGTGAGGCGAGGCTGCGGGAGCTTGAGCGGGAGAACAGGAGAATCTGCTGCGCTGCTAGGGAGGTAGACCGAGCGCTTCAGCTTCTCCACCAGGAGGAAGAGGACGGTGAGGCTGCCCTTGCCCAGCTGCGGCAGAAACAGGAGGAGGCGGCGAAGGCCCAGCGTGCGGCGGACCTTTCGGCGGTCTAGGCTAAGATCGTCGCCTTCAGCCTACTGAAGCTCCTTTAGTGCCTGCTTTGGCTAAGCGCCCCTTCTGTTCTTCCTTTTTTTTTGTAACTTAGTTGATGCCGTGCGCATCATAACTTAAAAACTTATGCATATAAATTTTGGCCCGTAATGGCCTTTGGTTTGCTTCTGCCTTTGTTTCGCATGCACAGTTTCTTCTTCTTCTTCTTTTTTTTGTGTGTATTTGGCTTGTTTCGTCTTTAGGTTGAATTCGCCGGTGCTATTTGGCATTTGAGTAAGGAAGCTCATGCCTTCTCTGACAAACCTGTCTTGGACTTGGCCATTTGACCTCTTCCCTGCTTTTGGCTGTCCGCGACGTGGGGGTCGGGTCAACCCCGACTTTCGCGTTGCAGCTCAAGTGGGACCAAGGGGTAACACTTGGACCGAGACCAGGAATGGCTGCTCGTGCATGCGATCAACCGATGTCCCCAATCTTTGACTCGCCGGTCGGTGGGTTGTCGTTTGGAGGAACCGTCGGGCGTGATGCCCGTCGGGCCGCCCTTGATAATTGTCATCATCCGCGAGGGTGACGATGCCGGCAACAATCGAATCGTTCAGGGATGTGGGAATGTGACGATTGATTGTTGTAGGAGCCATCGCGTGGTAGGCTGCTACCCATCAGTCATCCTAAAGGAATGTTAGGATATCTGGAATAGGTCAAATAGTTTAGGGACGTAGGGGTGTGACTATCGACCGAAGTAATAACACGTCGCATGGTAAGTCATTACTTAGGCTGTGCTATCTGTAGGGATAGCGACGCCAGTCATCGGAGGTAATCATTAACCTGATGAAGCTTTGTTGCGATCGGAGCAACTATGAGGTCTTATCATCTCATTGAGAGAGACTGACAAGCTGATTCGGTTAGAGATGGTAGTTGACATAGCCGAACAGTTTGCCGCGATGTGAGCTACTCTGGAGGACTCGCCATCCTATCGGGGAGGATTGACGAGCTGATTCTAGTTGGAGGTTAAGTATTAACCTGGCAATGGGGGTTTGTCGCGATTTGAGCAACTCTGCGTCTGCCGTGATGTAAGCGACCTTAGTGGATTCTCCATCTTATTGGGGAAGATTGGCGAATTGACTTCTGCCAGCGGTCTGACGTCATTGTGGCGGAATAAGCCTGGTCCCGCTCATAAGGAAGTCGGACTAGGAGGCGACCCAGGTCACACTTTGAGAGCGCTATGGGTGGCGATTTACATGGGGTCTTCTGCCAGCGCGAGGGAAGTAGGGACAGTTTAGCCTCGTGTACCAGTTGGAGGGAGCAAGGCCCAGTTTAGACTCATGCACTCGTGGGAGTCTGAAGAAGAACTAAGGGTAGTACTTCTTCAAGTATTTGCCGTTGATGGGCATCATGATCTTGTCGCCGTTTGGTTTGACGAGGCGGTAAGCTCCATTCGAATAGACCGTCTCTACTACGAATGGGCCTTCCCATTTGGATTGAAATTTGCCCTTCTTCTTGGAGGTGAGAATCATTGGTCTGCAGACGGCGAGTACCAGTTCTCCCTCCTTGAATGCCTAGCGTTTGACCCTCTTGTGGAATGCTTTGGCCATTCGGGCTTGATAGAACTCAATGTGTTGTTGAGCTTCTAGTCGTTTGTCGTCTAGCGCTTCGAGCTCCGCGAGTCGCTATTGGTGATTATCTTCGGCTGTCATCCCTGCTGCTAGGGCAATGCAGAGGGACGGGATTTGGATCTCTAATGGCAGCACGGCTTCACAGCCGTATACCAACGAGTAGGGTGTGTGGCCGGTCGGCGTACGAATCGTCGTGCGATACGCCCATAAGCTTTCGTCGAGTTTTTCGCTCCAGTCGCGTTTGCTAGTGGAAGTCAACTTGGTCAGGATCTTGATGATTGTTTTGTTGAAGGCCTTAGCTAGACCATTCGCCGAAGGATTGTAGGCTGTGGAGGAGAGGTTTTGTATTCGGAACTTCTCACAAAACCTGGTGAATGCATGGCTAATGAACTGTGTACCGTTGTCATGGATGATACGCCGGGGTACGCCGTATTGGTATATGACATGGTGCTTGATGAACTTAATCACGTCGTTAGTCTTGATCTCTCTCAAGGGGATGGCTTCGGCCCACTTAGAGAAGTAGTCAGTGATCGCGAGAATGAAGCGATGACCTCTCGCCGAAGGCGGGGATATTGGTCCGACTATGTCCATCCCCCATGCCTCGAAAGGCCATGAAGCCTTTGTTGGGTGCAGGTCTTCGGGCGGTTGGTGCATGTAGTTAGCGTGGATCTAGCACTCGTGGCAACACTTTGCGTAAGCGACCGCGTCGTGAACCATCCCCGGCCAGAAGTAGCCTATCCTTCGCAAACGATCCCAAAGTTTGGGTCCAGGCTGATAAGCCCCACAAGCACCCGAATGGGCTTCGCGTAGAGCCTCTTGGGCCTCTGCCCCCGATAGGCATCAGAGCTGTAGGCGTATAAAATTGCCTTTAGGTCCCTTAACATGGCTCGGCACGATGATTCGACAAATCAACGGATGTTCGAGCGACGAGGCCATGAGGCACGCAAGCAACGGAATACGTTCGAGTGTGGAACCAAACCAACGGTTCGGAAAGTTAACGAGTCGTCCAACAACAAAACGGACTTGAACTCAAACACCGAGGTGGGAATACTACCAAATAAAGACCTGGGCTATCAAATCAAAGTCCGGACAAATCAAACGAAGAACCGAAAGACGAAAAACAACCGAACACCGGAAAACGACAAAACGGAACACACCCGGGGACTCGGCCTAAATCGAGCCAACCCGGGGTGGCTCGGCCCACGCCGAGCCACCCCAGGGTGGCTCGGCCAAGGCCGAGCCACCCTGAGGTGGCCCGACTCCCCCCCCCTCTCTCTTTTGTGCACACATGCATAGTTTTGAGTCCCTATAAATAGGCGGGGTGGTTGTTCATTTGAGAGGACTTTTGGTTGAACTTCTAAAGAGCCGAAACTCTGCCGGATTATCATCTCAACTCGGAATTGTGAAGGCTTGAAGCTTGGACCCTCGGATTCAATTCTTGGCGAGCACCCGTAACAAACAAGGCAGGAGTTCGAAGAGGCTAATCCTCAGATCTACGTCGTTCTACTCTGGATCTAAGCTTGGTTCTTAGATCCCGAGATTCGAGCGGTCGTTTCCTTGGTGAAATGATCCCTCCCGGCTATTATCTCCTTGGTGGGATAGTACCCGTAATACGTCGTAGATCTGCTCGGATCCAGATCTCGCGGTGGTCAACGGTAAGCAACCCCGGCGCAGGCGAAGAACCCATAAAGCGAGCAACCGGAAAACAGGAGCTCGCGATCTGTTCGTTAAATAAGGAAAGTTGTAATTTTTCTTTGTTTTCTTCGATTTTCATTGTAACCGGCTCTTATAAAAAGACCGGATTTTTGTAAACGCAAAAAGTTGTTAACAAGATAGCAATGACATCGTCAATGAAGAAAAGTCTGATTTTCTCCGCGAACAATCTGGCGACCACAGTGGGAGCCACCGATCTCGCTGCCGAGATCGGAGCGTCGCAGCCACGGATCTCGATCCCGGTCGTGGAGGAGGTCGAGTATGAATTCGACCAGCAGAAGTACGAGGAGTACGTGTCCTCGTTCGGATCTACCTCCTCCCCCAAGTCCAAGAAGTCCCAAAAGCTCTCCTCTAGGAGAAAGGTGCGTTGGTGTGAAGAAGTCGAAGCCACCAACGACGACCTCACCCCGATCGACGCCGAAGTTGCGCTGGGTGAAGTCCTACCGGCCTCTAAGAAGGTCAAATCCGCCATTGAAGGCGTGGTGACTCTCTCCAAGAGAGCCCGCCAGAGGCAGCGTCAACGCCTCGCGAAGCAATTCGCCAAGGCTATGGAGTCCGTTGATGGGGTCCGTTATCATGCGGATCTGAAGAACAAACGAGGCAAACAGCCTCAACAACAAATACAGGGTGGTTCCTCCAAACCATCAACAATGGAGTGGGTCCGTGTCAAACGGAATCGCTCGACATTGGAGGAACGCATCCGCAAACGACGCGCGTTATCGGCGCAAGCACGGGCCAAAGCTGAAGAAGCCCGTCGGAAGCTGCAGAAGGAGGTGGTCAAAAAGCCGCCACCAACTCGCAAGGTTTGGAGGCCAAAGTCTGAAGCAACGGTTCAGACCAAGGAGCGACGACCGCAGCCTCCAAAAATTCAACACCCGGCAAATCAATCCAAACAGCCGGTAATTTCTGCAACTGCTCAGGAAGATCCCGCAAGACCATCCCAGAAGAGAAAATCAGTTTTGGAGCGCCTCGGCCCACTTCCGAAGGAACGAGGTAAAGCTCCAGTACAGGAACGCTTGGGACCAATGAAGAAGTCCTAACCAATGCAACATGCTGGGGGTCACTGCAACCCTCAACACTTAGAGAAAATTGTGGCACCCAAGCGCACAACCCTGCGCATTGAAGTGCAAGAGCCCGCTGAAGATTCACGCCCACAAAGGCGCGTTTCAAGGCGTGTGACTCTGGATGGTCCGAAGAAGACAATTATTCCTCAGAAGGAAACGTTGTCATCTGATGACGACAACGTTATACCTGAGAGATCATGCCAACACACGATAGCTTGCTCCGACCTTCAAACGGACGAGCTGTACTATCGTGCCGGGGGTACGAGTAAAACCAGAAAGAGGAGCCCTCGAAGGCTCGAAACACAATGTCCTTGTTCGAAGCTCATTCGGGCGGTACTCTCTGAGTGCAACTGCGTCAAGGCAATCCCTGAGAGAGTCTCTGTGTTTGAAAGACTCAGTAATGGAACGCCAAAACCAAGGCATAGGCGTTTCTAACGAAGAAGGAAGATGGTCGAAGATGGTGAGCATTCAAGGGTCACCGCAAATATGACCGGCACAGGAACATCGGCTCAGGATACCCCCGAGGCGGTTCCAGAAATACCCCGACGTGTGACTCGTCTACAATCCGGGGCTATCATTCGCGCGAAGTATGGTAGAGTCTGAACAAGAGTACCTTCGGGAGATGAAGAATCAGATGCCGGCTCGGCAGTAGCGTCTGATAATACAGTATCCAGTGAGGGACAACCCCGCGAGGCGTTTATGATAAGCGCGGAGCAAGTGGCCAAGATGCTTGAAGATGCCATGGCCAAACAACAGGAAACCTTTAGGTTCGAAATGCAAATGGCTATGCAGAACATGAGAGAGATGCATGACCAACAGCTTCAAGCATTAAGGAACCAACAAGGCGAACCAAGTCGTCCCAACCAGAACAACCTGGAAGATGAGGACACAAATGAGGGTCACAATGCTAACAACCCTCCCATCAACCCAGGGGGTAGTAATGAAAATGCTAGCGAAGACACAGGTGAAAGCCTAAAAATTAAAAATCTCGAAAGCAAGATCAACACATTGATCTCTGCTCAAGAGACGAAAAAGACGGGCATTCCTTGTCCATACCCAAGAGAGTGGGAATCAATCCCATATCCGGCGAAGTTCAGTCTAATTAACTTCACGCCGTTTAATGGGATGGGTTCCCCTACTCAGCATTTGATTTTTTTCAAATCGCACTTGGGAGTCATCTCTGGTAATGAGCCTCTGATGGTGCGGTCATTCGTCGGCACTCTTCGCGGAGCTGCCTTCGATTGGTATCGTCGCCTCAAGCCAGGAAGCATAAATAGCTGGGACAACATGGAGACCAAGTTCCTCGCGAATTTCTTCGACGATGATACCGAGATCTCTATCGGAGCGCTGCTCGATGAGAAGCAAAAAGACGGGGAGTTGGTCGACACCTTCGTCAAGAGGTTCCGGAACAAGGCGATGAATTGCCGGGACCCGATCACTGAGGAATTCATCCTCCAGACCTGCCACAACAACCTTTCACTGGACGTGTTGGAAGCAATGGGCACAGCACCATCCAAGACTTGGAAGGATTTGAAGGTTCGAGGAGAGCAAGCGGAGCGATTCCTCAGAAGAAAGAAGGCGGAGAGAGGCCAACCGGCAACGAATCCTCCAAAGCAGAACTTCAACCAGAAAGGGAAGGGTAAAGCTCATGTTAATGCTGTTGATGCTAACCAGACATTTCAATTGCAACCTCAGCAACAGCAGCAGCAGCAAAGAGCGCCACAACAGTCGCAGCCGCATTGGCAGCAAAGGTCTCAGAAGCAAAAGTCTTCAGAGCCGAGGTTTCCCAAAGTCTACTCCTTCAAAGATGATGAAGTTCCCGGCATCTTCAAGTATCTGTTGGAGAATAACAAAATCCAGTTGCCGACAATCGTGGATCATGAAGGAGCCACGAAGGTGACGGACCCGAAGTACTGCGTGTACCACAGAGCGGTCCACCACCCAACAAAGTCTTGCTACCACCTCAAGGACAAGATCCAGGCGTTGATCGACGTAGGGGTCATAACTCCAAAACCGGCCAAGAATGTAGGAGCAAATGCGGTGTCGATCAGTTTTGGATCAGTACCTACAGATTGGTTCGAGCCAAAATGCGTTACCAAAGTCGGGATGAAGACAGTGAATGATGACCCGCACGGACAACGTCAAAAGGGACTTGTGCCTCACACAGCCCCAAACGGTGAAATTCTCTGGGTACACCCCGACCTGATTGAAGATGAACAATGGGCCGGATCGTCATCCAAGAAGAAGTCCAAAGGGAAAGGCAAGTCTTGTTACGGAGTTTCTGCCATCCCAGGAGAAGATGACGAAAGAATCCCCGCTTTCCCACTTTCCGACGAGGAGCAGGAAGTCTTTGCGACCCGGAGTGGAAATGAATACCACTTCAAATATCCATCCCCTGGCGATCAATTTGCTGAGCAGGGGGTGACAAAACGAGGACCAGCCAAGACTCTCACAGAGCTGGGGGTGGTTACGGTTCCTAAACCGGTTGAAGATGCCCGACGACAGCCGGTTGACAAACAGAAAGAAAAGAGGCCCAAGGAGGTTCAGAATCCGAAGCAGTCTCGTTTCAGTCGTCCGATTGGAAAGGATAAACCGAAGAGTTCAAAAAATCCGCGCGTCTTCGACATCATGGCTCAGCTGGCCAATATTCCAGCACGGATAACGCTGTACGAGCTACTACGGTTGTCCAAGGAAACTAGAGAAGCCTTACAAGAGGCCTTGGCCGATTCAGAGGCGTTCCTCACCAGGATCAAGCCAGCACCTGAGGAGCTAGAATTGTTAGCCCAACAGTGTAACGTGGCAGCTAAGAACCTTCCCTGCATCACCTTCACCAAAGAGGACATGCAGACGAAGAATTCAAATCATGATCGGCCCCTATACTTCGTCGGGTACATTGGCTCCAGTGAAGTCAACCGAATCCAAGTGGATCCGGGTTCCGCTGTGAGTATTATGCCACTTCGACTAATGCACAGCCTTGGCATTCCAGTCAGCAAGTTGGCGTCTACAGGCACAGTCATCTACGGATTCAACACCAGCGGGTCAAGACCTTTGGGTAAAATCCGGATAAGGTGGAGCGTCGAGGATCAACG
>BQKN01067456.1:36991-47810 GCA_022839385.1 Asparagus kiusianus
ATAAAGTGCCAAATGGGCGATTTAAAGACGGAGGTCACGTGCTACGTGATTGATGCTGAGACATCCTATAACTTACTATTGGGTCGGCCTTGGATCCATAGTAACGTTATAGTCCCCTCCACTCTACATCAATGTTTGAAATATGTCGACGCTGATGGAAGAGTTAGGACGGTGGTCGCGGATAAGCAACCATTCAAAGGGTACGAGAATTATTTCACAGATTCTCTCCTTTATGGTAACGAATCCGACACGGAACCATCGATCCAAGGCACGGATAGCGGAGAAGAAACTGATTCCGAAGCCGGATTCGATTACAATGGTGGTTTTGTTTTGAATGACATTGTACCCTTTGTAATTAATCTCGATGACGAACAGTCGTCAGACGGCGGTTGTAACTGGCAACTTGTCGATATTGAAATAAATCCTGGTTTAGAGTACTCCTTGTCTCTTGATGATGTGATAGAAGGATTATACAATAATCCTGATTTATGTATGCCACTCCGATCATCTTATGTAACGAAGAAACACCTCCAGCATTCCTTCGGAACAACTCAGACTATTCCTGCCAAAATAGGGGGACAAAAGGAAGTGATCTACGGTAAAGGAGAAAACCTTCCGTTACCCGATCATTTCCTAAAAGAAGTTGAGGACGATGACAAATCTGGTCTGCACTTATCTAAGTATAGTCCGGAAGCGCGCACGCTCATGGAAAAGCAAGGGTACGACCTCACACTCGGGGAAGGTTTATACTTCGATCGAGGTTCCCGGGTCCCAGTAAAAGCGGCGTATGTACCAAAGGGTAAACCAGATAACTATTACCGTCACAAGAGAGGCTTAGGCTACGTTTCATCAGATGACGAATGTGGCTGGCAAATCATCGATCAAATTGCTAACAAAGCTAAGGATGGGTACTTGCTAGATTCTTCAGCTGAGGATTCCGACACAAGTTTGGGAGAAATGTTCAAGACCTTAATGTCGAACATGACTACAGCTGATCCATCTACGATGGAGGACGACGATCAAATGCAAACGTGGGAGGACCCATGGGTTCATCACCTGAACATGCAATATGGTGATAGGTTCGAACAAAGAGAGCCACCTACCGAAGACGAAGTAGTCCAAATTAATATGGGCGATGAAGCCAATCCAAAGCCCATATTCATCAGTGGTAGTCTCCCCTCAGATGAGAAGGAAGAGTTAATTGCCTTGATCAGAGAGTACATTGATGTCTTCGCCTGGAACTATGAAGACATGCCAGGGCTTGACCCCAATGTGGCAATGCACCGCCTCGACATCAAGCCGGATGCCAAACCTGTCAAGCAACAGCAAAGACGGTTTCGTCCGCAGATCATGGAAACCATCGAGGCTGAGGTTAAGAAGTTGATCGACTCAGGATTCATCCGAGAGGAACAACATCCAGACTGGTTAGCCAACATCGTTCCCGTCATGAAGAAAAATGGCAAGATCAGGATTTGCATCGACTTCAGGAATCTAAACGAAGCATGTCCAAAAGACGATTTCCCTCTCCCAATCACGGATGTCATTATTGACAATACATGCGGATTCGAGAGAATTTCCTTCATGGACGGCTTTTCGGGGTATAATCAAATCAAGATGCACCCGGACGACGAGAAACATACAGCATTCAGAACGCCCCTCGGTATCTTCTGCTACACGGTGATGCCTTTCGGTCTGAAGAATGCAGGTGCTACATACCAACGAGCAATGACTAAGATTTTCCAGAAACATCTCAGAAAAACGGTGGAATGCTACGTTGATGATTTGGTGGTAAAAAGCCGCAACAAAGCAGATCACGTCAAAGACTTGAGAACGATGTTTGATCTCATGCGGAGTCATCAATTAAAGATGAATCCCAAAAAATCCTTCCTCGGAATGTCCAGCGGAAAATTCCTTGGATTCGTCGTCACCACTAAGGGTATACACATTGACCCAGACAAGGTAAAAGCGATAAATGAATTGCAACCCCCGAGGAATCTAAGAGAACTCAGAGGATTGCAAGGGCGTTTAGCTTACATCAGGCGGTTCATCTCGAATCTTTCCGGGAAATGCCAACCATTTTCTAAGCTAAACAAGAAGGGCGTATCGTTTATTTGGGACGATGCTTGCCAGAAGGCATTCGAAGATATCAAGGCATATCTGATGAATCCCCCTGTTCTGGTCGCACCAAAATCAGGTAAACCGTTCTTGATTTACATCAAGGCGATGAACCATTCGATAAGTGCTTTATTAGCACAAGACGATGATAATGGTCACGAACAGGCAGTCTATTATCTAAGTCGGACCTTGATAGGCGCCGAGTCTCGATACCCAATGATCGAGAAAGAATGTCTCGCATTGGTGTTTGCGGTACAGAAGATGCGACATTACTTAGTTGGCCAGACGATTTACGTCATCGCTAATGTTAATCCGGTACGGGTATTCATGACTCAACCAGGTTCGATGAATTGGAGGTTGGCAAAGTGGGCCCTCCTCTTGTCCCAGTATGATTTGCACTTCAAACAGCAGAAGTCAGTCAAAGGACAAGCGATTTGTGATCTTTTGGCGGCAAGTCCGACAACAGACACAGTTGAGGTATATGATGATTTACCAGATGAAACCCACGAGGTTAATACCACATCACACCAACAAGTATGGCAGTTATACTTCGATGGTGCTTCGAGAGCAGTTAATAAGGCAGTAACCCCTGGATGTCCTAAAGTCACATCCGGAGTTGGAGTGGTCTTAGTTTCCCCAGGGAAGCACGTGATGCCCCGAGCTTATTCACTGACGAGTCCATGTTCCAATAACGTAGCCGAGTACAACGCGCTCATCATTAGACTCAGTTTCGCCAAAGAGCTGGAGGTCGAGTATCTCGAAGCTTTTGGGGACTCTCAATTGATAGTCAACCAAGTTCGTGGAGAGTATGAAGTCAGGAACCCAGATCTGATTCCGTACCACCAAGAGGCTGTCAGAATGACAGATTCTTTTGAAGAATTCTACATCGAATACATCCCACGTCTCCAGAATGCTTATGCGGATGCACTGGCAGCACTAGCAGTATCACTCGTGCAACCGCCCGAAACTGAACTGCTAGTCACAGTAAGATCACACCAACTCTGCATACCCATATACGATATGGAGGTTGAAGAGGAGGATGATAAAAACGAGAACGCCAAAGAGGTGAACTCAACCCAAATCGGGTCCGAGTCCCGAGATTGGCGTTTTCCCATCATCGATTACGTCCAATACGGTATTTTGCCGGAGGACGTAAAGGAAAAAGAATCTATTCGCCGAAGAGCACCACGGTTCTTTTACAATACCGAGACCCGTACGCTATATCGCCGGGGGTATGATGATTTGCTTCTCCGATGCCTTTCGAACGAAGAAGCAAAAAAAGTTCTTAAGGAAGCACATGAAGGAGAATGCGGTGCGCATCAGCCTGGTCCCAAGCTGTATGATCGAATCAGAAGAATGGGATATTTCTGGCTAACAATGGTTCGTGACGCGATCGAGTACGCCCGAGAATGTCACGCTTGCCAAGTGCATGTGAATTATATGCACCAACCTCCGGAGCGATTGCACACATCAACCACGTCTTGGCCATTCGAGACATGGGGTATGGATATTGTCGGTCCTATCTTTCCTCCTTCAGTCAAAGGTGATCGATTTATTCTCGCTATCACCGACTACTTTTCAAAGTGGGCTGAAGCCATTCCGCTTAAAGAAGTGAAGACGAACAACGTCATCAACTTCATCAAGCATTACGTCATATACCGACACGCGTGCCGAGGCGGATCATTCATGACAACGGTCCACAATTTATAAGCAACGCCTTCATCAGGTTTTGTGACAAATTCAAAATTCAGGACGTTTCGTCGACAGCTTATTACCCCGCTGCGAATGGATTAGCTGAGGCTTTCAACAAGACGATCATCAAGATCCTGTCAAAGCTTGTGAAGACTAATAAACGAGATTGGGACGATAAACTCGGCGAAGCGCTCTGGGCTTATCGCACCACAATACGCACTCCTACAAGAGCCACTCCATATTCTCTGGTGTACGGATGTGAAGCTGTGCTACCGTTAGAGATTCAAATCCCCTCCCTTCGGATCGCTCTCGCAACTGAGATGACGACCGACGAGCAGCACCGAAAACGTCTTGAGGAACTCGAAAGGTTGGACGAAAAGCGCTTGGAAGCTCAACAGCACATCGAGTTCTACCAGGCTAGGATATCCAGGGCTTTTGACAAAAGGGTTCGCCAAAGAAGCTTCAAGGAAGGAGATCTGGTCCTCGCTGCTCGCCGACCAATAATCCTCACCTCTAAGAAGAAAGGTAAATTCGAACCTAAGTGGGAAGGACCGTTTGTGATAGATACAGTCTATTCGAACGGCGCTTATCGCTTAATTTCTCTAGAGGGTGACAGGCAACTAATGCCAATAAATGGGAAGTTTTTGAAAAAGTACTATCCCTAGTACATTCAGGACAACTCATTTATCGGGAAGTTCCTTGAAGAATATTATACTTAATATTCCGGAGAATAACCCAAGTTCATTTTCATCACCAAAATCCCTCACTGATCAATTTCAATTGACAGTGAGTCCACCAAAAAGGTCCACTCTCAATTCGGAGTCCCCTGAGGTGGCTCGGCAGCCGAGCCACCCTGAGGTGGCCCGACTCCCCCCCCCCCCCTCTCTCTTTTGTGCACACATGCACAGTTTTGAGTGCCTATAAATAGGCGGGGTGGTTGTTCATTTGAGAGGACTTTTGGTTGAACTTCTAAAGAGCCGAAACTCTGCCGGATTGTCATCTCAACTCGGAATTGTGAAGGCTTGAAGCTTGGACCCTCGGATTCAATTCTTGGCGAGCACCCGCAACAAACAAGGTAGGAGTTCGAAGAGGCTAATCCTCAGATCTACGTCGTTCTACTCCGGATCTAAGCTTCGTTCTTAGATCCCGAGATTCGAGCGGTCGTTTCCTTGGTGAAACGATCCCTCCCGGCTATTATCTCCTTAGTGGGATAGTACCCGTAATACGTCGTAGATCTGCTCGGATCCAGATCTCGCGGTGGTCAACGGTAAGCAACCCCGGCGCAGGCGAAGAACCCACAAAGCGAGCAACCGGAAAACAGGAGCTCGCGATCTGTTCGTTAAATAAGGAAAGTTGTAATTTTTCTTTGTTTTCTTTGATTTTCATTGTAACCGGCTCTTATAAAAAGACCGGATTTTTGTAAACGCAAAAAGTTGTTAACAAGATAGCAATGACATCGTCAATGAAGAAAAGTCTGATTTTTTCTGCGAACAAGAGCAACAAACCGTCGTATGACTTTCGATACAACGTCTTGGTGGTCGAATCATAGTAGAATCTCGTGGCATGTCTCCGGACAGACTCTCGCTCCCTTGCGTCTTTGGGCAATATGCCGTATAGGATGTAGTCGATGATTGGGAGATGCCAATCTTTCAGATCGGGCTGTTCCGAGACCTGATGGATGGTGTTCGCTTCTGGGACGTCTTTCAGCTGAAAGAGCCTCCTTCTCGCCACTGTGTTCAATTGGGTCGTCCCTAATGGTTAGGCCAGGTTAGCCGCCAAGGAGGCGAGGGCATCCGCATGTGTGTTCTTGGATCGTAGCACGTGCTCAATGCGGAAACTCTCGAATGACTCCACTAGCTTGATAGCTGCTTTATGGAGAGGGATTAGGTCGTCGTTTCTAACTTCGTACTCGCCGGTCATCTGCTTGATAATGAGTTGGGAGTCGCCGTAAGCTTCGAGATGTTGTATCCCTAGCTCCTTTGCCAACTCGAGCCCGATGAGTAATGCATTGTACTCAGCCACGTTATTGGTGCACGGTTCTGTCAAAGAAAAGGCCCGGGGCAACACGTGGTTATGCGGAGAAATGAGAACTACCCCCACTCTTGCGACAATAGAGCCGTTCGTGGCTGCGCGAGACGTGCCATCGAAGAACATCTGCCACACTTTCGGCAACGAGGTCACGTTGGCTTCGGGCGGTTCATCTGGCAAATCTTCAAACAAGTCGGTTTTTGCCCCCAGCGAGTGACTAGCCATGAGATCGCAGATGGCCTGCCCTTTGACCGACTTCTGTAGCATGAAGTGAATGTCATACTGAGAGAGCAGAAGTGCCCACCTAGCCAGGCGCTAGTTTAACGCCGCGGGTTGTGTCATGAAGACCCGAATGGGGTTCATCCGGAAGATGACATGGATTGTCTGGCCGACCAAGTAGTGTCGCCTCTTTTGGATGGCGAACACCAGGGCCAAACATTCTTTCTCGACCATCGGGTACCGTTGTTCGGCGCCCTGTAGGGTTCTACTTAAGTAGTAGATGCCTTGCTCATGGCCCGCGTTGTCATTTTGTGCCAAGAGGGCACCTAGAGAATGCTCCATGGCCCGTATATAGATGAGAAATGGCCTTCCCGAGATCGGCGTCGCAAGGACGGGTGGGTTCGAGAGGTAAGCTTTGATCTCTTCGAAGGCCCGCTAGCAAGGCTCGTCCCATACGAAGGAGGTGTCTTTCTTCATAAGCTTGGAGAACGGCTGTCATTTGCCCGAAAGATTTGAGATGAATCTTCGGATGTAGGCCAATCGTCCCTAAAGACCTCTTAATTCTTTGAGGTTCCGGGGCGGTTAAAGCTCTTGAATGGCTTGCACCTTGTCTGGGTCGATTCGGATCCCTTTCGTTGTGATGACGAAACCGAGGAATTTACCATTAGACATCCCTAGAAATGACTTCGTAGGATTCATCTTGAGTTGGTGAGTCCTCATGAGTTCGAACATCGCCCTTAGGTCCTGGAGGTGGTCGTCTTTGTGGAGACTCTTCACGACCAGGTCGTCCACATAGCACTCCACCGTCTTCCGCAGGTGCTCTCAAAAGATCATGCTCATGGCGCGTTGATAGGTCACGCCGGCATTCTTGAGCCCGAAGGGCATAATCGTGTAGCAGTATACCCCCATGGGGGTTCGGAATGAAGTATACTTCTCGTCCTCGGGGTGCATTTTGATTTGGTTGTACCCTGAGAAACCATCCATGAAGGACATCCTCTCAAATCCGCACGTGTTATCGATGATGACATCCGTGATGGGTAGAGGAAATTCGTCCTTAGGGCATGCGGCATTGAGGTCTCTAAAGTCGATGTAGATGCGGATCTTATCATTTTTCTTCAAGACCGAAACGATGTTAGCTACCCAGTCGGGGTGCTGTTCCTCTCTGATGAAACCGGATTCGATGAGTTTCTTCACTTCAGCTTCAATCGCCTCCATAATCTGAGGGTGAAAATGCCTCTGCTGTTGCTTGACTGGCTTGGCATCTGAGCTGATGTTGAGGCGATACGTGGTAACCCGCGGATCCAAGCCGGGCATGTCCTCATAATTCCATGCGAAGACGTCAATGTATTCCCGTATGAGGGCGATGAGATCTTCTTTTTCTTGAGGAGGTAGGCTGCTGCTGATGAATATGGGCTTGGGATTAGCGTCAGTGCCCATGTTTACCTGGCGGATTTCGTCTTCGGTCGGCGGTTCCTGTTGCTCGAAGCGACTATTCCACTAGGCGTTAACATGGCGATCCCATATCTCGTCATAAAGCGAAAGTTGTCCATCATCCGCTATTTTGACGGGATCCATCATAGCCATGTTGACTGTAAGGTCATCGAACAGATCTCTCACGCTGACATCCGAGTCCCATGCTGAGGTTACTGACGACTGATCTCTAGAACAGGCATAGTCGGAATCCTCGTTGACATAACAGCACAGGTCTGATGAGGAAGAGGAGTAGCCTAAGCCCCTCCGAGTCCTGTTGAAGTAATTCAAGGGTTTACCCCTGGGCACGCGGGCAGGTCGAATGACCGTTTTGCGCCCTCGGTCGTCATTCAGACCCTCTAGGCCAGTGAGGTCATATCCCATGTCACTCATCATGCGCCTGGCGACTTGGCTGTATTGTGAAAATTGAGGCGCTGGGTCCTCGTCTTCAGATTCATCCCATAGGGTGCGTAGGGGACGATCTATTCGGCCGAAATAATATCTCTTTGATAATTACTTCGGGCTGGCACAACGAGTACAGCTTGGACGACTCAATCGGCCGTGTTCTTGCGACGTACGACGAGCATACTGGCAAGTGTAGGGAGGGATCATCGTAAAGTCTTGCCCATAGGTCATTAGGTTCATCAACCTCAGACGCAGAACAAGACGACACATAAGCAAAGTTGGACTTTTCATTTATGACAATCTTCTCCACCTGAACAGCGTTGGTTACATGGTGGCTTTCATAACTGATTACAATTGACTCGAAGTCGTTTAGAATTAGGTTATCGATGTATTCAGGTTCGCTATCCGCCTCGTTGCCGCTCTCTGGTTCTTTAACTGGTGGCTCGACGGGGTCTTGGTACAACAGGGAATCCGTGAAGTAGTTTTCGACGCCTTTGAAGGGTTGTTTGTCGGCCACCATTGTTTTCACTCGTTCGTAGTCGTCCACATATTTCAGGCATTGGTGAAGGGTGGATGGGACTATCCGGTTGCCATGGATCCACGGGCGCCCTAAGAGCACGTTGTAGGATGGCTCGGTATCGATGACGTAATAGGTGACCTCCGTCTTCATGTCGCCTATCCGGCATTTCAGGCGGATCTTGCCCAACGGCCATGTCCCCGTGGCGTTAAAGCCAAAAATGGTCGTGGTGGTCGAGGACAGACGTTGTGGCGATATTCCCAGGTGCTTGATCAACTTTAAGGGTACGATGCTCAACGCAGAACCCGGGTCGACTTGGATCCGATCCACTTTCGCCGACCCGACGTATCCCGTGAAGTACAACGGTCGATCATAAGACGTGCTCTTGATGAGCATGTCCTCGGGAGTGAAAGTGATGTACGGGACTCGTCTCTCGGTGATTTGGTAGCAAACTGCACATTCTTGTTCTGCCCCTGTCTCTTTCGAGAAATGGGTGGAGAACGCCTCTAAGTCGGCCAACGCCTCTTGTAGGCCCTCCCGGGTAGACCTAGATAGCCGAAGGAGGTCGTACATGGTAATTCGCGCAGGGATGCTTTTCAGCTGTGCGAGCACGTTGAACCGGAAAGGTTGGCAGCTTGAGCTTGGTCCGTCCGGATTGAGAGGGGCTGTCACGGCTGGCTTCGTGGGAGGTCCAGCCGGGTTCTCCACCCTTGTTGGATATTCCTTCGTGACTTCCTTCCCCGCTCTCGTGGCGAAGACGTTGGTGTCCTCTTCGAAATCAGTCAGGGCGGTTATTGCCGTGTTATTTCTACCTAGGATGGCAGAGACGACGTTGCAATGTTTTCCCTTAGCCTCCTTTGAAGGCCTTGTAGTTCATTGCTCATCGTTGAGGAGGTCTGGATGAACCCACATTACCTGCCCCGATGGCAGAGTCTGTGGGATCAAACCCTTCCCCCGCTGGTTGTGAGGATCGTCATTGGTGATCTTCAAGATCGCCTTAGGGATAGGAATTACCCCTGCCGGAGCTTAAACCTCCGGGAGATCTGTCCCAAAGCTCAAAGTGATCATGTTCGTAGTCACCTGCTTTTGAACTTTCTCCTTCTTCAAAACCCCCGCGTCGTAGAGGGCCTGGAGTTTGTCCTTGAGGACGTAGCACTTGGTTGTGTGGTGGCCAAGGAATCTGTGATAGGCACAGTAACTCGGGTCACCGGTTTTGTTCGCCTCCTCAGGTTTCGTAGCTTCTGGCAGTTTGATTCGACCGCTCTTGAGTAGCGTATCGAACGTTACCACCACTTGGTCTTCCTTGAAGTCGTATTGCCGTAGGGGGCGTTGCTCGAATTGTCTGGGCTTTGGCCTTTGAGCAGCCTTCGGCGTCGGGGCGGAATCGACTGCCATGATCTCTTTTCCTCTCATTCCAGGGGGATTCTTTGGCACAGCCGGCTCCGCGGCTCCCTTCTTGGGCTGTGGTTCTTCAGCCTCTAGCCTCTTGATCATGTTTTCCACCTGTTCTCCCTGACGCACAAGCTCTTTCCACGTCCGAGTTTCTACCGTGCCTATTTTGGATAAAATATGGATCGACAGGTTGTTGCGGCACATCTCGATCAATGTTGACTCGGAAACTTGGTCCCGGCAGTGTACCGACCAGTTCTAGAATCTTTTCACTAAGTCATTGACCGACTCTGACTTCTGTTGCTTTTCAGCAAGGAGAGTGGCCATTGACACTTCCGTGTCATCGTCGAAGAAGCGGGCCAAAAAGAGCCTTTCGATGTCGGCCCATGACTTGATAGAGTCAGGTTCCAACTTGCGGAACCATTCAAAGGCTACCCCCTTAAGGGTACCTATGAATAGTTGAGTGAGAATGGCGTCATTCCTCGTAAGAAATCTAGTCTGTGCCATGAAGTAGTAGATGTGCTGCGAGGGCAAACCTTTGCCGTCGAATTGTACCAAGCTGATCGGCTTGAACTTCACCGGGTACGGGACCGTATCCCATTCGATAGGATAGGGACGGACCAGCCCCAGCTTGTTCATATTTTGCTGAAGCTTTAGCGCATTGAGCTGGTCTTGGAACTCATCGAACCTTTTGTCACGGACGCTGTCGGTATGCGACGTCCCTAGCGACGTTTTGGAAGAGTAATCGGACTGCGGATTACTGTTATCTTCCGTTTCAGTCACCGGGCGATGGGGAGGTACCCATTCCTTGTCCCCAGTTCGCCGGGGTAAGGGATGCTGAGTTCTTTTCTTCTTCTTCTTCTTGTTCAGAAGTTGCTCCATTATCTCTCTTAGAGAGTCGATGGTCGCCTGCTGTTCTTCTAGCTTTTGAGCTACTGTTTGCTCGTGAGCCAGTTCAGTCATGTGTACCCTCGCCGGTGCGTC
>BQKN01067459.1:10856-25822 GCA_022839385.1 Asparagus kiusianus
ATAGTCTTTTCATATCTTGCATTCATATCTTGCATGGGTCCCTAGGTATCATTAATGGATAGAAAGTTTGTTGGATGGTCCACTTAAGTTGACATAAAAAAAATTCTACCAAACAATATTTAGTTCTAGATCTGTTTTGTTTAAAACTTTACCAAACTAAGTTTGACTTAAAACGAATTCACATAGAAACTAGTTTAGTCTAATCAATGCTAAGTGTAAGTCCATCAATACTACACTCGATTAATTTCAAAGTTGCTGACTCTTAATATTCCAATGGCATCATAAACTTATTTCTCTGACACCAAACGATAAATTTATGATGTCATGTCCATAGCTAGCAAAATCAGCTTCGTAAATTGAGTCCAGCTAGCTAGAACCGCCCAAATAAACGACGTGGCATATCCTGACCCTACCCACGTGGCATATCAAACCCCCTAAAACCCACTTAATTAGGGGCAGCAGGCCCGTGAATCAAAAGGTTTATGATGCGTGTAAGCTATTTGAAAAACACACGTTAATAAGTTTGTATGTTTGCAATGTATATATGTTAAATATGAGCATTTGTAGGAGAGATAAATCCAATCAAATTTCGTTTGTTTGGGTACTGATTTTGCCACATGTGACTTTTAGGAAATCGCATCTGATTTTACATGACGAGTCCAAATCCGCTACATGAAAAATACGAACCCAACATTAGTTATATTTGATAAAATTCCATAGTCTTAATTAAAACCCGTGGATCTTCGATTTTCAATTCAACGCAGGGTTGAAAAGTCCTTAGAAAGTGAATGGAATCAAACAGTTCCTTATACTCACCGGAGTCCCGGCGAGCCTGCAATGAGGCCAGCGCCGACCTCAGCACTGCCTCCACCTCCCTTTGCCACCGCATCAACACCGACACGTTCCTCTCCGCGAGTCCGGCTAAGCATGTGGCATGCCCTGCAAGCGCGCCGCTCAGCCACGCGTGCGCATCCGCCGTATCGTAGTTCTCTCCGGTGAAGAGTCTCCGAACTCGGGCCTCTCCGTTGGCATAGAGCTCCGCACAATCGGCCCATGGGCCTGATTTTTGGGCCTTTTCTTCTATGTTGTCCGTATTAAGGCCCGATAACGCCAAGGTTCGGGTTTTTGCTAGGGTTAGAGCATCAAGGGCTCGGAGGACTGATTCATTTTCTTTTGTGGGTGTACAGGAGACGGTGAAGGCTAGTAGAAGGAGAAAGAGTGAAGCCTTTAGTATATTTGACATCTCTTGTCTAAATTTTTTTTTTCTGTACTTGTGTACAAAACTTGAGTGTCCGTAATGAAACTTATAGGGAGGTCAAAGGGGAGGAGGGGTTACACATGGGAGATGTTGGTGAACAAGTGTCAAAAGCTTCAGCTAGGGGCTCGAATACGTGCCAAGAGTACGTGATGAGGAATCGGGCGGGGTTTATATGGGAGTGAGTGTGAGCTCGTGAGGGCCAACATGTGTTGGCTTGGATGGGAGTCGCATTAATATATGCATGAAGAATATTATAGGAACAAATGAGGGTTTGGATGTACTTGGGTTGAGCTCGGCACGTACGTTTTGCATGCAGATGTGCAGACAAGGAAAAAGAATGGTTTTTTTCTCTCCTTTTTCTGGAATTCTGGTGACATTTTATATGACTTTTAGGCTTTTAATTAGCGCAAAATGAGAAAAAGTTAAAAGGAGTCTTGTCAGGAACTAGAGCGTAAGAAATCTTGTTTTATAAGGGTTTAAATACGTGCACGTACACGTGAGAAGGTTAAAATTTTAGAAGACTCTTCTATATTTAATTAAAAGGCCCCTATTTGTGACAATCTGGTTAGCTAGGCGAAGAGAGAGAGAGAGAGAGAGAGAGAGAGAGAGAGAAGAGAGAGAGAGAGAGAGAGAGAGAGAGAGAGAGAGAGAGAGAGAAGAGAAGAGAAGAAAAAGGGAAAAAGAAAAGAAAAGAAAAAGAAAACATCATGCTACCGATTTGGAGCAGAGCTAGGATTTACGATTGTATTTTATGTAGTTAAATCTGAACTGAGTTTAAATTTAATTCGGAGCAGAGCAAGGATTTAATTATAGCTTTAATGTTTGACGGTCTTAATGGTGCTTTTTAGCAAGCGATTTCAACGCTGCTAACTTGCGCCCCCGCTTAGATCTCAATCGCAAAGAAGAAGAAGAAAAGTGAGAAAAAAATCTTTAGTATAGGATTGAGAGATTTCAAGTTTTGGCTAGGTTTTGATGATCATTCTGATACAAATTTAGGCGAAGATGATGAAGATTTTGATTCCAATGTGATGGGGTCAACGGGACCAAAAGGAGAAAAGAAGAAGAAATCAATGATGGAAATTCTCAATGTTATGGATTCTCATCACTCTCAAGTTGCTCCTCAGGTGATCGGTAAGCAATCTCGTCATCTCAGTAAATCTCTGATCTCTTGCAATGGACTGGGAGCTCTGGTAGAGTTCCTTGGGCTGAAGATAGCAAAAAATAATGGACGATAATTCATGAAATAATAAATTTTGAACTCAACAAAACTATTTGCCAATAAGTAGAAATAACTAAAAAATAGTCAAAAATCATTGTTTATCTCTTATGAAATAATAAATTTTGGACCTCATAAAATTATTTGCCAATGGATTGAAATTAATAAATATGACAAAAAATTAGGGCTATAGCTCATGAGATTATGCATTTTTATGTCTGCAAAATTCTTTTTCTAAGGGTAAAAATAACTAAAAATGGCCAAAAACATAGGTTATAGCTGATAAAACCCTAATTTTTAGACTTAGCAAAATTATTTCTCAATAAGTAAAAATTAATAAAAATAATTTAAAATAGCGAGTTACAACTCATTAAATTTTAAAATTTTAATTTTTAAAATTATTTACCAATGAGTAAAAATGACTAAAAATGATAAAAAAAATCATGGGTTATAGCTCATGAAAACATGATCGTTTTTACTTTCATAAAGTTATTTGCTAATGGGTCGAATTTACTAAAAATATCTAAATATCATGGGTTATAACTCATAAAATTATAATCATTTTACTCTACAAAAATATTTGACAATAGGAAGAAATGACTAAAAATGGCCAAAATAATGTGCTATAGCTCAAGAAATCTTGAATTTTAGCCTCCATGAAATTATTTGCTGATAGGTTAGAATGACTAAAAATTACCAATAATCATGGATTATGCATCATGAAATCATAACTTTTAGACTCTATAAAACGTTTTTGCTAATGGATTAAAATAATAAGAAATAATCAAAAAAGCATGAGTTATAGCTCATGAAATCCTAAATTTTAACATTCATAAATTTACTTGTCAATAGGAAGTAAACTCATAAAAACGGTAAAAAATCATGGATTATAGCTCATGAAATCATGAATTTTGGTCTCCATGAATTTATTTGCTAATGGGAGTAAACTAATAAGAATGGGTAAAATCATTTTTTATAGCACATAAAATCGTGAATATTGACTCTACAAAATTATTTGTCAATGGGTTAAAATAAATAAAATAGTCAAAAACATGAGTTATCACTAATAAAATCATACATTTTGGCCTTCATGAAATTATTTTCTAATATGTCCATGTGACTAAAATGGCAAAAAAAATCATGCATTATAGCTCATGAAATCATGAATTTCTAACTCCGTAAAATTATTTGCCATTATGTAGAAATGACTAAAAACAACCAAATATCATTAGTTATAGCTCATGAAATAATTGGTTACAGCTCATGAAAAATCGTGAATTTTGGACTCCGTAAAATAATTTGATAATAGGTAAAAATGACTAAAATGGCCAAAAATAATTAGTTATGGCTCATAAAATCGTAACTTTTGGACTCCACAAAATTATTTACTGAGGGATCAAAATAAATAAAAATGATCAAAAATCATGGGTTATAGCTCATGAAATCATGGGTTTTGACCTTCATGAAATTATTTGTCAATGGGTCGGAACATGTATTTATTTGCAAATGGGATGAAATGAAAATTAAAATGGCCAAAATTAAGGTTATAGCTCATGAAATCATACATTTTTGCCTCCGTAATTTTTTTTCTCTTGGGTAGAAACGACTAAAAATGGCTAAAATTTTTATTTATAGCTCATGAAATCGTAAATTTAGGACTACATGAAATTATTTATTATTGGTCGAAATGATTGAAAATGACCAAAAATCATGAATTATAGCTCATAAATGGGTGCATTTTTACCTCCTAGAAATTTTATTCCCGTGGGTAGAAATGACTAAAAAATAGTTAAAATAATAGGCTACAGCTCATAAAATCATGAGTTTTGGACTATGTGAAATTATTTATTATCAGTAGAAACGACTAAAAATGGCCACAAATTATAGGTTATTACCCATGAAATATTGAACTTTGGACTCCGCGATTGGAAATGGGCCAAAACAAATAAATACGGTCAAAATGTGTGTTATAGCTAATGAGATCATGCATTTTTATCTCCATGAAATTCTTTTTCCTAGGGTAGAAATAACTAAAATGATCAAAAATTATGGGTTATAGCTCATGAATTGTGAATCTTAGATTCTGTGAAATTAGTTGTCAATTGGTAGAAATGACTAAAAATGGTCAAATATTAGGGGTTGTAGCTCATGAAATAAGAATTTTAGACGACATGAAACTATTTGTCAAAACAATTAAAAATAATAAAAAACCATGGGTAATAATAGCTCATGAAATTATTCGCCAATTAGTCGAAACAACTAATAATAGCCAAAATTATGGGTTATATCTTATGAAATAATAAATTTTAAACTCCGTAAAATTATTTGCTAATGAGTAGAAACTGCTAAATATGGCCAAAAGTCTTGGTTTATTGCTGAAGAATCATGAATTTTGAACTCTGTAAAGTTTTTTGCTAATAGGTCAAAACGACTAAAAGTTGCCAAAAATCATATGTTATAGCTCATAAAATCATGAATTTTAGCATCTATAAAATTATTTGCTAATAGGATGGAGTGAATCAAAATGGCCCAAAACTATGGATAATATCACAAGAAATAGTGAAAATCATGAATTTTGACCTCTGCGAAATTATTTACTAATAGGATGAAGCAAATCAAATTGGCACAAAATTATGGATAATATCACAAGAAATCTTGAATTTTAGACTCCGAGAAAAAAAGTTTATTGCTTCAAAATTTTAATAGATTCAATTTTCTTACATGCATTTTGAACAGTTGAACTTTTTTTTGGTAAATGAAAGATTTTATTCACAAACCAAAAATAGTGAAGTTAATTACATCAATATGCTCAGATTGAGAGAAATCTGAGAGCTCAACCACAACTAACAAAGAGAAAGCTAGCCAATCTAAAGACTACAGGGAATGAAACCAGACCCTATCTTCATTCGGTAGTGGAGGCTTATTGATCAAGGATAGCCATATACATTTCAATTTTAATATCCCTGATAATCTGGTTAGAGCTCCTGCTTTTCAATTTGAAGATCCTCTCATTTCTCTCTTTCTAGATATTATAAACCACTGTTGAAAGAGCCATTCTTTTAACTTTCAACTTGAAGCCTTTCACCCTCAACCTGTTGCAGTACCAATCAAGAAGCAAGATCTAATCACATGTCCTCCAATTAAATTTGAGTCATTCCATAACCCCATTCCAAACAGTCATAGAGAAACTGCACTCAAAAACAGATGTTTACGGCTTTCCAAACCACCTTCACACAGAGAGCAAAGATCAGATTGAATAACCCCTCTCCTAAGCAATCTATCTTTTGTAAGTAGCCTATTTTGGATGGCCAACCACAAGATAAAAGAGTGCTTAGGAAGATTTGAGCTCTTCCAGACTGTATCAGACCAAGGTGTAGATACATTGATATTCACTGGAGTTAGGATTTTATACAGCTTTGAGAGGTGAACCTTGGAGTGATTATAACAAGACCTGATCATGTGTTGCTTTAGAATATCAGTTCCTCCAACAAGATTCACTGCTTTGTCCCTTGCTTTTAACAACTGTTTCTATAGCCAAGAATCCCCTGAACAGTTGAACTTGAAATGCTTAACATTGCAAAATATGGATCCGAACATACGCAAGAAACTCCAGAACTTTTACATTCCATAGATAAACGAAGTGTGAATTTATATTCATTGGTATTGACGATCAAACTTTGAGTAGAGAAGATCGGCAAGACTGTATGTTTCTCAACAAATTAAGGTGCAGACGAGAAAGACAAAGCTGACAAGAAAAATGCACACGGAAGTGTTTGAGGCCACGACACCCTCAGCATCCTCAAGGATTAGAGGGAAACGGAGAGATAAAAGACAGATAATTTAAAATTGTAAACAAGGTAGTCACCGATCCTATAGGCATGTATAGCTTGATTGTAGGGATTGTAAACAAGGTAGTTAGCAATCCTATAGGCATGTAAATCATGGCATGATTGTAGGGATTGTAAACAAGGTAGTTAGCAATCCTATAGGCATGTAAATCATGGCATGGCTTGATTGTAGGGATTGGCCTGTTATATAGGATCTGATTGTTAGGATCTGTTGTAATCCCTACCATGTACAAATTGTCTATATAAAGAGAATGAAACCCACGGGGGGGAATTAAGGCAAATTCTTTATTTTTTCTTGGTATCAGAGCCAATCCAATCTACCCCCTCCATCACCATGACAGGTTCCAGCGCCGATCTTACCTCACAAATCTCCGGCATCCTGGCTTCCTCCCCGAGCGATTCTACCATGTCTTCTTTCATCAAGTCTTCCACCATCGCTACCGCTATCACTTGCAAGCTAACGCGCACCAATTTCTTGCTTTGGAAGGCGCAAGTCGTTCCCATCTTACGGGGTGTCCAGATTTTTGGATACCTCGATGGCACTACACCGATGCCCGTTGCCATGGTGACTGAGGGAACCGACACCGATGCAAGGCAGGTCTTGAATCCTGCCCGTGCTACCTGGATCGTCCAGGATCAGGCCATTCTTGGTGGCCTCTTGTCCTCAATGACAGAGGACGTTCTGCCTCAACTCATCCGTCAGATCGACACGTCCGGCCAGTTGTGTGCATCACTCCACACCATGTTCTCCGCTCAGCACCGCGGGAATTCAATCCAGATCCGCGCGCAGCTCTCGAACACGAGAAAGGGCGACATGAGCGCAGCAGAGTATTATCAGAAGATGACGGGACTCGCTGATACTATGGCGCACATTGGACGTCCCATGTCCGATGAAGAGGTGATCGGCTACATACTCGCCGGTCTGGGGCCGGGCCATAGTGATCTCTTCACCGCCATCACTGTGCTGAGCAATCAGCGTGCGGTGACGCTTCCGGAGTTCTACTCCTATCTGATTTCTCATGAGACCCAAGCCACGCTGATGAGCGGCACGGCGGAGTTCACGTCATCCGCCAACAACGTCACGCGCCAGGAATCCAACGCTCCTCGTCGTAACAACAGCAACAACGGCTACACCACCAATAACAACAACCATAGGAATAACTACCGCAACGGCGGTGGTGGTCGCGGACGAGGCCGCGGCCGTGGCAGGAACAATGGTGGCTCTCACTGCCAAGTGTGTGGCATCCCAGGCCACATTGCGTTGAACTGTCGCAACAGGTCAATCACTCCTATCAGCCAGATGAATATCGTGGTGGAAACAGTGCGACCACGGGAGGCTACAACGGTGACACAAACTGGTATATTGATACTGGTGCTACGGATCATCTTACGAGTGATCTCGATCGGCTGTCCATCCAGGAGCGCTACCATGGCAAGGATCAGGTGCAAGTGGCCAACGGAGCAGGTTTGCATATTTCCCATATTGGTCATTCTACAATTTCCGGTTTAGATCGTCCTCTTGCTCTTAAAAATATCCTTCATGTTCCTCATATCAATAAGCATCTCCTCTCTGTTCATAAACTTGTTTCTGATAATAATGTCTTCATTGAATTTCACGCTGATGCTTTCTTTGTTAAGGACAAGGCCACGAAGAAAACGCTTCTACGCGGTAGGAGCAGAGGAGGTCTCTATCCAGTGCCGTCCAGTTGCTCCTCTTCCACCACTTCCCATCATGCATCGTCCAGTGTCAAGGTGTCGTCATCGCAATGGCATCAGCGTCTTGGTCATCCTACTTCCACAATTGTTAGGTCCATCTTGAAGTTAAATAAATTAGACTGTTTTTTTTATTATGAGTCCTCTGTGTGTGATGCATGTCAGCGTGCAAAGAGTCATCAACTCCCCTATAATAATTCTGTTCGTGTCACCACATCTCCACTTGAGCTTATTCACTCCGATGTTTGGGGGCCAGCTCAAGCATCTACTGGAGGTTTTAAGTATTATGTAAGTTTTGTGGATGATTACAGTCGTTATACTTGGATCTATCTTATTAAGAATAAATTTGATGTTGAACAAATCTTTTATAATTTCCAAAAACATGTTGAGCGACTTTTGAATTCCAAAATTCGCACTGTTCAATCTGATTGGGGTGGTGAGTATCACCGGCTTAATAAATATTTCCAGAGTTTAGGTATTTTGCACCGTGTTTCGTGCCCTCATACATCACAACAAAAAGGAGTGGCCGAGTGAAAGCATCGTCACATCGTTGAAACAGGCTTGGCCCTCCTTGCGCACTCCTCCCTTCCTCTTCGGTTTTGGGATGAGGCTTTCTTGACAGCTTGTTATCTCATCAATCGCATGCCCAGTCGTACTCTAAACAACTCTACACCCATCACACGCCTCCTCAACGTAACACCTGATTACTTCTTTCTTCGCATTTTTGGCTGCGCATGCTGAGCAAGTCTTTGCAAATATAACTCTCATAAGCTTGACTTCCGATCCAAACTATGCGTCTTCTTAGGGTATAGTTCCATGCACAAGGGGTATAAGTGCTTGGACAAAAGTACTGGACGGATCTACATATCACGTGATGTGATCTTTGATGAATCACGTTTTCCGTTTGCTACCTCACCTTGTTCAGTCACACCATCTTCTTTGTCCAGTGCTGTTTCCTTTCCTCAGTCTGAACCGGTAATTGTGAATGATCATATGCGAAATTATGACTTATCGCTCTTGTTGTCTAACACCTCAAATGCAGCTGTAGCTCCACCACCACCGACGCTCATACCCGTGCCTGTGATTCACATCCCGGGCACATGCAGCCTTGGGCCTGTTACACCTGGACTTGCTACACCACCTCCCGGTCCAGAATCTTCGCTGCCTCCGCCTCACGTCGACGCTGCACCACCTCCTGCACCTGGGCCTCAACTGGCCCAAGAACCCGACAACCTTGTGCCCGCACCTGCTGTTGCGAGCGATGTTGCTGTCCCAACTAATCCTGTTCAGTCTCCACATGGTGTCACTACACGTGGTCGTGCCAGAAAATCGTTTCCCAAGCAGTTCACCGACGGAACAGTTCGGTATGATCCGAACAGACGTGCTTTCTTCACCGAGCCAACCTCGCATCGACTGGCTCTCGCTGAGCCTGTTTGGCGCACTACCATGGAAGCCGAGTTTGAAGCACTTCAGAAGAACAACACGTGGGCTCTCGTTCCCCGGCCGGCTGGTGTTAATATAGTCGGATGTAAATGGGTGTTCAAACTTAAGCAGCACCCGGATGGCTCTATTGATAAGTACAAGGCGAGGCTAGTTGCACGCGGTTTTACTCAGCGATATGGCATTGACTATCAGGATACTTTCAGTCCGGTTGTGAAGCCTGCAACGGTTCACTTGATTCTTGCCCTAGCTGTGTCACGAGGATGGCAACTCCGACAGATTGATGTAAGCAACGCTTTTCTTCATGGCTTCTTGGATGAGGAAGTTTATATGCAGCAACCCCCTGGCTTCGAGGATTCCCGTCGGCCTCATTATGTGTGCAAACTCCAAAAGGCGCTCTACGGCCTAAAACAGTCGCCTCGTGCCTGGTTTTCACGACTTAGCGACAGATTATTCCAGCTTGGTTTTTAGTCTTCCAAGGCCGACACCTCTCTTTTCCTGTTTCATCATGGGGGCGTCACTATCTACATGCTTGTGTACGTGGATGACATCGTGGTTGCTGGCTCTTCTCAATCAGCAGTTGATCAGTTGCTGCGCGCCCTGTCTTCCTCATTTCCGATCAAAGATCTTGGACAGCTGCACTATTTTCTAGGGATTGAAGTCGTCTACAATTCAGGGGGAATCACCTTGATGCAGCACAAATATTCTTCTGACCTCCTTCACCGAGCTCACATGGAGAATTGTAAGAGCGTTTCAACCCCCATGTCTGTCACAGATAAGCTTGCTCGTGATTGTGGAACAGTGCTGGATGATGATGATGCTTTCAAATATCGAAGCATGGTAGGAGGTTTGCAATATCTTACATTAACAAGGCCAGATATTTCTTTTGCCGTTAATAAGGTATGTCAATATCTTTCCAAGCCCACTGATGTACATTAGGAGGCAGTCAAACGTATCTTAAGATAAGTCAAGGGAACAGCTGCTACGGGACTTTATCTCCGGCGCTCCAACTCTACACTTCTGAGTGTGTTTACAGATGCCGATTGGGCTGGCTGCATGGATGATCGCAGGTCTACTGGAGGTTTTGCAGTATTTCTAGGTCCTAACCTGATTTCATGGAGCTCACGCAAGCAACCCACAGTATCCCGGTCCAGCACTGAAGCTGAGTACAAGGCCTTGGCTAATGGGACAGCTGAAGCAACATGGGTACAATCCTTGCTGAAAGAAGTGGATGTATGTTAGCCGCGACCACCAGTATTATGGTGTGATAACCTTGGAGCTACCTATTTAACAGCAAATCCAGTGTTTCATGCACGAACGAAGCACATAGAGGTGGATTTCCATTTTGTCAGGGAGAAGGTTGCATTGGGCACTCTTGACGTCCGATTTGTATCTTCCAATGATCAGGTAGCTGATGGATTCACCAAGCCAGCCACTCGCTACATGCTTGATCGCCTACGACACAATCTGAACCTTGTCATGGTTAAGATTGAGGGGGAATGTAAACAAGGTAGTCACCGATCCTATAGGCATGTATAGCTTGATTGTAGGGATTGTAAACAAGGTAGTTAGCAATCCTATAGGCATGTAAATCATGGCATGATTGTAGGGATTGTAAACAAGGTAGTTAGCAATCCTATAGGCATGTAAATCATGGCATAGCTTGATTGTAGGGATTGGCCTGTTATATAGGATCTGATTGTTAGGATCTGTTGTAATCCCTCCCGTGTACAAATTGTCTATATAAAGAGAATGAAACCCACGAGGGGGGGGGAATTAAGGCAAATTCTTTATTTTTTCTAAAATTGCTATCGAAATGTACGCTATGAGTCATCAATGATACCTCTCCTTTCTTGAGTTATAAAATTAGTTTGGAGATTTTAGTACAGTTATTATTTTTACATACTAAACATGTTAGATTTCCCGAGTCAAAGAAAGTTCATGTAAATTATAACCATATGCAGTGGATCATATGCGCAAACACATACACACAGCTATATACTAAAAATATTATTGTTGAAAGTGAAGAAAAGATAAAGAAGACATGAAAAAAGGGAGTATAAACTTCGGCCGAACGATTTCATAGGTTCAATGCGGACGTTTGAGGGTAAACATGTAAGCTTTGTTAGCGAAAAAATGAAAAATATATAGATTGATTAAAAATGAAAACGTAGACCAACCCCCGCTAGAGGAAGGGCTTGAACCTTCAACCTTGTGGTTAACAGCCACACGCTCTAACCAACTGAGCTACTCCAGCTGACCTTATGAGTTCTATTTATTACGAGAATTAACTCGAGCACATATCTGCAAAAGACAGCAATTCAACACCACCGTGGGTATCTAAGACATTTTATTGGTGACCAATACGTGGTGATTAAAACCATTGAGTAGACTAGCAGAAAAGTAATATGCAAATTATACATCTGGTATGAAAGTAAATTTAGACAAATTGAACAAGCCTTTCATATGAAGCTCCCAAATTTTATTATTATTCATCTTATCAAATATATACATCTCTATGAGAGAACCATTTCTAACATTTGACATTGACTTTACGACACAACACGATCATGATGATTTCTAAACTCAAAACATGATAACATGAGCCAAGACTAATCGAAGTAAGTTTCACTGCTGGCAGTACGTAGTTTCAGCAACTGCAGTACAACCAATCAATTTCCTCCTCTGCAGCCTCTCTCAAAAGATCTACAAATTAACACCGGATGTTTGAGATGCGTTATTGGCATCACACAGCGTTGCGTTGTAACCGAGATTGCTCACCATCCTCTTCTCGTTCATGCATCCACATACACAGCTGAATAGCCTTTCGGTGCAGTGATCTCATACACGAAAACCATAAGACATCGGGATCACACGAGCAAAGAAGGAAACAATTAAACTCGATCGACAAGCTTACCCATAACCTTGACAATTTTGTGGCAGGGGAGTTTAGACTTTGGTTGTAAAGGGAGGCTAGAATCAAGCGGGGTGTACTTCGTGGCTCGATTTCGACTTGCAGTTGACACAGTTTTCTCGCGCAACGTGAAGCCCTTGAATTTCTTCATAGTTTTGCGTTGTGAACGAGGAGATAGGAGAGATAAGCTCATTAATTGATATTTCATTTTCGTTGCATGTGCCGCGCATCGTGATCGTGTTGTTATACGCCAATCGCGTACTACTTAATTATTAGGTGTCAAGGACGAAGCAGCCAAACAAAAGGATCGAGTTGGCGCAACTAGGCATCATTCATCAAATAGGGCTTAAGTTGAAGTTAGCACCAACTCCATCTCTAAATCCAACATCAAATAGGGCTTAATTAGTTGAAGTTAAATTGTATTTTCGTTCTGGAATCTTCCGTCTTAGTCCCATCAGATGGATAACGACAGCGATAAACCATTGAGTCGGATGTAAGGATCGATTTTCCCTTTCTTTTCTTTCTTTTTTTCCCCTTCCTTCTTCTTCTTCTTCTTTGAATCCATTTGATTATTTGAATTAATGGTACCTATCTAATTAAAACAACTCAGTAGCCGTACTAATTATTTGTTAGTCAATTTCCATGCCTCGACAAATTGAGAGTATAATGGAGCTCTGTCGGGTTGCTGAAGAAATATAAGAGAAAATCATATTGGAGACGGATTTTGGGGTGGAAGTTAGTTCGTGAACGCCTCCATAAATAAAAGTTATTTCAATGTGAAAAGGCACAGCAAAAAACCGGCCAATTTGTTTATTAAAATAAAATTTAAAAAATAAGTAAAAACCAACCTTCCTACAAAAAGACAAAAAAGAAGACGCATTCATCCCCCTGTAGGGACAAACCCATGGCCCAATAGAGCAGGATCCCAGCGAATAGTAGAGCAGAAATAATAAAATAAACACACAGATTTACGTGGAAAACCTCATAAATAAATTTGGGATAAAAATCACGAGCAATGATAGAAGAATCACTATGAGGAAAGACTTTGGAGTTATAATATCTCTTTATAAGGAGAAATTCTCTCTATTTTTCTCTCTCACTCTTCTATATGTGGAGTTGTTGTTTCTGGGATGATTTTTCCTGAAGAGTTTTGAGCCTATTTATAAAAAACTAAAAAAAATACTATTCCTAATTTTATAATATTTTTTCTTTCGGTGCAACTTCTTTCAGTGCATTAAGTTGGGGGCCTACCATATTTTTTTATTTTTTTATAATTGTGACTGTCAACAATTACGGCTAATAATGTACCACTTAAATATTCGATTGAGTATCAATAATATCTTCACATCATTCTTTCTATCTTACCATCTTCATGTTGTTCACATCTCTGACAGACCACAAAAGGATCGACACCAAATAAATTTGTCAGTATTGACTGTTTTTGTCAAAAAAATTTGCTAGGTTATCTTTAGTGTAAATTTTCTGCATATCCATTGTTCTTTCTTTCACTTTCTCACGAACGAAATGGTACTGAACTCGAATGTGTTTTGTCTTTGAAAGAAAGGATGATTTTTTTGTCAAATGTAAAACACTCAAATAGAAAAATATTCTTTTATTCATGCCTGGGTTCCTCCAGTATCATTCTCAACCATGTTACCTCTTTACTAGCTTGTGTAGTTGCTACATATTCTGTTTCTGTTGTTGATGTAGTCACAACTGACTATAATTTCGAAACATAGCTTACAACTCCGCTAGCAAGTACAAACACATAGTCTGTGGTTAATTTACTATTATCACGATCACCTGCATAATAAGAATTAACATATCTTCAACTTTCATAATGAGAAATTACTCCCATTAAATTTCTCAATCTCGAACTTCGTTACCATTGCTTCTATCATGAATAATAGCTTCTGCTATTTTACGTGAATAGTGACCGTACTCGTGAATAGTAACCATACTTGTGAATAGTATCGTACTCGTGAATAATACACAGTGTCTTCAAAGGATAAATAATAATCTAACTTATTTTCTGATGTAGAAGATCTACTTTTAGTGATAGCTACAGAGCATACGATAAACAGATATACGTACCCTAAGACAGGCTCTGATACCACTTATAGGGAAAAATCTGGGGCCCAATAGAACAAGGTCTCAGCGAATAGTAGAGCAGAAGTAATAAAATGAATACAAAGATTTACGTTAAAAACCCCCTAAATATATTTAGGGTAAAATCTACGGGCAGAAGAGTCTACTATGAAGAAAAACTTTAGAGTTACAATCTCTCTTTATAAAGAGAAATTATCTCTATTTTTCTCTCTCACTCTTTTATATGTGGAGTTATTATTGTTTCTGGCCTGAAGAGTTTAGGATTATTTATAGGCAACTGAAAAATTCCTTTTTCTAATTTTATAATATTTGTTCTTTCGGTGTAGCTTCTTTCAGTACATTTAATGTGTGGGTCCGCCACCCTTTTTATTTTGGGCATTGCTACAGGGACCCTCAAATGAGGGGACCCCAAAGGGACAGGTGAAGTGTCAGCACCAGGGGGTGCGATTTACTGTTCATGAACAGTAA
>BQKN01067459.1:26222-47135 GCA_022839385.1 Asparagus kiusianus
GTTAACCTGCTCAATTGATGATCATTAACTCTATTCGTGTGTATATATCTTACTCTATCACCTAAAGTTCCATAGACCTAGTTTTTTGTTTTATATGAATTCATATCTTTCTTTTTTTTAAGACATATAACAACTTAAATCATGCAAACCTCTTATAGAGATAGAAATAAATTTGTAAACAAGAAGAATAATTTTTTTCATGAAGAGAAAAATGTTCATACATACATACATAGATAGCGATGAGACTCGAATCACATTATTCACGAGTAAATAATTCGAGTCTTAAAATATTTGTAAATTATAAAGGAGCTATTGATTGCTGAGAGAAGGTCTTTTACACAATTCCAGAACTAAGAGTTACTCTCAAGTCCCACTATTGCGATAGGCTTTAGCTTCATGATTGTATAAATATTATAGCCCAATCTTAAGGCCCATAACAAGCATTATTGTTCCACACTCAATAATATGTTGCCATTAAATCCAGTCTTTGATTTCTCATTGTTCGGATAACGTACTTTAAATAAATTATTATTAACTAGCATTATTACACGAGCAAATTAACCCGCAATAGATGTGAAAATTTAATCCTCTCAAATTTTATATTAGAGGTGTACTTACAATAAAGTTCCATTAAGTTTCTAAGATATTTTTCTAATAATTTTTCATTTGAGATGTGTTATAGCCATTTTAGTAATGAAAAATAATATTCAATCAATGGTAGACAAGTGTCTCCCATTATGCGTAATCGAGTCAGCGCTTCAAGATAACCAGAGGCCCAATTCGGTCGACTTAACACGCCGACATTTTGCGAGGACGACTCGGAAGGCGTTACCTATCGACCCTTGGCTAAGTTGACTGCTTAATTGCCCTACTCGGCCGACTAATTTGCTGATATCTTGCGAAGACGACTCAAAAAACGGTGTTTCTCGACAACTAAACGAGTAGAAAGGTGACAAAATACCTCGATCCTCGAGCCCTCCCCTCCCCGTGCACTTTCGACCAATCACCTCGCAATAAATGCCCACATGCATTAGGGCGTCATCATTCCTCTGCCCCCAATAGTCTTTATGACACATCGGACCACATCGGCACCGCACACCCCTAATCACTTCGCATTAAATACCAAAGTAACATCTCCTCCACTCTTTGGTCGACACATGTAAAGCAGAGGCTGACGTGGCTTTCATGTCCTATTCTCGGCCGAAGTTATCATTCTACCCTTCTACCACCACTATAAATAGGGGTACTATTTTCAATAGGGTAAGATCTTTATCTCTAACTGTTGTGTCTGATATCAAACAAGATGAATTATGTTATATTAAATTAATTGAAATTGATCATGACATATATGTCAATTTCAGTTGTGTCGATTATTTTCATAAAAGAAAATAGTGCGCAACATAATTTGGTAGATTAGTTTCAAAGTATCATCCTAGGAACAATTTAGATAATGTTAATAAGAAGAGTATGTTTCATATTTTATCTTCAAATTATTATGTTTAGCTATTTTTAACGCTAATATGTAGATTTATTTTGACTTTTGACAATATTTAAATTACAATATATTCAAACTCCTATTATTGTATTTTTATTCATTTGTTATCTAATTATTTATTTTAGAAATGAAATTTATTATTTTATATTCATATCTATTACAACAAAAACTATGAGAAATTGGTGAGCTCTAGTTACATATCATAGTTTAGAACGGGGTCCGACTATATCCACTCCCAAACAGGGAGGGAGGGAGGGAGGGAGGGAGAGAGGGGGGGGGGGGGCCCATTTTTGGCAATTCCACTCCCAAACTACTGTTTGGGAGTGGATATAGCAATTCTAAAGAACGCTCTAGAAAAAGAAAAGCGAAAAGAAATAAAATGAAAAAATATCTACTATAGAAAAATTACATATATGTCCCTCAATGTAAAATCCCCTTCAAGCCTTTTGGTATCCTTATTAAGTTTTTAATATAATAGTACTAGCATTATTGTACATACAAATTGTTATGATGATTACTCACTCAAGCTACGGGTATTTGCAAAATAATACAATAAAAGTCCTGGCGAAATGATCTCAACCCACGTAAGTGGCCTAAGCCATAGATGCATCGACCCCGCCGACACATCCAGTCGACATTCTTTCATGCCGACGTGAAAGGCGGGATCAGTCAACCCTATTGTCGAGGACGACCCCTCTAAGGCACTCGACCATTCACTTGGCAACTCACAGAGACGACTTGAAGGACATTCCTTGTTGTCGACTAAGTTGAGGACTCGACCATTGCCTCAAGCCTCTTTCCCATAGCATATGCCAGCATTTCAGTCCACTTCGGACAAGCCTTATCCAGATTTTGGCCTGATGGTCTCCAAGACATATCAGGTGCCAGCTTGCCTTCTGCCACGCTCTCAATCACTTCCCGAAAAATACGGAGACATCCTCTTCCGTGTCAAAGTGACTTTCTCTCCAATCGTCAGCCGACACCTGTAAAGCGAATAATGACTCAGCATGCCTTCTGCCACGCTCTTAATCACTTCTCAAAAAATACGGAGACACTCTTTCCTGTGCCGAAGTTACTTCCCCTCTAGTCGCCAGCCAACACCTGTAAAGAGAGGGATGATTCGGCTCTTAGCCTGCACTTCATCACCACTTTCCTAGGCAGATCTAGGGGTGACCTATTGAACCCCACATCGGAGATAAATACAGGAGGTCGAACCTCTAGGAAGAGGAGGAGGACCCCCTAAGAAAAAGGCAAAAGTTAAGGCTTCCTCTCTCTCTCTCTCTCTCTCTCTCTCTCTCTCTCTCTAAAAGAAAAGGAACCCACAGTTCTTCGTCTAGACAAGGGAGCTCACATAGATCCTCCTGCCAACACATTACTACTTCAAGAACCACATTGGTTCCCGACCTTCCCCTTCCCCACTCGAGTTTTACTAACTTGATCATCGCAGGAACCACAGGGGAACCGGTCCCCGCCCTCTCACGGGTTCTTCTTGTCTGTGCAGCTTGGACATCAAGCCTATGTTCGAGAACCTGACATAAAGTTGAAGAAGGGAGCATCCCCTCCATCACTCTCCCCTACCCCATTCCGACGAGGACCCAGGGGAGACCGATCTAGTTCCAAATCGGAACTGATCCCAGCCTGAATTTGATTGACTGTTTGGTCGTAGTCATCAACAGTTTGACGCCCATCGTAGGGCTACTTTTTGTTCGATAAGACATGCCAAGTTCTAAAAAAGGGTTTGATTCCACTCATCCTGAAGAACAACATCGGAGTTTCATCATCCAAGCTAAATAAAGTCAGGAGTTGTATCATTTAAGCTAAGGAGGGTTAGCTTTGGATAAGAGGAACCAACATAGGCGTAGTCCTCGAAAGCCTCAGCGACTTATCTAAGAGTGTTTGCCAAACACACCATCGGCTAGATGGTAGAGTGACCTTCAACCCCTCTAGAAAATCCTTCAGAAAAAGACACCATAAGGATGGTTGTCTTTCTTGAAAAGCAACCCCAGCTTCTAATCGCCATCACAAAATAACTCTGACCAGAACACAGGTTTCGATCAGGCCAAATATCACTTAAGCTCCAACTGCCAATAGCTCGTACAAGCATAGAAGCAGTGATTAAGTCTATGACAGGCGTCCTAGACCAAGAAGATTCTTTAAAGGGAACTCCCATACACCAGGGATAAGATCGCGGAAAAAACTAAGGGCCTATCGACTGATTGTCTTCTTAGGAAGAGCGACCATGGCCCTTCAACTGACACCTATACCACTAAAGTTGTCTAAGCTTTGGAAGTCGAAGCATGCGACCCGCATGATCTCCATAAGGGAAAGTTCTCTATTTATAGCATGGTCTATCCCCAGTGCTCCCGAAGCTCCTTCAAGAAAATCGTTGCGGTTTGTTATTTCTAGGGAGTATAATACCGGATGGTGGATTCTCTCTCCAAGAGAATTTCTACCATAAAAGGTACCATGTAGCTTCTGGTCGTTCCCCCAACCTTTGCAAATCCAACCCGGAAAGCGCCATTCGACATGATTCATGGTATCTGGACGGTTCCTTTTGCTAAAATCTGGCATGTCAACCATCCGCCTTCAAGGTCTTACTGAAGATTCAGACTCAAATGGAACATTGGCTGATGAGATAGCAAATAGAGTTTTGACTCATCTTTGTTCACGTGGAAAATTGTGTTCTTCTTCATTGATGATTTCATTACAACTTTGATAACAACTTTATGCGTTTACAAAGATCCGGTCTTTTTATAAGAGCCGGTTACAATGAAAATCAAAATAAAGAAATAAAAAATACAATTCTCTCTGAACAAATCACGAGTTTCCTGTTTTACGGTCCCTCGCTTGCGTGGGTTGTTTGCCTGTGCCGGGGTTGATTACCGTGGACCACCGCGCAATCTCGATCCGAACAGATCTACGTGGTATGACGGGTATTATCCCACCAAGGAGATAATAGCCGGGAGGGATCGTTTCACCAAGGAAACGCTCGCTCAAATCTCGGGATCTAAGAACCAAGCTTAGATCCGGAGTAGAATGATGTAGATCTGAGTATCCAAGTCTTCAAGCCTTCACAATTCCGAGTTGAGGTCGCAATCCGGCAGAGTTTCGGCTCTTCAGAAGTTTCAGAAAAGTCCTCTCAAATGAACAACCACCCCCCCTATTTATAGCCTCTCTTCACTGTGCCTTCGTGCACAAGAGAGAGGGGGGGGGAGTCGGGCCACCTCAGGGTGGCTCGGCTCATGCCGAGCCACCCTGAGGTGGCTCGGCCTTGGCCGAGCCACCCTGGGGTGGTTCGGCCACCGAGCCACCCTGGGGTGGCTCGGCTTGGGCCGAGTGACCCCGGGTTGGCTCGGTTTAGGCCGAGTCCCCGGGTGTGTTCCGTTTTGTCATTTTCCGGTGTTTTCCGTCTTTCGGTTCTTCGTTTGATTTGTCCGGACATTGATTTGATAGCCCAGGTCTTTATTTGGCAGTATTCCCGCCTCGGTGTTTGAGTTTAAGTCCGTTTTGTTGTTGGACGACTCGTTAACTTTCCGAACTGTTGGTTTGGTTCCACACGCGAACGTATTCCGTTGCTTGCGTGCCTCATCGCCTCATCGCTCGAACGTCCGTTGATTTGTCGAATCATCGTGCCAAGCCATGTTAAGGGACCTATAGGCAATTTTATACGCCTACAGATACCCCCTCCAAAGTGTTCCAGCCTCATTCTTTTATAGAAGAGTCTGGAATACTTTGGATATGATTGCCCCTACCCTTTGTCGGTGTAACGGGACCTGGAACGACTTTTGTTCTGTATTCCTTCACTCCTTCAGGCTATTCGGTGCTTCGTCGAATGCTTGTAAGGATTCCGGTGCTGCATTTATTGTCTGACCGTCGTCGGAATTTGAACTTGAAGTCGATTCCTGATTTTCCAATCTTTAGCTCGTGTTTGTTGGTTCGACATACAACTAACCCTCGATTGTTGTCGTTGAGTCTTTATTTGCGACGCGTTGTCCGGCGGCGTGTTATTGAGTTATCCTTAAGAATATTTTTAGAAAAATATTCTCCAGGAACTTCTCAATAAAAATAGGGAATAGTTTATACTCGTATACCTTATTGGAGTATTTCCGTGCTCAAAATAAGCTGAACCGGCTTGAAAATGAGCCAAAAAAGGCAGTAATTTGGCTCAAAAGATTTCTTCCGTTCCTTCCGAATGTGTGGGAGAGACAGGAATAAACCAAGGATGGGACCCTCAGTTGATTTGAAGTCGTTTTGACGCTTGATTCGGCCTTTTTTGAATTAATTTGGACTGGTCTGGTTCGGTTCAACTTGGTCCGGTCCGGTTCAACTTGGCTCAACCTATAAAAGGGTCCCTTTTTCCTTCTTTCTCTTCTTTTCTTTCTCTTTTTCTAGGGCCGGCCCCCCCATCTCCCCTTTTTTTGACTTTTCTCTTCCCTCGAGCACTCTTTCGTCTTCAAATCTTGATATTTGTCCTAGATCTAGGGTTCCTTTGGATCTTGGACTGAAAAATCTCTCAAAAAGCCATTCTTTAAAATCCCTCTCAGGCCCCTCGAGCACGTGGTGAAAGTTTCCTAAAAGACCTCATCTTTATTGGATCTCGAGCCTTTCTTCAGGTAAATCCTCCACAATTTTGATCTTTTTCATGCTCAATTTAATTTATGTACTTGTGGGATCGTATGTGGGGGTTAAAACTATGATATGGTGCCTCGAGTTAATCTTTCAGGGGGGTAGATCTGATAAAAAAGTGATCTTTTTTTTTAGATCTGACCTCTTTTAATTTATTTTGCAGCTTGTCATGTCGCGTTCTTCGAGAGGTCGTTCCCCTGCTATGTTGGCTGATGGCGCGCCTCCCTCCTATGCTGGTGAGCTATTTTTTGGCAGAATTTGGAAATTTACAAATTAGTCCCTATTTTCTTGGAAATTTGTAAATTGGTCCTTTTTACCCCACGTTGTTCTCCTTGGCGAGGCAATCGGGAAGAGCCTTGATTCTCCTTGGTAAGGATCGACGCTTCAAAGATATGTTTTGCTTGGTCAAAACAACATCTCAAAAATAAAGGGGGCGATTTGACGCTACATTGCGCTTTATAAGGCAGGGATATGTTGTCAACATACCCTGTATTGTGATTGCACAATGTGGCCAAATCGTCTCACCCTTTATAAGACAATGACTCTATCTTAACTATTTGTAAGATGAGTTCAATTTCCTTTTATAATCGAGACTAACCAGTGTTTAACTGTCTATTTTGCAGTGGGGTACCCTTCTGGATCATTCTCGTCCCACGCAGTCTGTGGGCGTCGTGGCGAGTATTACTCGACCTCCGACGATCCTTCTCCTATTCCAGCTACTCCTCAGTTTGCTTCGGGCACGTCGACTGAGGTTGCCCAGGTGGTGAGGGAAGGTGGTCATCGAGCTATTCGTCAGCTGATCACAGACGCGCCTTTTGTGAAGGACGCCAGCTCTACTCAGCCTCTTCGGAAGAGTGATTTCCTATTTGGTGATTCTGTCGATGACCCAGAAGCCGTATTCGTTAACACTGAGCAGTGGCTTCATAAGACCGCCAGTGGCTTCATATACTTGCCGGAGATTCCTCGGCATCGCTCATTGACTGAGCTCAGGCGTCAGGCTGTGACACGGGAGATGTCGTGGCGCTTGACGGAGGATCATGAGAGCGTCCATTGCGGCTACGTCACGCATCAGGCAGCTCCTGGCTCGAGCAGGAGTCATATCACTGGATTGCATCCTGGAGTGTTGGGACTAGATGCACCACCACGTAACGAGTTTCTCGCTACTGCTTCGACCTTGAGGAATCGCCTTGCTGCCCTAGGACGGGAGATGCCTGCTACTCGTCACAGGATTTATGGTTGGGTCCATTCTTTGGACAAGTCTTGGTGGAGTCGCATGACGACGTATGTTTTGAGCCGATGGAGTGAGGAGTTGCACGCTTGTGGTTTGTATACAGCCGTCCGTGCCACCATGTATGGCTTGCCTGTCAGTTTGAGACACTTCTGTGCTTTGTTCGAGTTATATAATCCAGACTCGAACACTTTTTTGACCCGGCAGGGGGAGTTGGGTTTGGCTCTCCACGAGATGCACAGGATTTCTGGCTTGCCCATGGGACAGATGCTATACCAGGAGTACTTTCCCTCTAATCATGAATTGGACCAGTTGAAGGATCGCATGCCTAATCGCTATGAGACTCTATGGGATCTCACTTGTCATTATCACATTGCTTTAGCACAGTCCGAACCTTTAGCAAAAAGGACCAAGGCCTCTGTGAGTCTGAAGCAGTTTGCGAACTATTTGTTCAAGAACCTGGAGAACAGTTCTGGCGAGGATATTTGTGAGTTGGCCCCACTTACTCCCTCAGAGGTGAATAGTTTGTTGAAGAAGACTGATGCTCACTCCTACACCACTAGCAGTCCTGAGGGTGGCTTCCCTGCGAAGACCAGGTTCAGATCTTTCTTATGGCATGCGACCACACCGATTCGACCGATGACTCTTCTTGCCGGTTATCTCGCTATTTGGTTGAAGAAGTGTGTGGTTCCATTTTAGTCTGGTGATGCATTGCCTTTAGAGGTGCTCTACCCAGCCGTTCAGCTTGCTTATAAGAAAGAGCTTTCACTTCTTCCGGTGATGGTAGCTGACATTCACCGAGGACTTCGACAGCTTCCGGGTGCCTTCACACGGAAGGAGACCGATTTACCAGGTCAGATTCCCACTCTTAAGGTGGAGCTTCCGTACGCTTATCTGATGGCCTGGTTCGTCCTCCACCGCTCGGATATGATGTCGGTGCCGAACACCACAGACCACTCTGTTCCCCTGCTACAGTTGCTTGAGAATGGCAGGTGGGAGGGCCGAGGATTTTCTGATGTCAGACAGCAGCTGCAGGTCCACAAGTGTTGGGCATTCTCCACTTGTTTTCCGCAGTTCTCCGGCCGGTACGGCGAGTGCTTGATAGATGATGAGAGGCCAAGAGAGTATCGGACTCACTTAGACATTGGCTGCTTCAATTGGCTGGTGAACATCAGGCCTGGCTATCTGACTTTTCGGGTGAGGGATCAGTGCTTCATAGAGCCATATCTACCCTGTCGATTCGCTCGCCAGTTTGGCTATGATCAGCTCTACATCGGGAATCCTCGTCAGCAGTTTCGGACCCATAGTGGTTTGGTAGACGGTCTCCGTGCATGGTTGTGGACCGTGACTGGCTGTACTGGTGCTAAGTTCAATCTCCCGAGTATTGATCGGCAGTTGAACCTCACTTTCTTGAGCTGCAAGTGGTTACTAGCAGCTAACAAGACTGTCCCCGTGAAGCCGATTGGAGAGATAGAGGCTGAGGAGGCTTCTCAGCTTGATTCCCTTAGGATTCGGGAGAACGCTCGAGCACAGAGGGCGCGGAACAAGACTCGCCGGATTGATGAAGAGGGCCAGAGGACATTCCATTCCACAGACGAGGCTTCAGGCGGGGACCCCGAAGATTATGATGACTTTTCCGAGCGAGGTTTGCAATTCATGTTTTACTTCTATCTTCCAGAAGTATTGAAACTGACTATGGTTTGATGTTTCAGGGACCACAGTTGATCAGGATGAAGAGTTCCGTCCTCCTCCCCAGGCGAGACCTTCGATCCCCATTGCTAGGCGGAAGAGATTAGCCCGTAAGCCGCGTGCAGCTTCCCGAGCTTCTGATATGGACCTGGCTGGCGATGATCCCGCCAGTGACGGAGGTAATATCCATCCTGTGAACTATTCTCTTGGTTATTCGGAATATTGACTCATGCTCTTCTATCTCTATATAGGAGTGCGTGGAGAGAATGAGATGAGTCCTGATCCCATTCCCGTATCTCCCGATGAGTCTGACCCACTACCTCATGTAGAGAGGCCTACAGAGGTTGCTGACATTAGAGAGGAGATCAATGTAGGACCCGATTCCGTGAATCCAGGTACATCTAACACTGACACTGTATTTCTTTAGATAATACACGAATGAATTTGTGTATTCTCTAACTGTCCTCTACTTCTTGCTTCTTCAGATAATTTGCAGGAGGCGAATCCTGGAAATGAAGAGGCTGATGCACCTGTGAAAGGTAACTCATTTCCATTAGTTGTAGTCTCTTCACTCTTCTTTGGCACTTATATCTTTTTATGTCAGATTTTTCCATCGATGACTTTGACGAGGGAAGCTTGTTTGCGGACACTCCTATGATGCGCTACATATATAGCTCTCCTCAGATCGATGATCAGTTACCTGGGGATATGTTTTCTGAGCCCGCCTTCGCTGAAAATCCCGAGGATGGTTCCTTTGAAGGTATGTGCCTCTTTCTGAGTTGATTATAGGACTAGCCAATCTTGACTAATGCAACTATAATGTAACGCCTCTGCGAATTCTATTTTGAATCTGGCAGGAGCTTTTGTTGAGAAAGGCCCTATTGAGCCGGCTGTGAGACCAACTACACCAGTTGATGCACCTACAGCCGTTACACCTCCACTACCCCCAGCGGCTCAAGGGGAAGAATGTATAAGTTAACTCATTGAAGAGTGTTATTCCTTTTTCTTATTAAGACTTTTGACGGACTTCTCCCTTTTTTGTGTAGGGCGTTCCTCTCGTCTTCATGTCTTAGTGAAGGAGTTATTATCTGACGATGATCCTGACAAGGTCGTCATCTGTATAGAAGTTCGCTCCTTCTTCTCCTTTGTGAATGCTATGATCGGCAAGCTCTTCCACGGCGGACTTTCACTTCACCAGTTTAAACCTCTCCTTAATTCCAGAATCAACTTGATAAGGGAAGCAGGATATCCAGACTTGGCGAAGGCTATAGTTGACGATCTTGACTGCTTAGAGTATGAGCTCCAGATGTTTCGTGAGCTTCGAGATACCGGTGTCTCTTCATTTATCGCTGCTGAGCTGGAGACCCGTTTGCAGTCACTGCGCGAGACTCAGGTTCTTGCTAGTCTTGAGGTTCAGGTGCGGCGAGATCGAGTAGCTCGAGTTGAGACCGGCCTTGCTACCAGATTATCTTCCCTTGCCGAGCTTGACTCTTCCATCATCTCTTGTGAGACCCAGATAGACCAGCTCAGAAGAGAACTCCGCGAGAAAGAGGAGACCTTGGGTATTCTCCAGATGACGAGAGGACAGGATCAGCAGACCTGCACTGCTTTATCTGACGAGTTGACATCCTTAAAGCAGGAGCTGGTTGAGGCAGAGGAGACTGCTGCGAAGACCTCTGCCGCTACCGAGGAGTCCATTAGAGCTGAGCTTAGCCAAGCTTATGATGATAAGCTGTCTAAGTTCAGTCAGCAGATTTTTAGCCACGGGCTTGATGTGTGATTTTGTTTGCTGAGTGTTTTGACTCTTGACTCTTTTAGTGAATTTCCTTTTTATCTTTATTATGATTCGTCATTCCGTTTGAAATGATTGACCACAATACACATAGGATTTTTGGCAAACCCTCAGCCATTAACGGATTTGGTTAGCCTTTACCGACTACCGTTTGAGTCGGGCTAGCATGCGAGTTGTTTAAATCCGTTCGCATGTAACGTTATGCTCAGAGATTGAATTCTCTGAGACTTTGTGCTATGATGTCGAATACATAGACTTCGCCATTGTTACGGGAATAGGCTACCCGGCGACACGTGTGAGGTGTTGGCTTTAGGATTTTTGGCCAATCCCCAACCTTCAACGGATTTGATTAGCATTTACCGACTACCGTTTGAGTCGGGCTAGCGTGCGGATTGTCTAAATCCGTTCCACACGTGACGTTAAGCTAAAAAGAGTTAACTCTTTTAGTGCTACGATATTGAATACGTAGACTTCGTCTTTCTCCTGTGAAAAGACTAAACAGCAACGTGTATGAGACGTTGGCTTAGGATTTTTGGCAAATCCTCAGCCTTCAACGGATTTGATGTGCTCTTACCGACTACCGTTTGAGTCGGGCTTACATGCGGATTGTTTTAATCCGTTCCGCATGTGACGTTACGCTAAAGGAATGAACTCCCTTAGACTTCGTGCTACAACTTCGAATGTGTAGACTCTGCCATTGTTATGGGAATAGGCTACCCAGCAACGTGTATTAGACGTTGGCTTATCCCTATTTAGGCTTTGGGACAAAGGACCCCAGAGTCAGACTCTGGTATCTTTTTCTACGGATAAAGACCAAACCGGCGACGCGTGTTAGGCGTCGACGTATCCTTTCTTAGGATTCAGGATAAAATTCCCCATGCGTGTGAGGCATGGATTTCGGTGTTATTAATAACAACCTGCCACAATGTTGAATATGCGGACGTGTGTTCTTTTTAACGGTTAAGAACTAACCGGCCATGCGTGTTAGGCGCGGACTTATCCTTACTTAGGTTTAAGGATAAAATACCCCAGAATCGAACTCTGGTGTCTTTTTCAATCGGAAAAAGACTAAACCGGCAGCGCGTGTTAGGCGCAGACTTATCCCTGCTTAGGTTTCGGGATAAAATACCTAGGATGAATCCTAATTTTATAAATTTTGGAAAAAGAGTTGGTGTGGGAAGGAAGAATTCTATATTCTATTCCCTGAACAAGGAAGGAAGAATTTTATATTCTATTCCTTGTTTCTGGAAAGGAAGAATTTTATATTCTATTTCCAGTGCAAGAAGGAAACTAGAAGTGGGATCTCCACTCCGAGAATCCGAAAGATCTAGATAAGCTTACCTTTTATAGGAGTGGTTACCTGATCGAAAGAAGAGTTCTTCGTTTATCGAAGTGAAATTTCAGCTTCGGTTATAACCATGAAAGGGTTGAACCAAAGAGAAAAGGAAGAGAGTTCCTTCGTTTACCGAAAGAGGACTCCGAATTGAGAGTGGACCTTTTTGGTGGACTCACTGTCAATTGAAATTGATCAGTGAGGGATTTTGGTGATGAAAATGAACTTGGGTTATTCTCCGGAATATTAAGTATAATATTCTTCAAGGAACTTCCCGATAAATGAGTTGTTCTGAATGCACTAGGGATAGTACTTCTTCAAAAACTTCCCATTTATTGGCATTAATTGCCTGTCGCCCTCTAAAGAAATTAGGCGATAAGCGCCATTCGAATAGACTGTATCTATCACAAACGGTCCTTCCCACTTAGGTTCGAATTTACCTTTCTTCTTAGGGGTGAGGATTATTGGTCGGCGAGCAGCGAGGACCAGATCTCCTTCCTTGAAGCTTCTTTGGCGAACCCTTTTGTCAAAAGCCCTGGATATCCTAGCCTGGTAGAACTCGATGTGTTGTTGAGCTTCCAAGCGCTTTTCGTCCAGCCTTTCGAGTTCCTCAAGATGTTTTCGGTGATGTTCTTCGGTCGTCATCTCAGTTGCGAGAGCGATCCGAAGGGAGGGAATTTGAATCTCTAACGGTAGCACAGCTTCACATCCGTACACCAGAGAATATGGAGTAGCTCTTGTAGGAGTGCGTATTGTGGTGCGATAAGCCCAGAGCGCTTCGCCGAGTTTATCGTCCCAATCTCGCTTATTGGTCTTCACAAGCTTTGACAGGATCTTGATGATCGTCTTGTTGAAAGCCTCAGCTAATCCGTTCGCAGCTGGGTAATAAGCTGTCGACGAAACATCTTGAATCTTGAACTTATCACAGAACCTGATGAAGGCGTTGCTTATAAATTGTGGACCGTTTTCATGAATGATCCGCCTCGGCACGCCGTGTCGGTATATGACGTAATGCTTGATGAAGTTGATGACGTTGTTCGTCTTTACTTCTTTAAGCGGAATGACTTCAGCCCACTTTGAAAAGTAGTCGGTGATAGCGAGAATAAATCGATCACCTTTGACTGAAGGAGGAAAGATACTACCGACAATATCCATACCCCATGTCTCGAATGGCCAAGACGTGGTTGATGTGTGCAATCGCTCCGGAGGTTGGTGCATATAATTCGCATACACTTGGCAAGCGTGACATTCTCGGGCGTACTCGATCGCGTCACGAACCATTGTTGGCCAGAAATATCCCATTCTTCTGATTCGATCATACAGCTTGGGACCAGGCTGATGCGCACCGCATTCTCCTTCATGTGCTTCCTTAAGAACTTCCTTTGCTTCTTCATTCGAAAGGCATCGGAGAAGCAAATCATCATACCCCCGGCGATATAGCGTACGGGTCTCGGTATTGTAAAAGAACCGTGGTGCTCTTCGGCGAATAGATTCTTTTTCCTTTACGTCCTCCGGCAAAATACCGTATTGGACGTAATCGATGATGGGAAAACGCCAATCTCGGGACTCGGACCCGATTTGGGTTGAGTTCACCTCTTTGGCGTTCTCGTTTTTATTATCCTCCTCTTCAACCTCCATATCGTATATGGGTATGCAGAGTTGGTGTGATCTTACTGTGACTAGCAGTTCAGTTTCGGGCGGTTGCGTGAGTGATACTGCTAGTGCTGCCAGTGCATCCGCATAAGCATTCTGGAGACGTGGGATGTATTCGATGTAGAATTCTTCAAAAGAATCTGCCATTCTGACGGCCTCCTGGTGGTACGGAATCAAATCTGGGTTCCTGACTTCATACTCTCCACGAACTTGGTTGACTATCAATTGAGAATCTCCAAAAGCTTCGAGATACTCGACCCCCAGCTCTTTGACGAAACTGAGTCCAATGATGAGCGCGTTGTACTCGGCTACGTTATTGGAACATGGATTCGTCAGCGAATAAGCTCGGAGCATCACGTGCTTCCCTGGGGAAACTAAGACCACTCCAACTCCGGAAGTGACCTTAGGACATCCAGGGGTTACTGCCTTATTAACTGCTCTTGAAGCACCATCGAAGTATAACTGCCATACTTGTTGGTGTGATGTGGTATTAACCTCGTGGGTCTCATCTGGTAAATCATCATATACCTCAACTGTATCTGTTGTCGGGCTTGCCGCCAAAAGATCACAAATCGCTTGTCCTTTGATCGACTTCTGCTGTTTGAAGTGCAGATCATACTGGGACAAAAGGAGGGCCCACTTTGCCAACCGCCAATTCATCGAACCTGGTTGAGTCATGAATACCCGTACCGGATTAACATTAGCGATGACGTAAATCGTCTGGCCAACTAAGTAATGTCGCATCTTCTGTACCGCAAACACCAATGCGAGACATTCTTTCTCGATCATCGGGTATCGAGACTCGGCGCCTATCAAGGTCCGACTTAGATAATAGACTGCCTGTTCGTGACCATTATCATCGTCTTGTGCTAATAAAGCACTTATCGAATGGTTCATCGCCTTGATGTAAATCAAGAACGGTTTACCTAATTTTGGTGCAACAAGAACAGGGGGATTCATCAGATATGCCTTGATATCTTCGAATGTCTTCTGGCAAGCATCGTCCCAAATAAACGATACGCCCTTCTTGTTTAGCTTAGAAAATGGTTGGCATTTCCCGGAAAGATTTGAAATGAACCTCCGGATATAAGCCAGACGACCTTGCAATCCTCGGAGTTCCCTTAGATTCCTCGGGGGTTGCAATTCATTTATCGCTTTTACCTTGTCTGGGTCAATGTGTATACCCTTAGTGGTGACGACGAATCCAAGGAATTTTTCGCTGGACATTCCGAGGAAGGATTTTGTGGGATTCATCTTCAACTGATGACTCCGCATAAGATCAAACATCGTTCTCAAGTCCTTGATGTGATCTTCTTTGTTGCGGCTCTTTACCACCAAATCATCAACGTAGCATTCCACCGTTTTCCTGAGATGTTTCTGGAAAATCTTAGTCATCGCTCGTTGGTATGTAGCACCTGCATTCTTCAGACCGAACGGCATCACCGTGTAGCAGAAGACACCGAGGGGCGTTCTGAATGCTGTATGCTTTTCATCATCCGGGTGCATCTTGATTTGATTATACCCCGAAAAGCCGTCCATGAAGGACATTCTTTCGAACCCGCATGTATTGTCGATAATGACATCCGTGATCGGGAGAGGAAAATCATCTTTTGGACATGCTTCATTCAAATTCCTAAAGTCGATGCAAATCCTGATCTTGCCATTCTTCTTCATGACAGGAACGATGTTGGCTAACCAGTCTGGATGTTGTTCCTCTCGGATGAATCCTGAGTCGATCAACTTCTTAACCTCAGCCTCGATGGCTTCCATGATCTGCGGACGAAACCGTCTTTGCTGTTGCTTGACAGGTTTGGCATCCGGCTTGATGTCGAGGCGGTGCATTGCCACATTGGGGTCAAGCCCTGGCATGTCTTCATAGTTCCAGGCGAAGACATCAATGTACTCTCTGATCAAGGCAATTAACTCTTCCTTCTCATCTGAGGGAAGACTACCGCTGATGAATATGGGCTTTGGATTGGCTTCATCACCCATATTGATCTGGACTACTTCGTCTTCGGTGGGTGGCTCTCTTTGCTCGAACCTATCACCATACTGCATGTTTAAGTGATGAACCCATGGGTCCTCCCACGTTTGCATTTGATCGTCGTCCTCCATTGTAGATGGATCAGCTGTAGTCATGTTCGACATTAAGGTTTTGAACATTTCACCCAAACTTGTGTCGGAATCCTCAGCTGAAGAGTCTGGCAAGTACCCATCCTTAGCTTTGTTAGCAATTTGATCGATGATTTGCCATCCACATTCGTCGTCTGATGAGACATAGCCTAGGCCTCTCTTGTGACGGTAATAATTATCCGGTTTCCCTTTTGGGACATATGCCATTTTGACTGGGACACGGGAACCTCGGTCGAAGTATAAACCTTCTCCGAGTGTAAAGTCGTATCCTTGTTTTTCCATGAGCGTACGCGCTTCCGGACTATACTTTGATAAGTGCAGACCAGATTTGTCGTCGTTTTCATCTTCTCTTAGGAAATGATCTGGTAACGGAAGACTTTCTCCTTTACCGTAGATCACTTCTTTTTGTCCTCCTGTTTTGGCAGGAATAATCCGAGTTGTTCCGAAGGAATGCTGGAGGCGTTTCTTCGTTATATAAGATGATCGGAGTGGCATACATAAATCGGGATTATTGTATAATCCTTCTATCACATCATCAAGAGACAAGGAGTACTCTAAACCAGGATTTATTTCAATATCGGCAAGTTGCCAGTTACAACCGCCGTCTGACGACTGTTCGTCATCGAGATTGATTACAAAGGGTACAATGTCATTCAAAACAAAACCACCATTGTAATCGAATCCGGCTTCGGAATCAGCTTCTTCTCCGCTGTCCGTGCCTTGGATCGATGGTTCTGTGTCGGATTCGTTACCATAAAGGAGAGAATCTGTGAAGTAATTCTCATACCCTTTGAATGGTTGCTTATCCGCGACCACCGTCCTAACTCTTCCATCAGTGTCGATATATTTCAAACACTGATGTAGAGTGGAGGGAACTATAACATTACTATGGATCCAAGGCCGACCCAATAGTAAGTTATAGGATGTCTCAGCATCAATCACGTAGCACGTGACCTCCGTCTTTAAATCGCCTATTTAGCACTTTATCCGGATTTTACCCAAAGGTCTTGACCCGCTGGTGTTGAATCCATAGATGACTGTGCCTGTAGACGCCAACTTGCTGACTGGAATGCCAAGGCTGTGCATTAGTCGAAATGGCATAATACTCACAGCGGAACCCGGATCCACTTGGATTCGGTTGACTTCACTGGAGCCAATGTATCCGACGAAGTATAGAGGCCGATCATGATTTGAATTCTTCGTCTGCATGTCCTCTTTGGTGAAGGTGATGCAAGGAAGATTCTTGGCCGCCACATTACACTGTTGGGCTAACATTCCCAGTTATTCGGGAGCTGGTTTGATCCTGGTGAGGAATGCCTCCGAATCGGCCAAGGCTTCTTGCAAGGATTCTCTAGTTTCCTTGGACAATCGGAGCAACTCGTACAGCGTTATCCGCGCTGGAATATGGGCTAGCTGAGCCATGATGTCGAAGGCACACGGATTTTTTGAACTCTCCGGTTTGTCCTTTCCAATCGGACGACTGAAACGAGACTGCTTTGGATTCTGAACTTCCTCGTGCCTCTTTTCTTTCTGTTTGTCAACCGGCTGTCGTCGGGCATCTTCAACCGGTTTAGGAACCGTAACCACCCCCAGCTCTGTGAGAGTCTTGACTGGTCCTCGTTTTGTCACCCCCTGCTCAGCAAATTGATCGCCAGGGGATGGATATTTGAAGTGGTATTCATTTCCACTCCGGGTCGCAAAGACTTCCTGCTCCTCGTCGGAAAGTGGGAAAGCGGTGATTCTTTCGTCATCTTCTCCTGGGATGGCAGAAACACCGTAACAAGACTTGCCTTTCCCTTTGGACTTCTTCTTGGATGACGATCCGGCCCATTGTTCATCTTCAATTAGGTCGGGGTGCACCCAGAGAATTTCACCGTTTGGGGCTGTGTGAGGCACAAGTCCCTTTTGACGTTGTCCGTGCGGGTCGTCATTCACTGTCTTCATCCCGACTTTGGTAACGCGTTTTGGCTCGAACCAAGTTGTAGGCACCGATCCGAAGCTGATTGACACTGCGTTTGCACCCACGTTCTTTGCAGGCTTTGGAGTTATGACTCCCACATTAATTAACGCCTGGATCTTGTCCTTGAGTTGGTAGCAAGACTTCGTTGGGTGGTGGACCGCTCTGTGGTACGCGCAGTACTTCGGGTCCGTTACTTTGCTAGCCCCCTCTTGATCTACTATCGCTGGCAGCTGGATTTTGTTGTTTTCCAACAAATATTTGAAGATGCTGGGAACTTCATCATCCTTGAAGGAGTAGACCTTGGGAAACCTCGGCTCCGAATACTTTTGCTTCTGAGGCCGTTGCTGCCAATGAGGTTGCGATTGTTGCGGCGCTCGTTGTTGCGGCTGCTGTTGAGATTGCAGTTGGAAAGTTTGATTAGCATCAACTGCGTTAGCATATGCCTTACCATTCCCTTTTTGGTTGAAGTTCTGCTTCGGAGGATTAGTAGCCGGTTGGCCTCTCTCCGCCTTCTTTCTTCTGAGGAATCGCTCCGCTTGCTCTCCTCGAACCTTCAAATCCTTCCAAGTCTTGGATGGTGTTGTGCCCATTGCTTCCAACACGTCCAGTGAAAGGTTGTTGTGGCAGGTCTGGAGGATGAATTCCTCAGTGATCGGGTTCCGGCAATTCATCGCCTTGTTCCGGAACCTCTTGACGAAGGTGTCGACCAACTCCCCGTCTTTTTGCTTCTCATCGAGCAGCGATCCGATAGAGATCTCGGTATCATCGTCGAAGAAATTCGCGAGGAACTTGGTCTTCATGTCGTCCCAGCTGTTTATGCTTCCTGGTTTAAGGCGACGATACCAATCGAAGGTAGCTCCGCGAAGAGTGCCGACGAATGACCGCACCATCAGAGGCTCATTACTAGAGATGACTCCCAAGTGCGATTTGAAATAGATCAAATGCTGAGTAGGGGAACCCATCCCATTAAACGGCGTGAAGTTAATTAGACTGAACTTTGCCGGATATGGGATTGATTCCCACTCTCTTGGGTATGGACAAGGAATGCCCGTCTTTTTCGTCTCTTGAGCAGAGATCAATGTGTTGATCTTGCTCTCGAGATTTTTAATTTTCAGGCTTTCACCTGTGTCTTCGCTAGCATTTTCATTACCACCCCCTGGGTTGATGGGAGGGTTGTTAGCATTGTGACCCTCATTTGTGTCCTCATCTTCCAGGTTGTTCTGGTTGGGACGACTTGGTTCGCCTTGTTGGTTCCTCAATGCTTGAAGCTGTTGGTCATGCATCTCTCTCATGTTCTGCATAGCCATTTGCATTTCGAACCTAAAGGTCTCCTGTTGTTTGGCCATGGCATCTTCAAGCATCTTGGCCACTTGCTCCGCGCTTATCATAAACGCCTCGCGAGGTTGTCCCTCACTGGACACTGTATTATCGGACGCCACTGCTGAGCCAGCATCTGATTCTTCATCTCCCGAAGGTACTCTTGTTCGAATTCTACCATACGTCGCGCGAATGATAGCCCCAGATTGTAGACGAGTTACACGTCAGGATATTTCTGGAACCGCCTCGGGGTTATCCTGAGCCGATGTTCCTGTGCTGGTCATATTTGCGGTGACCCTTGAATGCTCACCATCTTCGACCATCTTCCTTCTTCGTTGGAAACGCCTATGCCTTGGTTTTGGTGTTCCATTGCTGAGTCTTTCAAACACAAAAACTCTCTCAGGGACTGCCTTGGCGTAGTTACACTCAGAGAGTACCGCCCGAATGAGCTTCGAACAAGGACATTGCGTTTCGAGCCTTCGAGGGCTCCTCTTTATGGTTTTACTCGTACCCCCGGCACGATAGTACAGCTCGTCCGTTTGAAGGTCGGAGCAAGCTATCGTGTGTTGGCACGATCTCTCAGGTATAACGTTGTCGTCATCAGATGACAACGTTTCCTTCTGAGGAATAATTGTCTTCTTCGGACCATCCAGAGTCACACGCCTCGAAACACGCCTTTGTGGGCGTGAATCTTCAGCGGGCTCTTGCACTTCTATGCGCAAAGTTGTGCGCTTGGGTGCCGCGGTTTTCTCCAAGTGTTGAGGGTTACGGTGACCCCCAGCGTGTTGTATTGGTTGGGACTTCTTCATTGGCCCCAAGCGTTCCTGTACTGGAGCTTTACCTCGTTCCTTCGAAAGTGGGCCGAGGCGCTCCAAAACTGATTTTCTCTTCTGGGATGGTCCTGCGGGATCTCCCTGAGCAGTTGTAGAAATTACCGGCTGTTTGGCTTGATTTGCCGGGTGTTGAATCTTCGGAGGCTGCGGTTGTCGCTCCTTGGTCTGAATTGTTGCTTCAGACTTTGGCCTCCAAACCTTGAGAGTTGGTGGCGGCTTTTTGACCACCTCCTTCTGCAGCTTCCTACGGGCTTCCTCGACTCGAGCCCGTGCTTGCGCTGATAATACACGACGCTTGGGAATGCGTTCTTCCAGCGTTGAGCGGTTCTGTTTGACACGGACCCATTCTGTTGTTGGCGGCTTGGAAGAGGCGCCATTCACCTGCTGTTGAGGCTGTTTGCCTCTTTTGCTCTTCAGATCCGCCTTGTAACAGACTCCATCCATGGATTCCATCGCCTTTGCGAATTGTTTCGCAAGCCGTTGACGTTGCCTTTGGCGGGCTCTCTTCGAGAGAGTCACTACGCCCCCTACGGCAGAAGGGTTGGCCAGAGTAGATCCGACCTGGTTGGAGGTTGGGGAGATCTCACCCAATGCAGCTTCGGCATCAAACGGGGCGAGCTCTTCGTTGGTAGCTTCAATATCTTCGTACCAACGAAGTTTCCTCTTGGAGGAGAACTTTGGAGACTTGGACTTACGGGAGGAGGTAGATCCGGACGAGGACGACAGGTACGCCTCGAACTTCTGTTGGTCGAACTCGTATTCGACCTCCTCCACGACCGGGATCGGGATCCGCGGCTGCGACGCAATGATCTCGTCGGCGAGATCGGTGTCTCCCACTGTGGTCGCCAGATTGT
>BQKN01067459.1:59018-75129 GCA_022839385.1 Asparagus kiusianus
TTCAGGCGGAGAAATTACAGCGAAAACGGTCAAACGGCTGAACTGAGACACCCCAAGGGTGTCTTGACCAAGCCAAGACACCCCTAGGGTGTCTCAACGTGGATTTGGGCCCTTTAAGTGGTTTTAACCGCTCCGCAACCCCTCATGCCTATAAATACAAGCCTTAGGCCTTATTTTTTCAGATCTAGAGTTTTGGTGCCTCGGCGAAGCCCTGCCGGATTGAAGACTTAAAAGTACACAGATTTCAGAGAGGAGAAGGAGAGATCGGATCGAGTTCTTCAACGCAAGAGAGAGAGATTCGTCAGATCTACAGTTTCTCGGATCCGTTCCTTAGTATTATCCCGTTGTGGTAATTCTAAGAAGAGTGATTATCTCGCTTCACCGAGATAAGAGCTACAGTTTTCTCGATCCCTTCGCGGATAGACGAAGCTCTGCCTAATTTTTCAGCAACCAGATCTGATCGGCGGTGGTCCACGGATATCATCGTCCCCGTCACAGGCAAAAGATCTCACGCAAGCAGAAGACCGATAAACGATCTCCCTGCGTTTGTTTGACAAAGTTGTAAACTTGTTTTATTTTCATTGTGTAAGAAGATCTTATAAAAAGATTAACTTTTTATTTCATTCGAGTTTATTGTAACGACTAAAGTTGTAATAGATCCGATAGCAATGAAGATAGCAACTTTCACCGCAAACAAGCTGGCGACCACAGTGGGAGCCAACAGCTTCGCTGCCGAAGCTGTCGTACCGTAGCCGACGATCAAGATCCCGGTGCTCGAAGAGGTCGAATACGAATTCGACCAGCAGAGATTCGAAGAATATATTTCCTCCTCCTCCTCCAGATCTGCTCTTCCTCATAAGCGCAGGAAGATCTCCTCCTCCCAGGAGATCCGTCGGTCTCCAGATCTGAAAACCAAAGAAGTTAATCTCCACGTCGTCGCTGTCGCAGTTGCACCTTGCAACGATCCGCCGGCATCCAATGAGACCAGATCTGCAGATCTGAACTCCTTCGCAATCAGGGAGTCGACTGCTGAAGGCGCGCTAACTCTATCAAAGAGAGCACGTCAAAGGAAACGCCAACGCCTCGCGTGCCAATTCGCAAGGCTTTGGATCAGATGGATGGACTCCGTTACCAAACAGATCTGGAGTTCAGAAAACGCCAAGTGGCTAATCTATCGCCACGACCAACATCGGAATCCTCCTCTCGACCTCCCGTTAACGAATGGGTTCGTGTCAAACAAACCCGCTCTACTCTCGAGGAGCGAATCCAGAAGCGTCGCACCTTGCTTGCGCATGCCCGGACCCTTGTGCGAAAAACACAGGAAATGCAAAAGGAAGAGGCAGTTAAGAGATCGCCAAGATCTAAGCAAGTGTGAATGCCAAAGGCCAAATCAACGCCTAAGGCAAAAGCATCCGAGGCTGATCTCCAGCCTTTGTCAACTCCAGATCCCGCTCCTCTTGCTCCTGCACCACCGGTGAAGCCCTATGGCAGTATGGATCTCTCCAAATCTAGAGTCCTATTGACGGATCGCATCGGTTCTCTACCCGAGGATCGAGAAAAAGCGCCCGTTAAGGGAAGCTTGAGACCGTTGAAGGAGCTTCGAGCAAACATCCAGACTGGGGGTCGTACGCGATCTCCTAACAAGTTGGTTTCTGCAACGGCCCGCTTGGGGGTGCGTACAGAAAACCAGAAGCCCGTTAATGTTTCACCCTCACAAGGGTGTGATTCCAAACGTGTGACTCCTGTAGACGCCAACAAGGCGATGTTTACTCAGAGGAAAACACGTCAGACAGAAGAATGCGTTATACCTGAGAATCTATGTAAACAGCCGATAGGTTGCTCTGACCGCAACGTCGATGAGTTGTACTATCGAGCTGGGGGTGCGAATAAATCTCGAAAGAGAAGTACCCGGGAAGCGGACTCTCACTGTCCGTGTATCAAATTTATCAGGGCAGTATTATCAGCGTGTAGCTGCCCCAAGACCGCTCCACGGAGGGTCTCGATATTCGAGAGTATCTCCACTGAAGCATCAAAGCCCAAATCAAGACGTTTTCGCAAAAGACGATCGATTGTTCGAGATGATGAATTCCCAGAAGTTACCATCAACATGGTCAATAAGGGAAAATCTCCGATTGTTTCAAGTGGTTCCAACCCGAATTTCTCTCCAGGAAGAAGAGTTAATTCGGGAATAACCCAACGAATATCTCAGCTTCAGCTAGAAGCCGTCGGATATAACGATTACCCGAAGATCTACGAAGGAATCCATTCCGATGACGAACTCTCGGATTCTTATTCCGCACTCGCCTCCGACGATACAACGTCTAGCATAGGACAAGCTCAGGAAGTGTTCATGATCAACACCGAGCAAATAACCAAAATCATTAAGGATGTTCTAGCCAAGCAGAAAGAAACATTCAAAATCGAAATGGAAATAGCTATGCAGGAGATGAGACAAATGCATGACCAACAAATCCGAGCTTTGTCGAATCAGCTAGCTGAATCCAGCCATCGTACACAGCACGCCGCAGTTGACAGCGATCCAGAAGTGGACGAAATCATCATGGCCGACGTACCTCCCAAAAATACTGGTTGTGGTTTAAATGCACACCCTACAGATAACAATACTGGGGGTGGTCCTACCAAAGATGACAATGCTGGGGGTGGCCCCGTTATTCCTCTCGAAAATTGCCCAAAACAGGATATAGATGAGGACGAAAAGATGAAGGATCTCGAGAGCAAAATTAACGCTTTAATGTCTGCTCAAGAGGTAAAGAAGACCGGCATTCCGTGTCCTTACCCGAAAGAGTGGGACTCGATCCCGTATCCGGCGAAGTTCAACCTGATCAACTTTACGCCGTTTAATGGAAATGGTTCCCCTACTCAGCACTTAATATATTTTAAGTCTCATTTGGGAATAATTTCTGGCAACGAGCTCTTGATGGTTCGGTCATTTGTTGGCACCCTTCGTGGGCCTGCCTTTGATTGGTACCGCCGTCTCAAGCCTGGAAGCGTCAACAGTTGGGAGGACCTGGAGAGCATGTTCCTCACCCATTTCTTCGATGATGACGTCGAAGTATCAATCAGAACACTCTTCGATGAAAAACAGAAAGACGGAGAGTCGGTGGATACCTTCATCAAACGCTTCCGCAATCAGGCAATGAACTGCAAGGATCCCGTCACGGAGGAATTCGTCTTGCAAACCTGTCATAACAACTTGTCCATTAACATCTTGGACGTTATGGGAGTAGAGCCGCTCAATACCTGGAAAGAGTTGAAGGTACGCGGCGAGCAGGCCGAACGCTTCCTCAAAAGGAGGAAGGTCGAAAGAAGCCAACCGATGGATGACCTACTGAACCCGAGTCTCATTTCCCATGATGAAGGGAAGGCACCTACAATAGTTGTTGATGTTAATCAGACGTCGCAACAGTAGTCTCGAAGACAGCAGAAGACTTCAGGTCAGTGTTTTCGTCAAAAGTTGCCTTCATCATTGATTTCATTAAAACTTCAAACGTTACAAATGAATTCAAATAACGAAAATAAAAATTACAACTTTTCAAAAATAAACACAAGATCCGTTCGTCGTCTCTTTCTTGCGTGGGTCTTTAGCCTGTGACGGGGACGTCGATATCCGTGGACTACCTGGCAATCAGATCTGATCCAGAAAAATCGGACAGAGCTTCGTCAATCCGCGAGGAGATCTAGAAACTTAAAGCGCCTATCTCGGATAAAGCGAGATATTTGCTCTTCTTAGGATTACCGACGAGGGGTAATACTAAGGAACGGATGCGGGTGATGTAGATCTGATGAAGAACTCTCTCGTGTTGAAGTGCTCGATCACTCTTCACTCCAGCAGGGCTTCGCCAATTCTCCAAAAATCTAGATCCCCAAAAAATGAGGCCTAAGGCTTCTATTTATAGGCATGAGGGATAATGGAGCGATCAAAACGGACTACAGGGCGTAAATCTGCGTTGGGACACCCCTGGGGTGTCTTGGCTTGGCCAAGACACCCTTGGGGTGTCTCGGCCAAGCCGAGACACCCCTGGGGTGTTTTGACTTTTCCGAGACACCCCGGGTGTCCCAGTTCAGCCTGAGACGCTCCGTTGCGTGTTTGTTTGTTTTCACCGTAACTTCTTCGTCCGAACTCGGATTTGAGTGATTCCAAATGCGTTGGAAGCCTGACGAAGAGTTCTATCAGCTCCAATGGTTGGATTATCTGTAGAATGAACGAGACATGAAGGATGTTGTTCCTTTCGCAAACATCGCAGGGCTCCCGATTAGCCCGTGCCTTCGCTATTCCGAAATTCTGTCAGCTCACGTAGTTCGCCGATTCACTTCAAGCATTTACCAACGTCAATCGAACTCCTGTGAACTGGATAGTGACGTTCATTGTCGTTCCTTAATACTGAGCTGTTTGTGGAGACCTATAGGCAATTTTCGATGCCTACAGATACCCCCTCCAAAGCGTTCCGGTCTCGTTTCTTTTATAGAAGAGGCTGGAACACTTTGGATGTGATTGATCTAGCCTTCAGTCGGCGTAAAGGACCTAAAGTTAGCTTCAACTCTTGGCTCCTTCGGTTTTCGGTCTATTCGATGCTTTGACGAATAACCGAAGTTCTTCCGACGCTACGTTTATCGCCTGGCCGTCGTCGGAGTCTCGAGTTTACCACCAGTGAGTTGAGTTTGGCTCGTGTCATTGAGTTGACTTTGGACTGACTATCTCTGTCACATCGTGCTGACTTAGGGTTTCAGATCGCCGTATGTTGACTTCTTATTGCAACGCGTTGACTGGCGTTGACCTAGGATTACGCGTTGACCGGCGTTGGCCCTAGGGTTTTGAACGTCGAACGCTGACTTTTTGTCGCAACGCGTTGACTGGCGTTGACCTAGGGTTACACGTTGACCGGCGTTGACCCTAGGGTTTCGATTCGTCGAACGTTGACTTTTGGTCGCAACGCGTTGACTTTGGTCGCAACGCGTTGACTTTGATCACAACGCGTTGACTGGCGTTGACCTAAGGTTACGCGTTGACTGGCGTTGACCCTGGGGTTTCGAATCGTCGAACGTTAACTTTGGTCGCAACGCGTTGACTGGCGTTGACCTAGGGTTACGCGTTGACCGGCGTTGACCCTAGGGTTTCGAATTGTCGAACGTTGACTTTGTCGCAACGCGTTGACTTTGGTCGCAACGCGTTGACTTTGGTCGCAACGCGTTGACTGGCATTGACCTAGGGTTACGCGTTGACCCTAGGGTTTCGAATCGTCGAACGTTGACTTTGGTCGTAACGCGTTGACTAGCGTTGACCTAGGGTTACGCGTTGACCGGTGTTGACCCTAGGGTTTCGAATCGTCGAACGTTGACTTTGGTCGCAACGCGTTGACTTTGGTCGCAACGCGTTAACTTTGGTCACAACGCGTTGACTGGCATTGACCTAGGGTTACGCGTTGACCGGCGTTAACCCTAGGGTTTTGGATCGTTCGGCGTTGATTAGTGTGGATTTTATCGAAATATCCAACAACCGACGAAAAATAGGCAAATTCGGGCTTCGAAAAGGGTTCGGGGGGTCAAAATCGGTTTAAGACACCCCGGGGGTGTCCCAACAAAACCGAGACACCCTTGGGGTGTCTCGGTTTTGCCGAGACACCCCTTGGGGTGTTTTGGCCAAAACCGAAGTCCCCCCCTCCCTTTTTTTTTCCTTTTTTGTATTTTCCATTTGAACTTTCTTTCTTGTTTTGAAAATTGCCTCTTTTACTTTCCCCCTCTTTCCATATTCAAAAGAGATTCCTTCCTCCTTCTCTCATCTATTTGCCATTGTTCCTCTTCCCTTAAGAACTCCAAAACCCATTAACCCCTCCTCTTAAAATTCGGATTTTTGTGTGCACCCATTGGCCGAAAATTTTCCTCTCAATCTAGGGTTTCTTCCTTCTTCCTCAAGCTCAAGTCTTGACTCTTGGAGTTGGGGTTTTCAAGCCTCTTGATTTGGGTAAGTTCCTCTTCAAAAACTCTCCTCTTTTTTGACAAAGATTGAAACTTTATGCTTACAATGAGGGTAGGTCATGAATTTGTATGCAAAGGTCATAGCTTTTTGTTTTCATGGGTGGAGTTTTGTGAAAAAGATAGGAACTTGATGATGGGTTGTGTGTGCACAAAGTTTTGGGGGGTTTTATGCAAAACTTGCAATATGGCCGAATTGGGGAGGCTTTTGTGCAAAAATGGGACTGAAATTTTGAGGCTTGGACTTTAGACCCACTTGGTCACAACTTTGATGGGTGCTTCATGCAAAAAGACCACAAATTATTGAAGGTTTTATGTGCAAATATGGCCGAAATTCTTTTGGGGGCTTATTTGCAAAATTGGCCGGAGAATTGAGGTGGTGTTCATGTAATAAAGGACTGAAATTAGGATTTGGATTACATGTCCATTTGGTCGACACTTTGAAGGGTGCTTTATGCAAGAGGACCAAAAGTTGTTGAGGGGTTTATTTGCAAAATCGGCTAAATTTACAAAAAACGGTTTATTTGCAAAATTAACCAACATTGTGGGGTATTGGGGTGCTAGATGATCAAATATGATGACCATGACCCAGATCAAGCGTGTCCTTGACCCGAATTTAGCCTTGAACACGAGGGGTATTTTGGGTATTTCACCAAAATTTACCGCAAAGTGACAATCATTTTTTTTTGTATGCACAAAATTTGTAGGTTTAATTAGACTTCAACTACAAAATCCTATTTATTCATAGGACTTTAGTTCAAGTTCTTAATCTCCCTTTTAAATTTCGTGTATTCATATTTTAGATTGTACCTGGCTTGCTGCTTTTCATTGCAGATTTTCGATGTCTCCACGTCGATCTCGACTTCGTAGGAGTCGTTCCTATTCGCAGCACAGCGAGGAAGAGGTTCCCGCGGCATCTTCTCCGGCGGCCTCTTTCTTTGGGGGTGAGAATTTATATTTTCTGTATCCCTGATTGACCCCTTCGCGGGTCATGAAGGAAGAACCGACACCCTCCTTCGCGGGGGTTAAGGTTTCGGACTTGTTTTGCTTAGCCAATTCAAGTCTTCGGATATATTGGGGCGATCTCGTGTCGTCTTACACCTTATAGGTCGGTGTGTGTTATCACGCTATCTACGTGATGATGCATACCGTTCTCCCAGTGTAGGACACTCGAAATCGTCTCTCCAATCATCCCGTGAATGATCTTATCTCATTTTTTTATGGGCTGGATTTTCTGACTCCATCCTCGTTTTGTTGCAGTCGATTTCCCCACAGGCAGCCTCCCTCATCATGCCCCTACTGGTTGTAGCAGGGAAGTCTTCTCTTCGGCTTCCATCAGGCAAGCCATTGGTCTACTCCCTCAGTTCGACAGAGATCGCTCCGACGAATCCTATCGTTTGATACGGGATGGAGGGCGTCATTGCTTACGCCAGCTTATTACGGATGCTCCCTTTACTGCGGATTCTACCTCTACTCAGGCTTTAAAGAAGCCCAGTTTTCTGTTCGGAGATCACATTGAGGATCCTGCTACGTTGACTCTTACCGAGGAGCACTGGCTGACTCTCGACGAAGGAGCTCTCTTGTACATTCCCTCCATTCCTCGCCAATATTCTTTCACTCATTTGGAGGGGCAGGCCGTGGAGCGACAGATGTCTTGGCACCTTACCGACGATGCTGAGCGAGTTCAGTGTGGATATGCCTCTCATCACAAGACTCCTGGTTCTGGTGGGTATCATCATATTCGTGGTCTTCGACCAGGGATCATGGGTCTTGACACTGCACCCCCAGGCGAGGTGTCAGCAGCTGCTCCTACCGTAAGGAATCGTCTGGCTCATCTTGGGAGAAGGTTACCTCCACCAGATTATAGATGCTATGGTTGGGCTTCCTCACTAGCCAAGGGATGGTGGACACGCATGACCAGTTACGTCTTGGGGCGCTGGGAGAAGGATTTAAAGAGCAGTGGATTATATGCACCTATACGAGCCACCATGTACGGACTCCCGGTCAGCTGCCGCCATTTCTTGGCGTTGTTAGAGACATACATGCCTGACAGTAACATATTCCTGACCAGCGGCGGAGAGTTAGGGTTGGCCTTACATGAGATGTATCAGGTTTCTGGTCTTCCGATGGGGGATTGTCCATATCAGGAGTATTTTTCCTCGAACCAGCAGTTGGAGTGGTTGAAGAAAGATACTCCCGATATGTATGATACTCTTTGGGACCTCACTTGTCACTATTATACCTCCTTGATCCAGACTTCTCCTCTAGCGAAGAGGAAGAAGCAGATCAGCTTGAAGCAGTTTGAAAGATCCCACGCAAGCAGAAGACTGATAAACGATCTCCCTGCGTTTGTTTGATAAAGTTGTAAACTTGTTTTATTTTCATTGTGTAAGAAGATCTTATAAAAAGATCCAACTTTTTATTTCATTCGAGTTTATTGTAACGACTAAAGTTGTAATAGATCCGATAGCAATGAAGATAGCAACTTTCACCGCAAACATATAGGTTCATAAACATGAGACCTAACAACTTGGACCTGACTCAAAGTCGACTCCAAGCGAAAAGGGCCAACTGTTATGGTGTTTACTCACCCAAGATATGGGTATTTATAAAATAATACAATAAGAGTCCTGATAAAATGACCTCAACCCACTTAAGTAGCCCAAGCCACAGAGGCCTCGACCCCGCCGACACATCTAGTCGACATTCTTTCATGTCGATGCGAAAGGCAAGATCACTCGACCTTATTATCAAGGACGACCCCCTAGGGCACTCGACCATTCACTTGGCAACTTACGGAGATGACTCGAAGGACATTCCTTGTTGTCGGCTAAGTTAAGGACTCGACCCTTGCCTTAAGCCTCTCCTCCGTAGCATATATCAGCATTTCAGTCCACCTCAGACAAGCCTCATCCAGATTTTAGCTTGATGGTCTCCAAGACTTGTCAACTGCCAGCATGCCTTCTGCCATGCTCTTAATCACTTCCCGAATAATACAGAGACACCCTCTCCCGTACCGAAGTGACTTCCCCTCCAGTCGCCAGCCGACACCTGTAAAGAAAAGGATGACTCAGCATGCTAGTGTGACTTTTGTCACGCTCTCAATCACTTCCCAAAAAATACGGAGATACCCTATTGCGTACCGAAGTGACTTCCCCTCCAGTCACCATCTGACACCTGTAAAGCGAGGGATGATTTAGCATGCCAGCATACCTTCTGCCATGCTCTTAATCACTTCCTAAAAAATACAGAGACACTCTCTCCCATGTTGAAGTGACTTCCCCTCCAACCGCCAGCCGACACCTGTAAAGCAAGGGATGACTCGGCTCTTAGCTCGCATTTCATCACCACTTCTCTAGAGCTAGAGGTGACTTACCGATCCCCACGTTGGAGATAAATACAGGAGGTCGAACCTCTAGGAAGAGGAGGAGGACCCCCTAAGAAAATGGCAAAAGCTAAGGCTTCCTCTCTCTCTCTCTCTCTCTCTCTCTCTCTCTCTCTCTCTCTCTCTCTCTCTCTCTCCCCCCCCCCCCCCTCCCTCTCTCTCTCTCTAAAAAGAAAAAGAACCCACAGTTCTTCGTCTAGACAGGGAAGCTCACGTAGATCCTCTAGGTATGCATATTATCACTTCAAGAACCACATCGATTCCTGACCTTTCCCTTCCTCACTCGAGTTTCACTAACTTAATTGTCGGAGGAACCACGGGGGAACCGGACCCCACCCTCTCACGGGTTCTTTTTGTCTGTGCAGCTTGGACATCAAGTCCCCATTTGAGAACCTAGCATAAAGTCAAAGAAGGAAGCGACCCCTCCATCACTCTCTCCTACCCTGTTTCGGCGAGGACCCAGTGGGGACTAATCTAGTTACGGATCAGAACCGATCTCAGCCCGGATCCGATTGATTATTTGGTCGTAGTCATCATGACAAATGCATGTGCAACAGATGTGAAAAGTTAATCATCCAAAATTTTATATAAAAGGAACACTTACAAGAAAATTTTCATCCAGTTTCATAAGATACATTGTATGATTTTATTTTATTTTTTTTATTTGAGATGAGTTATTTTCTGTTATCTTATTTAAAATTGGATATAACATATATTTCAATATGACCAATGAAGTGATTTTAACGAAAGAAAATAGGGCACATCATAATTTGGTGGATTATTTTTAAAATATCATTCTAAGATTACTTTAAATGAAGTTAATAGGAAGATCATGTTTCATAATTTATCATCAAGTTATTATATCTTTAACTATTTTTAACCTAAATATGTACATTTATTTTTGACTTTCAATAATATCTATATTTATACTACTAAATAAAAAACTAACTAATGGTAGTGCAAAGTTGGATGGGTGGTGGACAAGTCCTTCTTTTCAATTGTAATTGAAAAGGTAAAAATATAATTTTTACAATAATTAATATTTTCTCTTTTCTTTCTTTTTTGCTTCTAGAATATTCTATATCATTCAATATCATAAGAAAAAGGAGCCCACATAATTGAATGTTTTCTTCACATTTTATGTTATAAAAAATCAAAGTTCTATGCATATATCTGTACCATAATTTATTTATACTAATACATAAAGAAAATCAATGGAGGATTTTAGTTTTAAAGAGACAATGCTTGATTGTTTTTTTCTCTACCTATCTATTAAATGCACACGTACTCTCTATAAAAAGATAAAATTATCTTCACATGTATTTATTAATGCAAAATAAAATATTTTCTTAGCAAATGCATTTGCACATGTCAAAATTCTAGTTTAGCTTAAAGCATATTGAAATTTGACTTGTTGTATTGATATTTATCCATATCTCATAATTTGTTTTAGAAAATAACCTTATTATTTTATATTTATATCTTTTACAATACAAATTGTGATAGGCGTTTAATTTTTTTATTAATAATAGATACTTAATTAGTGAGCTCCAATTATACACTCATGCCGTAGTTTAAAATGTTCTATGAAAGGAAAAAAGAAAGGAAGGGAAAATTACTTATATGCCCCTCAATTTCTATTGGTATGTGAAAATGTCCTTCAAACTTTTTGGTACTCCAACTAAATTTTTAATATAATAGTATACATATATATATAGATTTGCAATCAGTTTTCAAAAGTATATATATGTATATATATCTTACAACAAAAATTTCGATGATAGTAAATCTTTAAAGCATTACATTGTCTGCACCTTCATTTTTTTGAGGCTCTTTACAGTAAAATCGCTAGGATGATAATTATCTTTGAAATGGACGTCCAAGCTAAAAGGGCACATATCCTATCTCATAATCACTATAATCTTTATGTGAGATCTCATTTCAACATCAATGTAGGCTCATGAAATAACATGATGTTAGCTCGCTATTATGAAACCCATTAAAGCTTTGCGCAATGCAACCCCAAAAGAGAAGAAATAGTGAACGTGGGAGTCATTTTAACCTACTAGCTAGATCCTTTCATTTGTAAAACGAGTTATTCATTTATTTTCTCTAGCTAGAGAAATAAACTGGAATTAGCAAACTTATCAAAGAATAATGAAGGTGTAACTGGAGCTGGCCTTCTTGTGCATCATGTTAGACTGTGATCCCAATATAGAATAGAATTAATTCACTGTGTAGTATGAATTGTTGGATTCTTTGATTTTTATAATCATGCTTTTAAATGAAAATTGTTAATTTAATTACAAACTTCTAATCGTGTGTGCGTGTGTTCGTGTGTGAATTCATCCTTTGGATTGCATTAAACTATTTTGATATGAACATATTAATTAAAAGATATTACGTTTTAAATGACGTGATGCATCAACCCCATTATGTCCCCATTTTTTAGGATATGTGAAAATAAAGCATTTGCATGTTTAAATGCATTGAAGGAAAACATGAAAATTTTTAGGGCTCTTAGTATCCTTGAGGATACCATTATATGAAAATGTGCAAAATAATGAAAATATATAAGAACTAGGATACAGAACATCCAAAAAAGTGTAAAATATCTAATCATTAGCTATGCGCTCTTCAAAAATTTTGTTCCTCTTTATTAAAAAATTAATAATTTCCCGAAAATAACAGGGTGAGAATTTCCCATATACATCCAAAAAAAATGAAATTTACATGCTACGTATAACCACACATTTTATTTTCTCCTTCACCAGTGAAAAACTCTTCTCGCACCGTAATATTTATTTTTCCTACTTTTTCCGAGCAACCCAACATAGAAATCGCAATGATTTCACAGAACAGCAATCATATTAATTCACAAGTGCTGCCGGGACCTCTTTCTGTATTGATTGCCTAGCTAACTCAGTCTCTCTCTCTCTCTCTCTCTCTCTCTCTCTCACACATTTGCCAATGGCTTCACAGTCGCTGGTGGTTGTCATTTGCCAATGGCTTCACTGTCGCTGGCCCCACTAATCAACCTCCTAAATTAAGCTTAATTAGCCCAGAAAGAGAAATAAAGAGAGGGAGCAGTCAACTGAGCTCCTGAGACCTACAAATTAAGGAAGAGAGAGTGTTAGCAGTAGTTGAAAGCATACTGTGGTCCTCAATCAGAGCATATAATGATGCGTTACGAAAATAATAATCTCTAAATCAATTCATTAATCTTTATATATCTACTAATTCAAAAATAGATATGCAATGCGCAAATAAACAGGACGAATCTGGATTATTGGACATATTCTTGTGGGCATAGCATTAATCTGTTTGAACCGATCATTAAACTGGTCAAAAATTTCGTTCAGTTTTAGAATACTGTTCAGATTAATTTGTATTAAAAAAAAATTACTGAGCCTGCACTTCTCTCTCTCGGTTCTCTAACACCCGCATCCTTAATTTCTTTCCTTCTTTCTGTTTCCTTTGGTTCGTTAATTTCCTTCTCTCTTTTGTATAGGTCGTTATTATTTACGTCTTCCTTCCGTTGGTGTAGTCTTGACGTGTGTTTTGTGTTGAGCAATAAAATAGTTTATTTTCTTAACCAAGTGGGATTAAGCCCAAACTGAATAAATCGAACCGAACCGAAACAAGCTAATTTAGTTCGGTTTGACTTGACTATGTGTCTATAAAGATTCGGTTAGATTTGATAAAAATTTATCAAAGCTGGTCAAGTTGTTTATTCAGCAATATCTTCCCAACAAGATGACGCAGCGCAGAAGTAGTAGCCTCAGAATCCACCAAAGACAATCTTCGAATACACGAAGAGCTTCGAACCCACGAAGTAAATATTGAAGTAAAAAACAAAATTTTATTACTTAAAAGTTATGTCTCTATGGCTTACAAGACTCTACTTAAATAGAAAAATAAACAAGACTTCTACAATAACTGAAACTACTACAAGGACTCAAACTTTACCAAAAATAGTAAAAGAATTCCTAAAACATTAAAACACCTAAAAAGACTCCTTATAACTAGGAAAGTCCACCGGTCAAATCTGAGATCAAATCGGATTTGTTTCCTAATCAATACAGACTCCTAAAACATTAGTAAAAATAGTAAAAAAGGATAAAATACATATATCTCAAACCGTAAGGAATTTGGCGAAACGGATGAAGCAAACTGAACCCATAGGGGTGGGTTTGGTTGGCTCCATCTCGTCGAGATAGTCGATTTTCATATATAATTCGTCCAATTCCGACGTACAGTTTGAAAGTTATGGTCGTTTCTTCGTAGCAAGTTATTTTCCTCGACTAGACCCGCGTTTGAGATTCCGATTGTCCCACTTTGACATAAACATGTTGTTGGATTTAATCTAATAAATCTAATTATGTGCACATATGATTAATCATTGTGTATTGCTATCTTTCAGGATAACCCACTAAAGTGATCAATTAATTTGGGTTAATGGGTATTTAAATAAGTCATGAGGTTATATGTGCAGATACTAGGTTATAATTGTGATTTGTTGAGGGGCCAAATTGTAAAAGTACAACACCTATAAATAAAGGGTTATGGTCCCTAATCTAGAGTTATAACATTCTCTAATTCTCTTCACCTCATCTAAGAGAGAAATTCGGCTAAAGAGAAAAACCCTAAGGTTAGAAGATCCAAAAACCCAAATCAAGATTTTCATCAATGGATTCAGGTATAAGCTTCCGCTCTTTTAGATTTCTTTTAATCTTTTTGAATTAATCATGGCTATATGGTTTTAAGATCTCAAGTTTTAAGATCTAACATGTCTGTCGTGTGTTCTACATCACAAGAGAGAGAGTAATGGAGCAAAGAGAGATTGATTTAGGATCTTCTAGAAACAGAGCAAGGGAATTGATTCAACAGTTGGTTGGTGATCATGACGTTCCAGATGATGGAGGTACCATAATCATACTTCTAGCTAGGAGTCGGGATAGGAACACTCTGCTTGTGAGATGGTGGTTTAGTTGCTCAATTTCACGACTCTAGGGGGTAGAGAATATTCCAGTTTTTCATAGAGCTTTTGTTGTTTTTGGTTTTATTTTTTTATTTTTTTATTTTTTTAGGGCTTGCCATCTTCCGGCTCAAGCTTCGTTTGTTTGTGCCGTTTTCTCCCGTAATATTAATTACGGAGTGTTTAGTTGAGCTCTTTTCAATGGAATGCATGATACTCACCGATGAGAGGGGGACCCGCCAAATGATGAGCATGGGTGTGGTTGTGGGTGTGGGTTGCGGCCCCTGGTCCGGCGTGGGGTGTACTCCGATCATTATGGGCGCAAATTGGGTGCTGATGGTGCGAGAAGGTAGGACCCACTCCTGGTGGCACGTGCGAATTGGCCCCACCCAAGCGAGGCGAGAGAGAGGGGGAGTGAAAGTGCTTCGATCACACCCGTACGTTGCGCGAGAACAATATTTCGTGTCTCTTCTGAAAAAGATGCAATTTAATAGCTAGGAAAATAGGCGCTCATAATCTAGTGCTCTCTCATCGTACTAATGATAAATTAAGTTCAAGTACTTATCGAAAATATATTGGTGGCATAAGCATTAATTACAAATTTGAGGGTTCAGACATCTCCCTGCTCATGAGTAACAAAGTCATTCGATTTTCTTTTTTCTTTTCTAATTTCTGAATAACTTCGCGTATAATTTTATTAAAAAATTAGTAATATAAGGAAGCTAATGTCTTGCACGTCCAAATTGAGTTTAAACTTCTATAAGGGGTTGTTTGCCTGCCGGGATATCGAGCAGCAATAGCAACAAATTAATGTTATAGCCAAATTTATATTTTTAATGCTTAGTAATTAAGCAACAAAGCAGAGAAATTCAGCATTTTACAGCTGCTTAATTGCTCTTTAGGTCAAGCTCAAAAATTTGCTGATTTTCTAAGATAATCAATTTGAATAATTTATAAGAGGTTTAGAATTTTTTTGGCGCTTATAACTTTATCGTGATTTTCAGCATCATAGAAATGAAATTGGTAAATCTCTTTCTTTGAACCTATATAAATCTGATATATCATCTAAGAGAGAGAAATTTTGAAGAACCCAGATATCCTAGTGAAATTTTTATCATATGTGAGAGAGGGTTTATTGATATTTTAGATCTCTTTTGTGTAATATTTTATCTCTTTTATGAATAGCAAAACTTTATATGTCATTTAGTAGTTAAAAGCCATTTACATTGGATAGCCCATTAGCAATGCTCGTGTTCACCTAGATCAATTTTTGGTTGATGCACACCAGAGTTTTCTCATGATCGATGTTCCTGAAAGCAGTTTAGACTCTGGATCAATGTACTAGAGTAGCAAATGCTTTAAGATAGTCATTTAAGGGCATACATCATCTCCGCATATCGTTACGTCCCTTATTTTTCTGTCTAGTTTCTACTAATTACCCAAATAAAGACGACCATTTACTTACATCAAAATTGACAAGTGTTTCAAGGTAGTATGACACATTAATTCAGAAACCTACATTAGTTTGTTTCATTTTTAAATTCCTCCTCTTATTACTTCTAATTTACTTTTTTTCTCTTCTTTCCTTCTTGTTCATATATATTCTATATCTATTTTCTCTAGTTAATATTTTCTTAATATCGTCCTCTGCTTAAGAAATTTGCATTTGTTTTCAATTTTCAGCGGAGACAAATCAAAACTATCCACTAAATCATATACATATATATATATATATATATATATATATATATATATAT
>BQKN01067459.1:76076-99517 GCA_022839385.1 Asparagus kiusianus
TCTCTCTCTCTCTCTCTCTCTCTCTCTCTCTCTCTCTCTCTCTCTCTGCCCTCTGCGTGCGCCTGCACGATGGTTAGGTGTTATTCAGTACTAGCTAGATCTCGCTAGCTGTAGATTGCACAGGTAACAATTACACTTTCAAGTATCGCATAGCTGAAGAATAAATTAATGCAAATAATTAATCTGAGTCATGTTTTGAAATTGCTACGAAATTAAATATATCTTTAAGTTGAATATCGTTAAGTTGAAATTTTATAGAAGAATGGCACGTACGCTAGGATTATATATACACTCTGATTTTCAAAAATAAATCGGTCTTATTATGGATCTGGTTAATTAATTTCCACTGGCCTAGCTAGGCATGCAGCACTGAGCTCATATATAGGGCACTACTAATTTTATTTGGTTTTTGTGAACTTTCTTAATTTCATTCTGATAAAGTTAGAAAACAAACTACAATAACAATTAAGTAGATTTTAAACCTAATCTAGTTTCTTTTATGTGTGAATCTTATGTATATGAATATATCCATTTACAAATTTCCTTGTTAATTCCTTGATTTTTTTTTTCCAATTCATCCATAAATAAGAAAGGGTTAAGCAATTTTTCTACTAGCTAGCTAGCTACATATTGCACTCATCATACTGAAATAGATTCCTTTAGATGGTAGGGATAAGGAAATAATAATTTGCAGCTTATGTACATACGTACAGCTAGAGAGTTGGTAGGGAGATGTGTATGTATGTACTTCACAATCAAGTATATTGAAGATTAGAATAATTAGAGGACAAAACACAACTGGTTACATCAATTTATAACTTATACGTTTAATTTCAGAAATTTCAATTACTTGGTATTGGATTTATTTCGCATTTAAGCCCAGAAGGATAAGTTGCACATATTCTGACGATTTATTTAACGAAATAGCAGAGTAACTTAGTTTTGATATTTTATGCCTTCATAAGATATACTATTGGAAGATCACTAGAGTGTTCAGGAAGGGGAAATCATGCATTTTAGTTAACTTGCTGTTATCCTTAAGTTGATGCAGGAATTTTTGGTTGCTATTGGATGATTGATCATTGTGTTATACATCTAGGGTTTCCATTTAATAAGCTAATTCTTTTAACTTAAAAACATGCTCATATTGTCAAAGATATTTACTTAAAATTAAACATGCTCACATTGTTGAACATCTGGTGAGACAAATATATATAATTAGAAATCATTTTACCAAGAACATAACATGAGGGTAAAAAATTAAGATAGAAACTGCGCGCGAAGAGAAAGTTGAGAGAGCAGTATACAGATTAAAGGTCATGTCCATTGTTTCCATATCAATAATAAAGTATGTATACAAGACTTCAAAGTACATCCAGATAATTGACCCCAAAAAAAAATACATCTAGATAGGCCACCAAAGAGTTCTACACTGACTAATGTCAACAACTCTTCAATAAAATATTGTATCAAATGGATCTCCGAGACACTTCAACCATACTGAGATCCAATTTTGCAAATTTTCATAGACTTCTGCCTTGTTTGCTAGTCTTCTGCATTGGGTATTCTGCAAGTATTAATCAAAGAGGAAAATCAAGAGAAAGTAGAAGTTTGAGAATATAGAATTTAGAGAAGAGATGTCATGCATGCAAGAATTTTTTTTTTTTCTCATAATATTGTATGCATGGCCAAAGATGGCAAGAATCTTCCCATACTACGTACTCAAAGAAATTAAGTCAATGTGACCACATAAAAATCAAACCAAAATATAGTTGCGAACCATATGTACAGATCCTTATACAATTTAATATCTTATTAGAAAATTTAATATTTTTATTAGAAATCTAATATTTCATTAGAAAATGCATAATGTGTGTTCATTTTCTTAGAGATAGAACAATGAAAAAACAATTATGGATACTAATTCCTTCTGATGCACAATATTGTAATTGACATAGAATTAATTTCTATATTCTTTTGCATGCCGACTAATTCATAATAAACTAAAATAGTACCATTCATTAACTAAGCATGTGGTTTTCTACTGATAGTTAAGTAAACATTGTATCGATTTAGAGAGAACGTATGACATATAAAAATCAGTTTCATTATTTCATTAAGGACTAAATGATTATGTAATTAAGTATGATTGTTTGATATTCACAGGATTACTGAACTTGAGGAGCAATATGAACACATCTTCACATGTACCGCCAGGGTTTCGATTCTACCCTACTGATGAAGAACTTGTAGATTACTACTTAAGAAAGAAAATAGCTTCCAAAAGGATCGACTTAAATGTCATAAAAGATGTGGACTTATACAAGATTGAGCCATGGGATCTTCAAGGTGACATTAACATAAAACTTTGACCGTAGTATAATTCTTATTATTATGTCTTCCTTTGTGTTCACTAGCTAGTGCAATATTCAAGCAGAATATTGTAGGTTAGGGGCAGAAGAGCAAACTGAATGGCATTTTTTCAGCCACAAAGACAAGAAATATCCAACAGGAACTCGAACGAATAGAGCAACGAAAACTGGATTCTGGAAAGCAACAGGAAGGGATAAACCAATCTACAAAAGAAATAATTTGGTTGGCATGAGGAAGACCTTAGTTTATTACATTGGTAGAGCACCAAATGGACAAAAGACAGATTGGATTATGCATGAGTATCGACTTGAATCAAAAGAAAATGGAACCTCTCAGGTAAATAACTTGCTTAAGAATTGAATCTGTTGATATGTTTTCTTGGTAATTATCTGATTTTTTTCCTTCTAAATATTACCACAACTTATAGATTGTTTTTCATGTATAACAATATAATGGAAGAGATTAACTCCTAATTAAACTCCTTGTTTTGTTAATTAATTTAGCTTCTAATTATAAAATACTTTGCATTCACTAAAGAAAGATATGGTATAGCAGTTTTCATTTGGGATCTTAATACATAATCTAAACAACTTGAAACAAAAATATTATTCAACTTTAGGTAAAATACATTTATAGCGACGCATAACTTAATTCAAAGTTAAAGTGGTCCATATTCAAAGGCACAACAGAAATTACTAAAAAGAAACAAAATAAATAACCAAATGTACACACTCTGTAGTAACACCATCTTTATTGAAGTTTAGGCTATTCATGAAAATTCAGACTATTATTACCATGTTTATGGATGATAAAAGGTATAATTTACTTAAAATTAAAAAAGTTTGCTAATAAAGTTCCAGTATAACTCAACTTGTACGAGTTGGCATGCAATATTATTGCACTTCTGTACAACATTTGTAGGTCTCTGTCATGTTTAAGGAAGTGTAGATACTACATATATACTAAAGCCTTAACTTATGCCATATATCTCAGGAAGAGGGTTGGGTTGTGTGCAAGGTGTTCAAGAAACGAGTATCGACAGTAAGGAAAGAGAATGACACTGAATCCTCACATTGGTTCGATGAAAAATTCTCCTTCATTCAAAACCTGGACTCTCCAAATCAAGATTTTTACTCGCAAAATTACCCTTTTCATCAGCTGCCTCCGTTACAGAGCTCCAAGATTCCTATTTTCAGTAACAACGCTGGAAGTTCCCTCCAAATCCCTTATTTACAAAACCAACTTCAGATGATCCCAAATTGCAGTAACAGCGACAGTATTGATCGAATTACAGGTGAAGTAACGGATTGGAGGATCCTTGATAAATTTGTTGCATCTCAGCTTAGCCAAGATGATGTTTCTAAGGAGAACAATTATAGTAATACTGCAACTGAGGAGAATTTTCTTGTTTCTGATCACAAGAAAGAAGCACAAGTGGAATGTGAATCAACATCAAACCCTAATTGCCAAGTAGAGCTTTGGATGTGAAGAGTGCTATGTGGTGCATGGGCTTAATTATAGTAATATGTATTTATGTATGTATTATTAATTGTAGGTGTTATATATGGTATTGAACAATAATGGATGGACAAACCATTATGCATGGTTAATATATATTGTGTACATAATCAGTTTCAGGGATTCTTCCCATATATATAATACTATCATATATATTAAACTCAGTACTGTATGAGTATGTAAGATATTCAACATTTATTTGAGATTTTAGAGATATTATGTGATGTTTACACTTATGGAGCTTTGTAATTGATCAACTATGAGAAATCTTATTTCTACTGTTTTCTTGAAGAAGAGTTAGCTAATCGAAAAATCGGTTGGCTAGATCCAAATAGACACTAATTGTATTTTAGGACTAATTTATATATATCTCCTTCGAACCTTATATTGACATATCCTCTTCTAATCTTCAAGAGTCTATATGCAACCGCTTGAAATCTCTAAATTATCTCAAATATCCCAAAATGTTTAAATACATTGTTTCCTACATATTTTTGTTCCACACATTTTGGCTTTGGAGTGGGGATCTTTGAGTCATTTGGAAAGTTACTTCAGAAGATTTAAAGGCTTGAAAGGGATATATGAAATATTGACATTACAGGGGAAAGGGAGTATCAATATGCGAAAGATTTGAAAAGACTATAGGTATACATAAAGTAAAGCCTGTATTTGAAGTTACTCAAAACTTTTTTCCTTTTGTTCATTTCATAATCTATTAGGAATCGAACTCAAGACTAGAGGAGTCATATTGAAACCTCTCAATCGTTTGGATCACCAGCTATAGCTGAAAAAGCATATATTAAAAAAGAATGTAGTAAGTTGTATTTCCTTAACATTCTAAATTAGTTAAAAGGTCCTGTTTTATCTTTTCGTTCCTGGATCCACAAATTTATACTACATGATTCCTTTTTGAACTTCTATCAAAAATTGACAATAAAAATAAATAGAATACAACTAGTTATAGATTTATGAGTGCAATTCAGTAGCCATAAATAATAGTAAAACAGTGTGAAATGTAAAATTGTTATTACACACGAGGTTCATTTTCACAATCAACTAATTGGTATTGGACCAATAATTGAATTTTTTGTAAGAGATGGAACTTATTTCAAATATGCTTCAGGTAAACAATATTATTCAGAAATAATTGCTATAAATATAGATAAGCTTAACAAATACACATGATTGTGCAGCATGTTTTTTGTAGAAATAAGGAATTTATTACCTTTGCTCCGGGGCAAAAAGTGCAAAAACTTTTAAGAAACAAATGCAATATTATAAGTTGAACTCCAAAGACACTTCAAAAAGTATCATAACATTTAAATGAAGAGTAGTAAGAACCACACTACAAAACCTATACTAATTTTGTATCACCACAAAGAAGAGAGTGGAGTTCATGGTGATTCACATTTTTTTTTCTTTTTAACAAATTTTCAAGGAAGGACACCATATTTGTTATCAGTAGTACAAAAGTAATGCAACATTTTCACAGTGTGGTTAGCATTTTCCTTAAATCAATGCTATGAAAATATTTAGTACCCCAAGAAAAGTCTATTACCAAACTGTAGGATAGATTTTTCCTTTTTTTTATCAGTTAAGGGGAATAAAGAAATTAAATGAACATCTTTGGTTTTAACACTTCTTGAACTGACATTATGAATTCTTTTTTTTTTAACAAACCATTAAACCTAAAATTGCAATAAAGGAAATTAAGTATATTCATGAAAGAGTATGTATTGACTTTCTCTAAACATACATCTTCACCTCTCCTATTTCCTCTTAATATTTGATTAAATAATATATCTATTATCAGAATAAATTTTTTAAGTTTAAGAAATAGTGGCATGCGCCATGATCATTAGTTTTTTTAAAAGTAAAAGAGTTAAAATGGGATTGGAAGAAACAACGTACAAAAAATATCAATTTTATAGAAAAGTGTTGATGTGGTGTCAGATTTCTGAGTGATTTTCGTCCATTTTGAGAGGAAATTAATTTCTGTAAATTTTGGTACTTTTTTGTACTTTACAGAAAACATTTCTGTAAATTTTTTTGAACCAAACACAGTTTACGAAAATCTACAGAAAAAATTTAATTATAAAATTGTCATTGTCATACATTTTGAGAAAAAATTTCTATAAAATTGTGCAACCAAACATCCCCTTACTCTAAACATACATCTTGACCTCTCCTATTTCCTCTTATATTTGATTAAATAATATATCTATTATCAGAATAAATTTTTTAAGTTTAAGAAATAGTGGGATTGGAAAGTAAAAGAGTTAAAATGGGATTGGAAGAAACAACGTACAAAAAATATTTAGCAAATTGTGCCAAGGAGTGGGTAAAGATCCTCTGGTCGTTAGATCATCTGGCTAGAAATGAAAACTTCTGATTCCACTTTTTCTTTTTTTTCTTTTTGGATAAATCTGATTCTACATTAATTTACTCAAAAAAAAAAGTTACATCGTTAATAATGTATTTAATTTTTTTTAAGAATCATAGTAGCTAGTCTAGAACAGTTTAAATCATCTTGCTTCCTAAAAAAAGTAATCTATTAAAATAACCAAAAATGTTCATTAAGAAAACATTAACATTAAAAAACTGAAGATGATACCATGCATATATGATTTTCTTCTTATGATCATTAATTTCAAGCATGGACTAGTTGCTTAATTTGTGAGAGTAACAATACTGGAAAGAGCACGTCATAAGTCCAAGTTAGTTTACCAAATATTTGCTACAGCTGCAATCTTCGGCTTACAATAGCCAGATGAGGGGGACACAGCGAAAGATGCAGCTTGGAGCAGGTTCGTATATGGCCAGCTTCATCTTTTTCACCTATTAATTTCTCAAGAAAAAAAAGTAGTTACGACGTTAGTAACTATTCTACATTTCTGTTGAAACATAATAAGCAAAAACTTGAAAATAATAAAAGACCTTGAAGTACTACATGAGCACAAGAATTACGAAAAAAAAAATTATAGAGTAGAAAGAGAAGAAATTAAGGAGCGTCGATCACCTTCAATTCCTACCTAGTGAAAAATGGATGGAAGCGATACACCCCCCCACAAATAAGACTTGGGGACGCGAGGGACATATTGATAGGAATAGTACTTCTACTCCCTCAACCAACAAAATTAGGTAAATTTAGTGAGGCAGAAAAGGCATAATTAAATATGGCACTTGCAACGGAAGCCATGCAAACAAAGGCAAACATACTCCAAAGATCCTTACTTTATAATGTTTGAATTCTCTGCACGACACAGTATTATGATTAAGCCCTGACGTGCCACGTACTCATGTCTCATCAATTCCCCACATGAGAGAGAGAGAGACAGAGAGAGAGGGGATAATTTTTAGGGTTCTTTTATATATACCCCTTAAATCATGCACATTTGCAAAATTGATCCCAAACCTTTGTATTTTCGAGACCATCCCGTAAGTGCTCATCAAGTTTGGAAAAATTAAAATATCCCACAAATCAATAAATCATCAACTTAATATTAAGAAGAACCTGAAGAGAATGGCTCTTGCTGCCGCTGTCTATTTAATTTGGCAATAGAGGAATAATAGAATTTTTCAAGGGAAAGCAAGAGAGCCTGATGATCTCTTTCGAGTAATTAAGTATTTCATCTATTCCAAAATTCTAAATGAAGATATACATGTACATATGAAAGAATAACTTGAGAGGTTGTAGTGTCTGTATCTCTGTTCTTTTTGGTTACCAGGTCAAGTTCAAGCCTGGTTCTAGATGTACACAATTTCCTTATTTGGCTGATGAATAAAAATTTTAATTCATTGACCAAAAAAAAATCAACAACTTTGATAGGCCCATTTGTAATACAACTTAAAAATGTCAATAAAATAGTCATATTTTAGTTACCAGATCAAACAAAAGTGATGGTTTGTTCATTTAGAGGGGTTATTTCTTAAAATTTTGGCAAATAGCTTTGAGGGTAGTTTCCCAAATATGCATGATTTAAGGGGTGCATTTAAAAAACCAAATTTTTAGCGGTAGGGATCGACTATTCATGACTAATGTTTGCGCATGCATGCATGCATTCACGCTGCTGAAGTGGGATCAAGATGTGTGTGGGATAAAATGAATAATGATGAGGGAAGTGTGTTGTGTTGTGCCGTGTTGATAAGTGTTGTTTGTAGCCCAAGATAGCATCATTTTTGCGTGCAAATGCTCATGCTCATGCTCATGTGAGACCCAGCATGAATCATTTTTATGACTTTAAGCAAGTAAGGTAAACTAAGCAAATAGTACTACATATACGGTTTTATTTTAGGGAGAAAACTCATTAAGGTTTGCCTCAGGCCCGACACAAGGCAAGCTTCCTCTGCCTTGCGCTTTCAAGTGGGGGCCTGCTGCGTTCATATATATACTATTCATCTAATGAAGGTGGATGCGGATTAATTATATATAAATCTGATATATAGTATGAATTACACTGATCATTAATCGTAGTTAATGTCCTATGTTGAAATAATAAACGCGTTGCCATTTTCTGATCTTGTTTACTAATTAGTGGAATGAAACACGTAATTAATTAATTAACTTGGAAAAGTATTACTCAAGTTCTCTTTTGGGAGTAGGTAGAAATTCATGATTCACCATGATAATTAAAGAGTTAGCAACTCGATGGATAAAAGGGTAGTCATTACTCCAAGCCCTTTATAGAAAGCGTAAACTGCGTATGCGAGTCCTTTCATTTGCTGGATTTTTAATGGCGAGGTGCGCAATTAATAGGTCAAGTATGATTTGACTGGAGCGCTGCTACGGGTACACAAAATATAGGACAATTGGAGGGGAAAGGTGAGGTGTCCCCCTCCTATTACATAATGAGTTGGTCATATCAGCTCATTATACAATAGGAGGGAGACACCTCACATGTCCCCTCCAATGGTCCTATATTTTGGATCCTTAAGGCATTTTTCGATTTGACTATATATGCTTATGATCTAGATGTATATCACATCAGCAACACAACAATGAATGATCCTTATGTAGACACACAAGCTCTACTTTACTCTTAGGGGGTGTTAGTTAATAGGAACATTTTTATAATAAAAAGATACTTGTTCAAGTGGAATGATTTTTTAAAAGTGCGAGTGGGATAATTAGGAACAATTTTGTAAAGTGGGATATTTTGATAAAATGATGTGGATAATTTGTCATAATCAAGAATTATATAATTAATTTATGCATTCTGATGATATAACTACTATTATATATATTTTATACTTATAATTATTAATTATTGCTTTTTACTATTATATAAATTACTGTTGAATAACTTTTGGTTAGACTACAAGATATTCTTAATTATTATTATAGCAACTTATAAAAAAATTTCTAATTATTGTTATTATAGTAAAAGCCCCAAAAATTAATGTTTTTTCTCATTTCTTCCTTTTCCCTTCCCCTATATCTCTTTCCTTGTCTCTCAATTTCAATTATTTTTAAATAAATTATGGACCTACGATTTTATACTAAATTAATTACATAAATCATATATTCAGTAAGGAGAAGTTAGAGAAGAGTACGTCGGATATGATAGTGTGGTTTGATGGTGGATGTGACCTATGGAGAAGAGGAAATGTATGTAGTAAAGAAAAGAAATTATAAAATAAATAAATATGAAAATAAAAAGTAAGAAAAGCAATAGGAGAGTTCTAATTTTTGACTAATTAGTTCCAGGCTAGAACTCTTATTTTTGTATAAAAGAATGAAAAAGATTATAATTTTTTTCACCATTATCTCAATTGTCTAATTTTGTTTATAGTTCTATTTGACTAGCAGCACCGTAAAATTTTATCTTAGTTTTAGTTCTAATTGACTAACACCATAAAATTTTATCCCACCAAATACCTCATTCTAATTTTTAAATTCGACTTGACCAACTCCACAATATAGAATTATTTAGACATGGTAATTCCACTTTTGCCGGACGTTAATTGGATAAAGTTAGCTTAGATTAAACTCTCATATGATTGATCTAGAATGCTTAATAAAATTGTAGATGCTCTATCTTGCACACAAATTCAAACACTTTTTTTTTCTCGAAAACAGTGACAAAAAAACCTGGGAACTTCAACCCTCTTCAATTTTAGTTATACATAATAGGGAGGATAATATTCTTAAACATGGGATGTGATAGGGCATTATTTGTCTAATTATTTGTTAATATATTAAGCATGTTAGTAGTGGTAGAGTTATCATCTACATACTCGATGAACTCTGCTTCCGTAAAAGCCCAACAGCTTGGCTTAATGATGTCTAAGCCATGTGCTAATCAACAATAGTTTGCAAAGTCATTAAGAGCATATTTGGAAATTAGTCAAGATGAATTATAATCCACTTTTATAAATTATAGCTCATTGTTCTAGGTGTTTGATAGAATTATAATTCATACCTTTTTTTTTTACGATTATAACGTATGAAATTTGATCAGGTAAAAGATAAATTTACCTCCTCTCATGACTTCATATATTCCGAAGCTCATTTATTGACTTACCCATTACCAAGTCCCTTTTGGTCATTTTAAATGTTATAATTCACCTATTTGAAATGAGTTATAATCTACTATTTATCAAACACTTTGTATTACGAGTCATAGTTCCCAAAGGGTCAAACGTAATTTCAGAGAATCCAAATAGGATTACCGAGCTTGGGCTGAGGTTTGGCCTGCGTCTTAAATTTTGACTGAAAAAATGTCAGGCCTGGGCTGTTTGCATAACAACAAACTGGATCGAGCCACAAGTCCAAGGGCCTAATTAAATTTTCAAGATTCCCCTTAAGAGGTATCAACTAAGAACTCCCACAAGAGGTATCAACAATTCGCAACTAAGAACTCCCAGTTTGAAGAAATCTTAAGCCAACATTAGATATTACCAGTAAAAAAAAAAAGTATATTCTTTAATCTCAGGATCAAATTCCCTGTTTCCAAATTTTGAGGAAAGATCAAATTTTGATGGGGGATTCGACAAGCTTGGAGTTGCAAGAATCAGGGTGGGAAGAACTGAGGAAAGAGGCGCGAAAGATCGAAGGGGATCTCGACGTCAAGCTCTCCTCCTACGCCAAGCTAGGCACTCGATTCACTCAATCTCCGGGTAATTCGTTTTGCTCAGGTCCCAGATCTGAATCCATTTGATGCAAAAAAAATCTTTGCAATTTTCTTGATTTTTGTCAAATAGTTTACTCCAATTCGATTAAGATCTGCAGGTGATGTCAACTCGTGATTGTTTTCGAAAATTTTAGGGGTGATGTAAGTGAAGGATGTTGTAAAGAAGACACATAGAGTGAGAGTTGACAAATTCACGGTTCCAATTGATTTTGAGAGAACACCAAGAAGACCATTACATTTATGAGGTCTCTCTGTAAGTGCTAACGTAAGGGGCTTAAGGAATGAAAACAAGTGTCGACTCTTAAGTAGTCATACTATACCCACCGCGGCTGAACCAGACGGTTGGGAGGTTCCAATATGGCACCCACGGTCTTGGGTTTTGATTGCATGCTGGGTTATCCAAAAAAAATAAGAAGTCATACGATAGTCGATGTGCAATGTAACAGTAGCACTTATTGAGTAACCGAAGCTACCTCAACTTAGACGAAAGAATGTGATCCAATTTGAAAGTATCTAGTGTAAAGCATGTACAAACTACCCTTTGGGCTAAATGAAGTAGAAGATGAAAGTAACGCGACCACTCTGGTTGCCCCGTGCACAAATCCTCCTTTGTATGAAGTTTTCGAAACCAATACCTGTCTATTCTAAGAGGGTTCTCACCATAGTTATGTGAACACGCCAGATTGAATGAGTCTGTGTTTACAAGTATATATTGCCCCGCCTTTCCCTTTTACTTGGATCTTCGTTTTTGCACACATGACGACTACTGCTTACTTTGTCAAAGCCTGTTTTCTTCCGCGAATAAGTCTTCCTGCTACTTAAGCTCCTGTCTGGATTTCTGTTCTGGTGCCTTGTTTCCTATTGATAGAAGAAGGAAATTATTTTGTACGTATCTTATTGCAGTTTCGACATTAAATAAGATTTTTTAACTCCCCCATTTTCTCGCGTATTATATTTGTAGTTGGCTATTACTTTCCTAATGTCGTAACTTGGGATTGGCTGATTTTTTTTTCCCCAATCCGATAGAGCATGTAGTGTTAAACTAATTGTAGGACTTGTATTAGGATACCACATGATGCCATGAACCCTAAAGATGGGAAAAGGTAACACATTTTCTTAGGGTATCTTTTACTTTTATGTGGAAATAGTTTGTAAGGATTTACAAGCATAAAGCATCATAAGGAAATCATATTTCTCTATGATTTGATCCTGTACTGTGCTGGGAGTTACGCATTTACTCATCTTTCATAAAATAATAACTTATATCTGCGGTGCATTCTCATAATTCTTCTTTTTTCCTGTAATAGCTAGCTGTTTAGTATTGTTTTTTTTAAACATCACAGGTTATGTGGACAGTGGATCACTAAATGTTGGTCCCAGTAGATCATGGAAGTCCATGGAAATGGAAATAGAGTCCTCACTAGAGAAGCTGCTCGATATTAGTGATTCCATGAGCCGATGTGCTGCAACAGCATCTGCCACAAGTTCTATTAATCAAAAACTTGCAAGGCATAGGGACATACTTCATGAATATACACAGGTAATTTTTTGCGTGTTTCTTGTTTCCAGGTGCATTTGAACTTGATCCAAATAGTTCTTCCTTGCCTCGATTTCTGTTTTGTGAGGTCAATCCTTACTCATTGTTGCTTCATTTATGACTCATCTTAATCATATTTCTTATCGTAAGCGTCCAACCGACTCAAACATTCTTTTTCTTATTCTCAATTGAAGCCACCTCAGTAATCTTGCTAAGACACTCATTTATCAGTTCATCTTGGTATTATTATCGACACACAGATTTTTGTAAAATGTCATGATTAGAACATAGTCATTTCCTGTCCAACATTCTAACAGTTAAAGCACGGCTAGTTCTATAACCTTACAAAGGTTTCCTTTTCTCATGTGTCTTAAATATCAATATAGTACTCATTCACCAATTTAGTCAGTGAAACTTCTGCCTTTGTTTTAATCTATGGATATCCACTTCATCATCATACCGGTCCTGAGATGCAATAATAATTATGCAAAAGTTCTCTGGAGATTCCTGATGTATTGGCCAAATATCATTTAGGTCCTTAATCTTTGGAAGGGATCCCCGCCGGTGTTTTGCAAACATAAGCACCCAAATGATATTTGGTCGATACGATAGGGGCCTCCACTAAAGTTATGCCAAAAATTATTGTTTATCCTTTCTACTTTTTACTTTAACCTAGAGTTAGATTCTGTTAGTTTATTTTCTTTATGTTAATTTCATATTCTTTGGTTTGTTTGCCAACTGGTATATGTTATCTGCTTTTGTTTTTATTGTTTCTTACTTCTACATTGTTTACCACTTGGTTTAATTCTTTCCTGTTTTTTATCAAACAGTTGCACATTTATTTAACGTAAAAAAAGCTGACTCAACTCACTGTAATTGGTATGTTCAGGAGTTTAGACGAACAAAAGGAAACTTGAACTCCATGAGAGAGCATGCCGAACTTCTTAACTCTGTTCGCGATGCTATCAGTGAGTCCAAGGTGAGGCTGGCTTGATTCTACCGAGTGTATATACCTGATTGATTATTGCAGAAAATATTGACTTTGGCCACTTTGTACAGGCATCTGGAAGTATGTCGCCTAGAATGCAGTTATTGAGAGAAAGAGCTTCAGTCCATGGGAGCACAAGTCATGTAAGATATCACATTCGTTTGTTTCCCATTCCCCCCCCCCCCCCCAATGATATGATTCTGAATCACTTTTGCTTCATGATTGGCGATAAGAATCGTGTGCATTTGTAGGCCATGTACAAGATTTAGAGAGAGTTGAAAGAATATACGTATGTTTTATGGGCAACATGGGTCTCTCTTGGAAATGGTGAAAGGCTAAATAAAAAGATTGCGGGGTCTTTGCTAATTCTATGTCATGACGAAGAAAAGAAAAAATTAACTGTTGGACAAACATCTTTGCTCTATATAGAGATACTAACTGTTGAATTGAACATACTGCTCTTGTTACCTACTGGCGCTAAATTATACTAACGATTTGCTGGCTTCCAGATTGATGAAGTGATAGGTCAGGCTCAAGCTACAAGATCAGTCCTGGGAGCACAAAGGGCTTTGTTCGGCGATGTTCAGGGAAAAGTCAAGCATCTGGGCGAAAAATTTCCTATTATTCGAGGCCTCCTTGGTACCACACCTTCCGCAAAACCTTGTTTTATTTTTGTGTTTATACGCGTAACTGATTTTTTTATGCTTGATTTATAATTGAAGGAGCGATAAGAAGAAAGCGTTCGAGGGACACGCTCATCCTCTCTGCAGTCATAGCAGCCTGCACGTTGTTCCTCATCATTTATTGGCTCTCAAAATAGTCCATTTTGATCCTCAAACTGAAAAACTGCTCATGAGTTTTTTTTTTTTTTTTTTACTATGAAGTTGTGGGTTCAATTTGCCGAGTGTTGTGATCTCGTGGTTGGAAGAGGAAAAAGGATAAGGAAAGAGGGAAAATGTTGCGGGTTTTCTTTTGGCTTTGTTTTCTAGTCTACTCACACTTCATGTACAGAATCTGGAAGAGGTTTTTATATCAAGGATGATTTATTGTTTAATTTGAATTATGACTTGGGTTTAATGTAAGATTTCTGCTGTCTATCGCAAATTTCTTTTCCTCCAAATTTGACATCTTCAGATTGTAAAAAAAAGGCTAAATATTTATAATTGAAGGAGCAATAAGAAACAATGCCTGTTGAGCAAATGATTAGATCAAACCTAACCTAGCACTTGACAGTCCGAAGACTTGTTATTCACTCACGTAAATAGAGTCACATAACAGATCACTAGGGATAAATGTTAAAACAAATTTCAGAGCTTAAAACTTTCAAAAAATGGACAAGATAATGTAGCTCATCAAAAGAGAAAAACTCTTAATAAATAAAAAGGAATGATACAGCATGCGCTAAATAGTTACCATTAGTACACAAGTTTTCAGGAGAATGAATGGTCAAACGCTGGAGAGCATGAATATTGAAGTGGGGGGAAATTCTAAGGATGTTTAAAGGGGGGGAATACTGAACGAGAACAAACTCATATCCACAGTAAGAATCTTCACAAATTACACAGTACTAACACAATCGAAGCCTGATGAAGCCAGCCAATGTTCCTCAATAAGGGTAGAAAAATCCCCTAGCAGTCACAAGATTCCTTCTGAATCTATTTACGGGAATGTGGCAACTGCAACCAACAGCAGCATTGAGAATATAAACTTTACACTTGCATGCAGAACTGGAGAAGCTGCTGAGTCATTCTTTGAATGAGGTTTTTGAGCCCTAAACAAAAAAAAAAAAAGAAAAGAAAACAAAGACGGGTCAGGTATCAGCTACGAGAGATGAAAGTGGCAAGTTTACCATTAATGGTTGAAGAATTGTGAGAGGCAGGTGGACTTATCATGACCAGATCTTAACACACAGAGAACAGTATCATAACCACATTCACACTAATTGATCTATTCTGTTTATTGATCCGGATTCAATGTAAAATTTGAGGAAGTCCATAGTAGAGGGGGAAATTCATATAGAGGGCCCTCCACATAGAAAATGATATAGGGTCGTGGAAGGGGATCCTGACACGTATCTCACTTTCAATTCTAAATCAATACACAATCAATATGCAATCATCAATATTGCATCAATGCAATCGCCAACTTTAGAATCTATGCTGGGACACTTGTCACAATCTATATGATTTCTATAGATGGCCCTCTATAGGAGTGACCCCCCTCCCTCTCTCCCGTTAGGGTAATGCATCACGTTGCATATGATCTAGCATTGCATCACTACTTGTCACAATCTCCTTTCTTCCTACATGATGTCTGTAGACGGCCTTCCCCATAGGAGGTTTTACAGTCAAATAATGCATCATATCGAATACAATCTAGCATCGGATCACTACTGAACTAGACCCGTACCTTGGTGACTGAAGCATAACTCATAGTATTATAACTGGTATTTCTATGATCCAGTAACACTGAACCTAGGTTCACATATGTGAAGGTATAGCTCTATAACTGCAGGATTGAAGAATGAGGCTGAGAATTAGTAACATACTTTTGTTTATCACTGAGAAGCCCACAGTAAAGGGCATTATCAGGAACAGGCAACTCGGTTTTTTCATTCCCCTCTGGATTGAACACCTTCACATACACCTCCTGCCCAAGGTACCACGTGTCCAGATTCTCCGTGCGCACGTTCCAGAAACCAACATTGTCCAATGAAACTAGGACAGCTGTCCATGCTCCTGGGTACACCTGAAGTACAGTATTCAAATATTTTCATACGATAAAGCAATTTACTGATGGTCTCAAACAATGGTAGGAAGATTGTATGAACCAACAAGACAAAAGGAAAAAAATGAAATGCATTAACAAATGCAAAAGAGCAGGCAAAAAAATGAAATGCATTAACAAGTGCAAAACAGCAGGCAACATTTAGTAGTGACCATTGGTTTCCAGATACGAACCCCCAAGGTGTCCGACTGGTAGTATATTGACCCTGGCTAGCAGTAAAAACTCAAAAGCCAGGAAACACTACCTCAAACTCAAGCAGTTAAATGTTGTGCAACACGATAAAACAACAAGCTAACCCAGGAAGTATTGTACTGAAAGATCCTAGATAGACAAAATCAGCTCGATTCTACAAACATTCACGACAAAAACAAAGCACTACTAATAGTCAATAATTTCAAATACATAATAAATTAATTACAAAAATCTCAGTAAAATAAATTTAGGCAGCTCACAAGAATGATGCAAATGCATAATAAACATGAAATGGCTAGTTGATATAATGCTCTTAGCTAATTCAGAAAAGAAAGATATAACGTTCTAAGGTGTCTGTGAATGTAAAGCAAACGACAAATTATTGTCAAATGAAGATTCGATATCTTGCAAAAGATAAAGTTGCTTAGATTCACAAAAAAACCAAGTAAAATGCAGCAATAAAATGTAAGAATGAAATACACTCTGATTGCAATCACCTGTATAGTGCACCGAGCAACACCATCCCATTTATTGTATGTGCCTCGGCTATTCTCCGTCCACTCCCCATAATCCATCCTGTAATTAATGAAACCCAATAACAAATTAAAGAGGACCTACAAATAATTATGTCTAACAGGAGCAACAGATAAGATATTAGACATACCCAGCAATGAAAAATGCATATCCATCCATGTGGTACGTTTGAACTATGGTGTCATTGTTCTGGAATATTATTTCCATGAAACCTCTATATGTACCATTGATCACAGATCTCCCAACTCGAGGTGCACCCTTAATTGGCCTAGTCGGAAAATCAAGTGTGTAAACTCCCTTCTTATCAAAAGCATCAGCAAGCCTCAAAGGTGTATCTGGATTAGTATATGAGATTCCATTGAGCGTTGTCCGAAGCTTGCCATTAATTTTCACTGGTGGCATGTTCCTCAGTTCGTACACTTGGGTCACATTGATTTGACCATAATGGAAGGATCCTTGAGGGTTTGGACGCGCACCACTAGCACTTACATTCGTCCTGACAAAATCATAAAGAAATTTCAAGCCGCATCAGAAGTGAATACTTACAAAGGTGCACAAAAAAAAGTTTTACAAAGAAGTTTCTTTTTTCACAATTAATTACATTCAGGTATCATGAGGTGTGGTGTGATTACATGGGATACCCAAGAGTCTGTGTATCTCCAGTTGTGACTACATGGGTGACCTTGGAGTCATCCCCCCTCCCCCCCTCTCAGGGGTACTCATGTAAATACAATCAATTATCTTAGGGTTAGCATTGAAGATATGTAACCTCCAGGGTCCATGTAATTACATCATACTCACATTCTGGGTACTTGAATGTACTTAATTCTTGTTATTTGTAATGTTCTGAAAGCTATTTACCAACCTGATTGATCTTGCTTGATTCATCGAGAAAGTTTTGTCAAAGAAGTCTTGAGGAGGATCCGGAAGGGGGCCAGAAGCTTTGCCTTTAGAATTTGAATAGTGCAAGATACCAACACCAGTTACTCGATCCCAATGTGACCCATTCACGAACCTAGCACTCCCCACAATGTAATAGTCGCTGCTCGCATTCTGATCCATTGTGACCAAGAATGAATAGGACTGCCCAACGCAGATATCAAGGTTGGTGTAGTTCTGAGCCACTGTGTAAGTCCCCTCAGTCTCAACAAGGAGTAAGTTGTGGCTTTGGATTCTGAAGTTCAAACAAGTTTTGATACCAACATTGTGGACTCGAAGTCTGTAAGTTTTGCCTGTTCGAGAAATGATACATCACTAACCCAATTTATATTGATAGTTCTTCATATCAACAAAATAATCTAGTATGAATATCTATGATTAATTTTAACATGAAAGGCTAAATTTAAAATGTGCGGGTAAACGCAAACTTTCTCTAGCACATTGATGTTGCAAAAACCAACATGAGATACAAGAATCAAACCCATTTTGCACAATGCACATGAGATACCAGAATCATACACATCTCATCATTGTTGAAAGTTAGATATTTAGGAGTAATAATTTTTTTTAAAAATTAGACGTGTCAAAGAGATTTAAACTCTGATGTCAAAGAAACTTCATAAAAATTTAGTTTAAGCATAACAGTGCAAATATGCCAAATAATAAATAAGCTATGAAGTCCATAGAACATTGAACAAATTGCAACTTAGGACAATTGATGCTGATGCTTTAAGAATCAATGTAAAATTTGTGCATGCTTGTAGACATTCTTCCATTATTGTGAACTTCTATATTTCAAAAACATAATTCAATACTGAACAATAATGAGCCTGTCCATCACAGCAGTCAGCATAGAACTTCCTTAAAGCTTTTACGTGCTAGATTATCAAATAAATCAAGTAGCTTATTAACCCATAAATAAATGTGAATAATTGGAATATTTTAACCTTAGTAAGATTATAATTTAAATGCAAGATGAATATTACATTATGCAATTTCAGAATAAATATTGTAGTACACGGCCAAGATGGCTAGGTTACCACAAAAAATAAATCCATGTAGAGAACATCACTCGTAATAAAACAATTTGTGAAACAAACAATTACCTGGTTCAACATTGAGAGTTTCATAGTCAATACCAGCTGGAACAAGACTATTATTGTACCGATATGGCCCCTTCCCGTTCATCAGAACACCATCAGGCACTCCAAGACCTTTCCCATCATCGAGTTTCTTCCTCAAATCCTATAAAACCCACAACACCAAAATTAAAAATTAATCACACTATACCTATATAGAATGGGTCTTTGATGATTCGCAGCTTCACTCACAGTATGATTCTTATTGTACCAATCACCAATAAAGAGAGTGATATCCCCATGCGGTGTATCAAATGGCACTGAAATAACCGGACGATTGTTAATAGTTAGACCACCAAAGCCACCGGCAGCTCTCTGAAAGTTAGTTGAAGGGAAGTAGTAAAAGCTTCCGATCTGATCCTTGACTTGGAACTGATAAGTCCAGTTCCAACCAGGTGGAATCGGGCAATTTGTGCCCAAAACTCCATCTTGCCATGAATTTCTTCGCTGTTGAACTCCCACCCTGTAAGTTAAAGAATTAAGCTCAACCCAAATGATTAAAATAGAATGTTCAAGAAACTGAATTTGAAGGGAGAAGGATCACCGAAAATATTCCAAGTGACGAAATGACAAACGGAATCAATTCAAGAAGAAAAAGGGGTTCAGAAAAATGGAAATTACTGAAAATGTAGTTTAACGACGAAAAATAAATAAACCTCACTCGCAGTTGACAAATAGGGGGAAACAATTTAAGAAATGGAAAAAAATTTGAATCACGAAACAGTCTTCTCTGATTTCTAATAAATAACTAACTGTATAGAGTTAGTAAATGGGAAATCAACAATCGTTCAGTCCAAATCTAGCAAAATAACTAAAATCCATTACAAATTAAACACAGCCTTAAAGGATTTATAACTATAAATCAAAAGTAGTAAGCTTTGGTGTCTATTCTAAAATAACTTTAATTCACCAAATGAAGAAATGTTGAGGGAAAAATTACCATGAGAGCAGAAGAGGCTCATCCAAGCTATTGAGAACATTCACCACCACATTCCAGTTGGTCGTCAAGTTCATAACTGGACCAGGAAATTCATCATTCACAGCAATAACCTGCACGTTAAAAAAAATAACAATCAAATCTAGAAACCCAACAAAAAAAAAATCACAAAACCCACAGAAATCAACCAAAAAAAGCACTTTACAGCGAGAGCAAAAATGTAGCACCCCTTTCGGAAAAAAGGTCTCAAACCCACAAAACCCTCGTTGCCAAAAATAGCAAAAATCACAAGAACATTAGATTTCTTCATGGATCTAAATTTGGAGCACCTTTTGCTCGACGCCGAGAGGGGCAACGGTCTTGTACGCAATGTTCCAGTCGAAGTAAGCATACGGGTCTCCCGCCGATGCGGGCCCCACTGCCGCCGCAAGCAGAACCACCGCCGCTACCGCCGCCGCCGCCGCCGCCATTGGGACTTCAAATGCTGAACTGATAGGCAGCAAGAAAATTGGAGCTTTTTATAGAAAAGAAATTGCCTTTTGTCGCTCTAATGTTTCTCTTTACATTATACAGTGATTTCTCAAAGGAAAGCCTGGGCTTTTTTAGGATTTAGGAGGGATGAATAGCAGCTTCTGATGCCCTAAATGAGAAAATGAGGGTGATTATATACAAGCCGTTATTTTTATTTCCTTTTTATCTATTTTCTTTAATGAATTTTGTGCACATTGCTCCCTATATCTACTGTATTTGCTAATGGAACCTCTACTGGATAGTTTCTAATTCACCCTCAAACTTCTCAAATTAATTTTTTTTTACTCTTAATTTTCAATACCACTGAAGTAATTATTTTTTTATTAACTTATAATGGATAGAGAGATAGGACTCAGTTTTCATATTGTTTTATTTAAATTTTAGAGTATTTTTGCTTTTTTTTTAAAGCAGCTGATAATAAATTTTTGGAAAAAAATTATTCTTTTAAGAGGTTGCTTATAGAGGCAACATATGGATGTTTTTAAATTCAACTCCTATTTTTTATAGTTTTATTACCATATAAATGTTTTATCTTTTTCAAACATTACCTTATCTATTCTAAAATTATCTTGTCTATTTTAATAGTGATAGCTAACATTATGTATTTTAGTCAATTTCATTTGTAATGATCTTCAAACATATTTTTATCAAATATCTTTTGAAAGTAGCTAATAATATGTGATATAAAATAGCTATTTCTAAACAGCTTATATAAGTTGCGTATATAAACAAGGCATAAGCTCCAATGAAACCAAACTGGCTGTATGAGACTGAAAATCATAGAGGATGAGGAACACCTTCTCCGTCTATTACAAATTAATATTAGTGTCTGAGTAATATTTTAAATTGAGGGTTGAAATAATTAATGAGGGATTTAGGGTAAATGAGATATACATGGAGTTCGATTATAATTTGGTAAGTATGATATTTGAAGGGTATATATGCAAAAATGTTGTTCTAGCTACTTCCGAGATTGTAGCCGTTGGACAACGACGGGGTGGATATTTGAGAAGAAGGTGGGTGAGAATAGCAAGTATGAGGGGGTCTTGCCAGCAAATTGCCAGTCCACGGTACTAATTAGGGAATAGTGGCTTGATCCGCTGTGCCCTCCTCTTCTTTTTGCGGTAAAATTATCCGCTTAAGAAAAGCCACGTTTTAAGTTGAGTTTGTATACTAAAACGTGGCATTTTTTAAACGGTAGATTTTGCTGTTGTTTGTTTTGGACGAGTATGTGATCCACATTTATTTGCCGGACCATTTGGGGCTCACTACAGGCACATGCCGCGGGCCTATGGTGGGCCCCATTACGCGCTGTTCCCAGCACTTTGAAAACGCAGATTTTCTTGTTTGGATTGAGGGGAATGAGGGTGAAGGGAAGTTAGGAGAACCATTCACCTCCATTCACTTTGTTTGGGAATACTTAGGAGGTGAAGTTAATTCACCCTAGTTCCCCTTGGTTCACCCCCTAATAGTATAAAATTTATTACCCCTCAAATTGGGGTGTAACCAAGGGGAAGGGAACTCCCTTCTCTTCCCTTCCCTTCCCTTCACTCAGTTTCCCTTAACTTCCCTTCACCCCCTACAAATCCAAACATGCCCTTAATGAATGGAACTGCGCGCTACCGCATAGATGTTTTGTGGGTAACGTCCGTGTGGGTAGTTTTCCGTGGGAATCCGGTTTGGATCTTCTCTCTGATTAGGATCTGACAAAGCTATCGGGTTTGCATTCGCTTAGAATTCCCTAGAGGCCTGGGGTGTTTTGATCGTTCAAAAAACTGTAACACCCTATTTGGTATAGGGTTAATGAAACGAGGTTAAATAAAGGACATTCAATAATATGAAGAACTAAATTATTAATCTGTTAAATAAGTTTTATTTTAGTCTTTATGATCATTTTTAGTGTTTGAAAATAACAACGATTTTTTGACCATTTTTTTTATAATTAGAAGGGTTAACTTTTAATCATTCTAAATAAGAGTATTAGTAAACCCCTCATTTTGAGGGGGTTAACTCATTTTAATCCCTCTAGAGGGGTTAGCTTAACCCTTCTATATTTTTTATGTTTGGCAAATTATAGATGGTTAACTCATTTTAACCCTTGTATAGATTTTTTTTGTTTTGCGGGTTAAGAAGGGGTTAACTCATTTTAACCCCTCATTTAACCCTTTGTCAAACTCTACTAGATTTAAAATTTTCAAATTATATCCCAACCTGATAATGTCCAGTAGGTACTTTCCCCCTTTTTCGGATATTCAGGTATTGATCATTTTCACATGACGGGTTAACTTGAGGCAGTGTGCTTCTGTCAAATTTAGTTAAGCTCTCGATTATGATTAGTTGCAACACTGTGCTAATAGCGATTCAACCCCCCCCCCCCCCCCCCTTTTTTTTAAGTGAACCGGGTGTAATTCCAACCAATATGATCACTTGAGTAGGGACCACTTTTTACACTTTCCAAACAAATAATTAAAGTTTTATTTTGCAAACCAAACAAGTATTTTATGATTCCAATGGAATCAAAAACAAACAAAGAAAAGTGTAAAAGTGAAAATGATGAGGTGGGCAACAACTTTTCAAGTTGTGTCATAAATACACAACTTTACCAACAACAACCAAACAGCCCCTTACTTTTCTACACGCTCAATTTATGAGTCCCTCTATTTCTATGCATTTATGCCTGGCTTCTATTAATCAATCACCAAAGTTTCATCATTGAGCTTTGCTATAGAGACCCAAAATATGGGATCAATAGGGGAGACAAGTGAGGTGTCCTCTTCCTATTGGATAATGAGTTGGCCATCATTAATGATGGCCAACTCATTATCCAATAGGA
>BQKN01067459.1:114517-145515 GCA_022839385.1 Asparagus kiusianus
GGGGGGTAGGTAGCAATTGCATCAACTGCCACGTTCAGAGCACATGCTTCTCCTCTTCTGAAACATTAAAACTGAACCCATGTCTCAACCCGGCCCTTTATTATTTTAATAGTAGGACTCGGACCTGGATGTTTGCTGGGTTTCTGAGTTCCAACTCAGAGGGGGAGCAGGTCAAGAAATCTGTCGGAAGAATGAAGTGGACCACGGCGTTTTCTTACCTTTCCGTTGAAGCAATTGGATGAAAAGGAATTGTTTTAACGTTTCGCAAGTGCGTAAGAGCAGAGGTTACAAAAATTAATCTAGTTGACGATTGGCATAAATTAAAAGATTAATATTGAGATAAGCCGAGCATTGGCTAAATTATCAGGCTGGTATTTTTAGTTGACCCCTTTTTTTATCATAAAGAATTTTCAACCCCCCGAATGCAAAAATTAACCTGGTATTTTTTCGCCTTGCCTTCTTAAAGTCATTGGATATATAAACCCTTCTTCTCTCTGCCAGCGAGAAAAATGATCTCATAGACACCAGAGCTTTTAAAAATGCCCTGTCGTTAATTAGTTAAACAAAGGGTGACTGTTAAGAAAACCCCCACGGATAATTTTGTCCGTACGCACGAAGCCCTGCGAGCTCAATCCTTGAGCCCTTGAACGATTTCAAAAAGCCCACGTATGTTTTGGGCCGAGGATTGCTCTCTCTGCCAGTGAAAACCAAACGAGTGCTATGGGGGTTTTAGATCTTATTGATCGGTAGTCGTGTCACTTGTTAGCACCGAAAACAACAAAATCAAAAGGATGAAATAACTTGCGCGGAATTATTTGATGATCATTAGTTGTTAGCATCAAACTAAGGAATTAAGAGCAGGCGGTCGGGTGGGTCACATCGCAAAGTCATACCGCTTCCTCCTCGTAGGGGTTCTGGGTTCTATTTTCGTGTAGGCCAAAACGCGATCCAAAAAAAAAAAAGGTAAGGAATCAAGATGATGAAATTAACAAAAGAGAGGTAATTTGCAAGAAACTATCTTGTTATTATTTCATGCATCGTAGTTTATCCGTATCAAAATTCTGTAGCTAACCTCAATGGATCAATATATAACGTCCAAATCGACAATTCATAGAGCAGGCCCATAACTCAAATGGGCTCCTTCAAGTTTGATGTGGGTCAGATTACACAGCATTTGCTAAAGTTTTGGTGCCCAAAGACTTTTTGAGAGCCTAAAGCAAGTTACAGAGGATGAGACGGTTACTATTACGCTCAAGTGAGGCATTATGAAAGAAGGACCTTAAGAAGCCCAACTGGGCCCATTTAACAAGCTAATCATAAAATACCATGTCGTTTTTTTTTATAGAAAAAGGGTAATGATAATAATTACATCCCCTCAGCCATGTCAGTATCGTAAAAATAATAATTACAAGAGCTTTGCTATAGGGACCCAAAATATGGGACCAATAAAGGGGACAAGTAAGGTGTATCTCTCCTATTGGATAATGAGTTGGTCATCATTAATGATAACTAACTCATTATCCAATAGAATGTGGACACCTCACTTGTCTGGTCCCATATTTTGGGTCCTTAAGGAATTTTTCTTACATTTTCCATGAAGATGATGTAAGTTTTGTAACTTTCCTCGGCATCTATAAATAATGGCAGTTTAACAGTTTGTGGACCCGTCCTCTTCTATCACGCCGGAATATTCTCAATGGACGATTACAGTTGATCTAAACCTTATTTATAGCCCAATATATTCTTTAAAAGCACGTTCTAATGTCTTTATATTTTAAAGAAAATTCATACAACTACGATTCTTAAAATGGTGCGTATTAAGAAAGATATATCACACATTATTCATTTAAGTAGCGGCGGTAATGGCCTCACTAAATTTGCGCTAACTTTTTGCATCGTCAATTTTCATAACATGTCTTTATTATGCTTTTTGTGTCATTTAATTTGTAGAATGGTCAATGTTAAAAATAAGTTTATGATTTACAAGTGAGATATCATAGTTAGATTTTACATTCGATTTTTAATGGCTTACTTTCCTTAATTTCGTATACATGTGTTATGCAAAAATGTTGCGTGACATATAAATTTATTCATTATATAGTACATATGTTAAGACTAAATTATCAGATTGGTAAATTTTATTGACCCTAAGTAACAATTAGATATATATTTTTTTACTTCGGTGATAATAAGATATATAAAATGGAACCTAATGACAATAAGACCTATTTTGTTGGCTGGAACAAATTTTGCGAAAAGTTTACCTCATATGACTTGTCACGTGCAACGTATATGGCTTAATTGGTGCTTATTGCCGATAAAATATGGTATATGGCTTAATTGGTGCTTATTGCCGATAAAATATGCCTATTTGATAATTTAGCCTATATCTTAATAATATTTAAAAACGGAATAAATTTGTGAATTACCAATAGTTACCATATAATTATTGAGACTATTTATGCTCATATTTTATTTTCTACCTAAAATTTATATCAAATTAAGTCGTAATAAAATGATGATCCATAGATGATTCACACAGCAAAAATGCGATCTATGACCTCTCGGTCGTCAGTTTCAGACTTTCAGTACAATATAAAAAATACCAGTTCGATGAAGGTATTTTGGGACATAACAACATTATTCTTAGGGGCTGTTTGGTTGATGTATTTGGCATTGAGGGTTGGGCAGAAAGCCTGCCAAAAGAGCACTTTTCTTATATGAATATTGATTTAGAGACGTTTTGGACAGAAAGCCTGCCAAAAGTGCTCTTTTGACAGGCTTTCTGTCCAACCCCCAATGCCAAATACATCAACCAAACAGCCCCTTATATCCAAATGGCCTTAAGAGCTATTTTAGACTGCACGTGCTACTCTGATTGTTAAAATAATCGTAAAGAAAATCTCTATTCTTTCTATCAGATTATTTTAGTATTAATTTTATAATAATATAGATCAAAAATGGATTCTACACTTAATTTTAAAATTGCAAATGTTGAAGTAAGACAAATTCCTCAAGGACCCAAAATATGGGACCAATAGATGGGACAAGTGAGGTGTCCCCCTCTTATTGGATAATGAGTTGATCATCATTAATGATGACCAACTCATTATCCAATAGGAGGGGGACACATCACTTGTCCCCTCTATTGGTCCCATATTTTGGGTCCCTGTAGCAAAGCTCATATTATGGAGCCTACCTCATAAATTGTCCGCAATTTTAGGCGTTCTTTTTCGGGACAAAGTTGCAGGGCCCCACGACTGCATCCTCGTGAATATTTTACGAAGCAAATGAACGGATGCAATTGATTCAAAAGTTATTATTATGTTTTGTCTTTTGAGGAACAAAAGTTGTTCTCAGTGCGCCGTAGCACGTTCCGGCATGCTTGGGGTCAATAATGTTCACTAGTGGCCATAAATAATTACGAACTAGATGACAACAAATGCATTGGCGTCGTTGGTATTTAATATGATAATTGTTATAGTACTTGCTAGAATAAAACAGCAAAAAACAAAAAAAATGCTTAAAAAATTATATGCTAAATAACATTTAATCTTTTTTGTTTTTCAATGTCACAAACTTATAGAAAATCGTCTTATTTACAATTTTTATATATATGCGTGCGTGGGAATGATGAGTATGAAGTAGCAGCTCATTTTGTTAAAAGAGCAACTAGAATAAAGAGTGGTGAGGTACACATATTATGATGTGACTAGCAATGTGAGGTTCACCACATGGCTATCTCTTAATAGTTGAGGTTCACCACATGACTATCTCTTGATAGTTACTTTAACAAAACGAGCCGTCACCTCATACACATTATTTATTATATATATATATATATATATATATATATATACTCCCTTAAAAGTGGGAGTTATTGAAAACTTTTCTTGATCAATTTTACCCCTATTCCTTTTCGATGCTAACATTCTTATGTGTAAACATAGTATAGTATGCATTTCATGTGTAAATATTAATTAATTAATTAATATAAAATTAAAATTAATTTATCTATTAACAACAACTAATCGATTAAAATATTTTTTTTAGTCCTTTAAGTCTTTCATATTTTGAAATTAGTCTATTAAAGCATTGAAATTATTATTAAGCAACTCAATTCTTAAGTTATTTTGAAATTACTCCTTCTAGTAAATGGTATAATTAGCTATAAAAAATAATTTTTATCTAATTGATTTTTCTACTCTTGATTGGAGAAGTTTGTTGAAATAAATGAATCTTAGAGGGGTTTTATGGAAATATATCATTTAATGATTGGATTACATAGATGAAAATTAAAATGTGTTTAATTAATAGTATGTGAGTTTTAGTCCACCATTGGCTAATTGAATGCACTTTAGTTGGTTTAAATTAACACATGTGATATTTATGACATAACAAAGGTGTTAGTATTATACACTTGTGTTGGCATATAAGCGAGCAAGCATGTGCGAGCGGGCTCGGACGCGCGGGCGCAACACAGAACAGAAAACGAAATCTCATGTCTTCTTCTTCTTCTTTCAATTCTATAAGCTGTTTAGTATTTGAGATTCTGGCTATCTGAAGAAGCAGTCGATGTGTTCACAAGAAGAGAGCGCTTCTTTGAACTGCAGCCGACTTATTCTCGAAAGTACTGTGCAGACCCAAGATTACCGTAGGTGGGGCATAGTTTCTTCAAAGTCAGTCCTCCGTTAAGAGGTCGATTCGACACTTCTGTAAAGTATTTCGAACTTGAAGTAATGTAAATAAGATGTTTCTAACTTTCTGCTCTTTTCTTTCATTCCTATATGGTTTTTGTTTGGGGAGAAAATTGTTTTCATTGCAGAATTCATTACAACTTTGGGCGTTATAATAAATTCAGAAAAAATAGTCTTTTTATAAGACTTTCGATACAATGAAAAGTAAAGTACAACTCTCTTTCAAACAATACGCAACAGGTGTTTATCATCTATCGCTTTTTTGCGGGATCTTTACCTGTGACGGGGACGTTGATATCCGCGGACCATCAAACGATCAGATCGATCCGAAGTTTCATTGATTCGTGAAGGAATCAAGAAACCGAAACGATTATCTTGGCAACAGCAAGATAGCCACTCTTCTCGAGATCGTAGCTAGGTACAATCTTAAGGGAGGGAATCGGGAACTGTAGATCTGACGAACTCTTTTTCTTTATGCTGAAAAACTTGATCCGATCTTCTCCTCTTTTCTGAAATATTCATGCTCCTTCAATCTCTAATTCAGTAGGGTTTCGCCGAGGCTCGAATTCCAGATCCGTCAAATGAAGGCCCTAGGACTATTCTTATAGGCTTTGGGATCTCCGTTTTCGGATAAGAACGACCGATTCGATCTTATCCTTAATTATAACCACTTTATTACGTTCTTAGATGATATTAGATCAGTTAAAACAAATCCAGGTGGTTAACGGTCGAAGAACAGCTCAAAAGTACGTAAAACGGTTTTTTGGGGTCTGCGGACACCCGCGGTGTCTCGGCCATGGCCGAGACACCTCAGGTGTCTTGGCCTTGGCCAAGACACTTGCGGTGTCTCCGCTATGGTTCGGGGCACTGTTTTACGCGTTTCGTTTGTTTTCGCTGTATCTTCGTTGTTCGAACTTGGAATTGTGCTATTCAAAGTGCGTATGAAAGCCGATGAGGAGATCTACAAGCTCTCATGATTAAATCATATATGGAATAGATGGGGCATGAGAGGCACTTCGTTTTTCATAAGCAGAGTGTAACTCCCGATTAGTTCGTATCTTCGTTATTCTGCAGCTCTGTCGCTTCGTACTGTTCATCGACTCACTTCATGCGCTTGTCGACGTCAAATAAGCTTCTTTGACTCGGATAGTGACGTTCATCATCTTCTCTCTGTCTCGAGCCACGTGCGGGAATCCATGAGCAATTTTTAACGCCTACAGTTTTGTTCCGTACTGCTTTGGATCTGTTTTTTGCTTAATTTTCCTAACAGAGCTAATATCAAAATACCTAAAGAATTAGGAATGTAATAGTTATTTCTATGATTTGATGAATTAATTTTAAAATAACAAGAATTGAGGAATCTAATAGTTGAATGTGGTTATCTTTGAAAGCTTATAGAGAGATTTTTCTTAAATGTTGATAAGTTTTCTTATTCTATAATCATTAGGGGTTAGCAAACAAAATTTTATTTCCCTTTTCTTGTTTAGTTCATAAGAATTGTATGACATTTGTTATTATTAGATTTAAGACATTGAAAAATCTGGTTGCTATATGAATGGCTAATCTTTTCAAATAATTTATCACTTACGCTGATTATGGTCACAAAGACAAAAAATAAAAGTTGAAGGCACATAAATGCAAGCATTAAGAAAGTTCACAGATTATTACATCATTAAATAGAGACTTAAAGAAACAATTTCAGGACCAAGTTATATAGGAAAAAAACCCAAACAATCATATGATATTTAGCCACGTGTATTGCACGTGCATCTCACCTAGAGAGTGTGTGTATATATATTATTAGAAATCAAACGATAAGAATATTTTTATTTTGGAGAGTTTTACTATTTGTCTAAATGTTATAAACATATTGCATGCCCGTATCTAAACTGTTCTGGTAGCATCTGCATTCTATAAGGGGCTGTTTGGATTAGTTTTTTTTTGTGGTAAAAGAGGGGAAAGCTGCCAAAAATGGCAGCTTTTTGGCAGCTTCCCCCCAAAATCTGCTTTTTAAGAGCTGATTTTGGGGGAAAGCTGCCAAAAAGCTGACATTTTTGGCAGCTTTCCCCTCTTTTACCACCCAAAAAACATGAACCAAACAGCCCCTAATTAACTGACAAAAAGATAACAACAATTAGTTTGATAATTAAATACATCAAAGGGGTTGTATCCACAATAAGCCTACGGAACAAAATACGAAGCTGGGATCACAACGTGCATTGTTTATTTGTATGCAAGTAAAAAATAAAAGTGAGAAAGTTACTTTCATTTAACAATTAAGGTGTTTGTTTTCATGTAAGTGGTTATAAAAGTGAGATGCAAGAAAGTTGCCACATATGATTTAATGCAATTTTGACTCCCACTTTTTTGGTGAAGTCACATGAAAGTGACTAATTTAATTAAATAATTTTAATTATACTTTCTAATTAATCTTATTTTGCCACGTCATCTTCACATTGCACTTTCGATAATAATTTAATTTTTTAAACAAACACTGTATTTCACTTGCGTGCTGACATGCATGTAAAAGTCATTTACAAAAAAAAAATAACTTACATATTTTAAATTCACTTTCAGATTGTCAAACACCCCCTTAGTTTAATATAATAACTACAAGCAATTTTAGGGGAAACACGAGAGAAAGAGACAGTAGAAAGAGTTATGATTGAATCCCAAGTTGGGAAACACGTGGGCATGAGCTGGCATTGGCAACGGATCCAATGACACTCATTGTGAACGGAAAAATTGTAAGGATCAAAATGGGTCCGATCTTGTTTGTTCCTCTCAAACAATTTTTAATCAACGGTCGATATAGATGGGGCAAGTTAATTTGCAGGTACTAATTTTGTTTGAGCATGAAGCGTGGCCCCCTTCGTTGTATGCGTGAATAATTTGAAGTTCCCTACTTTTGATTTCTTTACACGTTTACAATCACATGGAAGCGAAGCACTTGCAACTGTCCCTACGAGTTCAATGCGCCTAAATTTTTGCTCTTCGTTGTGCGTCTCCATCAAAATTGTATCTTGCAACATATATTCTCTGTATTCTACTCTTTCATTTTTAATACTTTATTCAGGGATTGTTTGGTTGATTTTCTAAAATCAAAGAAAATAAAATAGGATAAGGAAACCATTAAAAGTTGATTTCCATCCACTTTCTAAAATAAATCATGAAATGAGTTTCCTTAAAAATGAGTCGCATCATCTAATAATATGGTAACAACTTATCTCATTTCATCTCTTTTCTTAATTGTAAGAAGTGAACCAAACACAAGAAAAGAACATATTATAAGAAATATGTTTCTTATAATTGATTTACTTATTTTTTTAGCCAACCTAATAAACCCCTCAAGATACAAGTGTAAGATATCAATGTGAGAACCTGGGGTGCTACCGAACAAGATTTATGTCAGAAAGTTTGGCTACATTGTACCAAACCCTAGTATATATGTTCCATCAAACTAAGTTTCTCCCCACCCCCATCTTTATCAAATCTAGAATAACATTTCAATTGCCCATATATATATGTCCGGTTTCTGGATAGAAGTTAACGTTCGATAAAAAAATGTAGTCACTATCATTATCAGCTATCAGTGCAATTAGGCCATGTTTGTTTTCTTAATAGTCTAAGTACTATTTTAAAATAGGCCGAGCCATCAATTTTATCTCATTGTTTGTCTTTCATCCGGTTGGTACTATTTTTAAGGAGAGACTAAGTAAACCCCACAAAGGAGACCTTTATAATCCAAGTATTAATAGTGAGAGGGGATTAAGATTTTGGAATAAGATTGCCCCTATTCTTTTCTATTTTTCGCAAAATCGGTTTTCTTTTTCTACTTTTTCTATTTTTTTCCCGCAATTTCCTTATTTGTAGGAGGAAAATAAACAAATTTGTACCTTTTTTTACAAAGATTATAAATTGAGGCTTAGCTTTGGTTTGAGCTTGAATGATGAAATATTTGAATTATAAACATGCCTGCTGTTTTGATTCCAAGTTCCTAGCTAGGTTAGTAAAAAGATGAAAGTGCATCTAGATTAACAATTATACATATTATGAGCCATTATAATCCAATGATTGCTCGCAATCATCCACCAATTAATTATTTCTTTTTCTTTCTAATTTTTCACATAAGAATAAAGTTGATGATCACAGATAGATTACGTATTTGATATCTAAATACTGTACTTCATCAAGTCATGTCAAACCTAAATTTTTGTCAAACAAATGCATCAATACAGTATTAGTTGATTGGAGAACAAAAAATATCATTTGGTTAAGAAATTAGTCCTAACATTTGTTATTTCTCAAGAAACGAACACAGATCTAGACTAAATTATGTTAGTTTAAAAGTTAGTCTGTGTGAAAACAAGCATTGAATGACATTAAAATAGTTAAGGAGGGATTGAGTAACCCCAACAAAGGGGACTAATTGAAACCCATCCCATCCCTTACCTTTACAATCCGGGTATTAATCAGTGAGAGGGGATTAAGATTTTGCAACAAGATTGTCCTTGTTCTTTTCTATTTTTCGCAAAATCAATTTACTTTTTCTAATATTTCTAGTTTTTCCTGCAATTTCCTTATTTGTAGGAGGAAAATAAATAAATACTATTTTTTAGTAAGATTACAAATTGAGGCTTAGCTTTTGCTTGAGTTTGAATGATGAAACGTTTGAAGTATAAACATGTTCGTAGTTTTGATTCCAAGTTTCTAGGTTAGTAGAGTGATGAGTGTGCATGTAAATTAACAATTATACATATTATGAGCCATTATAATCCAATGATTGCTTGCAATCATTCACCAACTAGTTTTTTTTTTTACCCTTTCTATTTTTTCACATAAGAACAAGCTGATGATCATAGATGGATTACGTATTTGATTTGATATCTAAATACTGTACTTAATCAAGTCATGTCCAAGCCCAGAATTTCTTTTCAAACAAATGCATCAACACAATATTAGTTGATTGGAGAACAGAAATATCACTTGGTTAAGATATTAGTCCTAACATTTGTTATTTCTCAAGACACAAATTAACACAGATCTAGACTAAATTATGTTAATTTAAAAGTCAGTCTGTGTGAAAACAAGCATTGGATGACATTAATTAATATACAATGCATCCTTAAATTTGCCAACACATCACCCACCAATAGTTACACCTTTGTCTCCCCCCAAAGTAATATATACGACCACAAAACTCACACATAAGCTGTAAACAAACCAAAATCTTGCGGCTAGTAAAAATGCATCGATCGCGGATGTATCCCTTCCATTAAAATGATCACCAAATAAATACAAGAGGGACCAAGCCCACGTTTACATCACACAATCACCCTCCCTTAGATAATATCAATAGACTATATATGGGCAAATTGAACCAATCTAATCAACCACGCATCATAACAACTAGGGACCCAGCACTGGAAGTACCCAAAAAAAAAAAAAAAAGCCCAAACATGGATCGAGTACATAATCTACGATTCGAAAAGATTATCCAGGCCAGGGAAGGGGTGGTTATGAGTCGAATTCATGTGCCAAATCTTCACACTTTTGGCCGTCACCTTTGCATCCGTCGCGTTGTTGAAGAGGAAGAGCCGTGCCTTATTGTATATCGCCTCCGTTGGATACACCCGCGACGTCGCTACCGCTCTCCCTCTTTGAGCAAAGCTCTCAATAATGGAGTGGTCCACCTAAATTGATTATTAATTAAGAGGGAGGTTAGCATACTTCATTGGATACGTTACATGTTTATAGTTTTGTTTAAAGGTAAATATATATATGCTACAATCATGAGTGATCAGCTAGGGTTTTTGTTTCAAACCAATATAAAAAAATGTCACCTACTACGCACTTTCGGGTTTATTACCGTAAAGAATTAAGTCATTATCTTCTGTTAGCGTGTCCTACTAATTGGAATGTTGATCGACGCAATTTCTTGAATAATTTATTGCCTACTAATCGGAATGTTGACGCGATTTCTTGACTAATTTATTTGATAGAACAGTCATTATTTTTTTTTATTTCTTGAATAATCCACGGTACTTTTGTGAAATCTAATTACCCTTAGTTTAACATTATTGATAATGAAATGTAGCCTACCAATATTCTTAGCGACCAAGTTTCACCATGGAGCACGGGAACCACGCTCCCTACAACTCTCTTGACGATGTCCCCAGCCTTCGACGATCTACATCACACAACCAAATCGCAAATAAAAAGTTAGCTCAAATCTCAAGCCCAATTAATCCTGAAAACAGCGTAAAACGCGAGCCCAGTTTGCTTCATTACCTCAACTCATCTTGGCAAAAGTGAGTGCGGAGGTCGCCGTCAGTTCCTCGGCTAACATAGAAGTAGGTCGCGGTTTGCTCGGTCAGATCCTGGTTCGCGAGCACGAGGAGGCCGAAGGGTCCGAGGAGGCCGCGGTTGGCAGCGCCGCCGCTTGTGCTGCAGTTGTAGGTGACGTCCGCCTCGATCGCAGCGTCGAGCGCCGAATTATCGAGCTCAAACTCGGCTTCTATGTCCAACTACAGAACAATCAATTAACATGTGTGAAAACTTACGGTTGAGTACAACAAAGTAGGGTTTGACGTTCATATTAGCAATTAGACTGCACATAAAACGGTTGTTAATTACCTGCGAGGCGGCGCCAATATCAAGCTGAACAGAGGAACCGGCCCCAATTTTAATATCATTGAAGATATTACCGTCCATTCTAAGATCCTCCACCTCCTCAACCGGCCATATGATCAAATTACTCTGCGTTTTTGTGTCGAGCAATATCGTCCTCGGTATATTCTGATTATAAATAAATAAATAAAAAATCCTTCGTCAGAGAATTTTTCTTTTATTTTTTAATCCGAAAGCTTAAGCTATTAGAACCCCGGCCGTAACAAAAAAAAATTTACCTGCAGCGTAGCCCATCCTTTCATTTTATCGTCATCCTTACTGTCGACCTCCCCAACATACCCCCACAGAATCCTCCTCTGCTTCTCCGTGTCGAAAAACGTCTTCGACGCGTAAAACTTCCCCCAGTCGTACCTCAACCCGACGCCGACGTCAATCGACGGGTCGTCGGGGGTCCACTTAAACGAGTCCAGGTCGAAAGTCCCGATGGCATAGTAATCGTGCCTTTCTTCATCCATGCTGGCTTTAAGCACGTGCTTAATCCCGCCGTTGGAGAGGTCGACGGACATTTCGAGGCCCCGGTTGGATAGCGGGCCGCCGGTGGCAACGGGGTAGAGGTCGACGCATTCGAACATGCCGACGGACTGGGTGGAGGTGTGGAGGAGGTTGGGGAGGAGGGTGAAGTTGAAGAAGTCCTTGGTTTTGTAGAGGAGTACGATCCCGTGGTGGTTTGAGTCCTTGGAGCCGATCAGAACGTGCCAGTTTGAGTCCGTTTCGTTGTACCTGCGGCCGGATCCAAAATTTGTTCCATTAAGGATCGAGTGCAATTAATTAATTAATTAATGTGACATTTTATGGAAAATTGTAGCATATCGAATGTTCGTTGATAAGTTTTTTGACTTTTGACTTAATATCGTCTTTAAAGTTTTTCCCCGCTGCGTTAGACTATCGGAGTAGCAGATATGATGATCACGAGCTTCCGTTTTCATATCCTAGCGAGTTCACGATCGTCTGTTAATTAATAAACTCCTTTTACATGTACATCTATATTTTTTTAAAGAAATTATAATCTAACTTAAAGTTACTTTTCTGGACTTATTAGATTATTACCATGATGGGCATCTTGGACCCCTTTCAGCTCTGATTGCCACGCATCAATATTCCAGGACATTATTTATAATTTTTTTAAACTGCAAAAGTTTTCTCGCTCTTGTTGGCACTACTAGCGTAAGCTTGACATCATTATTCCCTGTTGCTTTACGTCATTTGACCGGGATCTCGAATCCCCCGGATCCAAGAAGGTGGTCCATTTTCACTCACAGGCCGACAATATTAAAATACCCTTATTATATATATAAGTAATAAAAACTAATATAATACTTTTTTTCTTTAATAATGAATCGACCCGGGAATGATGGAATCCGAGAACACGGGGAGCTATATCGGAACCTTCCAACCATCCGGATCCGAGCCGCCATCCTGCAGCCGGTCGGAAAAAGTTAAATATGATACTTACCAGATAGGAAAGGGGTCTCTGAAGTCGCTGGTACCGATCCCGGGCGGGGGGACCAGGATGGGATTGACGCTGGACTTCTTCCACTTGAGCAGCAGCGGGTCCGACGCGTCGGCCGGCACGGCGAGATTCTGGACCTGGACCAGCTCCGGCGTGCCGCCGGTGTAGAGAACTATGACGCGCCCGTCAGGGAGCAGCGTGGAGTAGCCGGACCACACGCCCTTGGCGTCGTACCAGTGGTCGGGGACCATGGCCATGGGGAGGTGGAGCCAGTGGATCAGGTCACGTGACACCGCGTGGCCCCACGAGATGGTGTAGTCCCACGCCGTGCCTGTCGGGTTGTACTGGTAGAAGAAGTGGTACCAGCCTTTGTAGTACATCGCAGCTGTTTAATTAAAAAATCACATCAAACCGTTAATTAATTTTCATCACCCTCAGCCAGCAAATATACAATGCGGGTGGTAACAATTTTGACAATGTTTTAAGGACACAATTAATTAACCCAAATCTAATTAATGCTTTTTAAAGAAATGACACAAAATACAATTATCTAATTTTAATCATGATTTTTTTCGAGTTAGTTTGTGAATGTTTTGACTTTCGGGTGGTAAAATGCCACTTAATTGTTCTCTCCAATTTTATAGCTTTTCGTTAAGGGGCTGTTTGGTTGTATGTTTTTACCATGTAAAATGATGGAAAGTGTAAAAAAACGGTTCCCAATATCAGCTTTCATCACTTTACATTGTTTGTTTAAATTCTCTTTTACATGAAAAGCTTACATCTTTTGATGAGTTGTCACCGAAAGCAAAATTACCAAAATTAGGAGTGATTTTGTTGGAAAGCTTACACAATGTCATAAATGTGTTAAAAAAAATCAAAACCTTGTAGAAAGTGGTGAGGTGGATAACCACTTTTTATTTTATGTCATAAATACTCTAGTTTATACTATCCAAACAATGTAACACTATTATTTAGGATTCACAAAGATTCCTAACCAAATAATGTAACTTGTTTATGCTGATGGAGTGGGTCCCTCACGCCAACATTTTAACCTGCGAAGGCTAAACAAACCGTAGATGTCTATTAGAGGGACCCAGGTATGGCTGTGATGTCGGGAAATTTACGAACGGACGGTTCAAACTAATTCGGAGATTTGTTTAAAGCCTCAGTTGCAGTAATAATGTCATAGATCTGGGCCATGTGGGCCTGAAAAAAATAGCACGAAAAGGACAAGAGGCCCTGATTGCTGTTGGTAGGGAGAAAATGGGGAACCTCGGTAAAGCTTTATTAAACAAAGCCGTACAAAAAAGTATTCACAATCGAAGCACGTACGCAAATTCTCAAGGCGAAAGAGGAATTCAATGATTCCCCCAGAGCAACTTTAGGGCTACTGTTGCGTCCGTACCAATAGGGGCTGTTTGGCCATGAATTATTTTCGAAATATAACAATACCATAAAATTAGGGGGGAGAAACGGATGAAAATGATGGTTTTGTTACTTTATGAATGGAGAACCTCAAATCAATCAACATTTTTACTACTTTAAGGGGGCATCTGGATTTGCTCTGGCAGCTTCTAGTCGATATGATCATTTCCCCAATAGATCGAGGTGTGATCGGCGCTCAACTAACGAGGAGTCACAAGTTGACACGTACAAGAGTTTGCCGTCCCATCAAGAAATGGCTAGCAATGCATCATTAGAGAACGCTAGCTTTTTAAGGAAAATGCATGTAATTATATCTTAGACTAGTTAGATCTCTTTCATACCGAAAAATAATCTTTGAAGGCCGTAGCTCTTGATATACGAGTGGCTAAAAGGTCCGCTAGTAGAATGACATTATGTTTTAAGTTTTGAGGGTTTCTGAAATACTTGCATTTTTTTTATGTATCGAATGGGAGGAGAGAGAGAGAGAGAAGGAATCAATGAAAATTAATGAGGTATATATCTCCTTTGAGTAAGAAATGAACTACATGCCACTAGCTAGTAGCCCACTAGCTTTGAGTATAGAAAACAGTATGTGCCGTGTAAATCAGGGCAAGCAAGTCAAACATGCACACGATTAAAAAAATAAAGTGACATGCAAATTTTTCTCTGATATTTTATTATTATTTGCACATAGTAGCCAGTGATAACTTCTGGAAAGAAATGGAAAAATGTGATATACAAGGCCGATTCTATAAGCTCTACATTTTCAGAATAAATCCCACATCATAGACTTTTGATTGAGACTTGAATGAGCAAGTTTTGTTGACAGAAACTCAATTGTTTTAAATAAATTCTTTTCAGCTTTCCAAATATGGTAAGCGCTAAACAACAATTATACATAAAGGAATATAAAATATCTTCGTTCAAGACCATAGGATCTCTTCCAAACAACTAATAAAAATATGTCATTCATCTTAACCATTCAACTTTTCTCTACTAATAAAAAATTTATATTTAAATAGATATACTTTTTTTTTTGAAAGATCTATCTATAATTAATCTTTCGTAACAAAAATATAAAAAAGGGCTTTTAAGTAAGGATTTACCATTTGGATCTGAGTCAAATCGGAAAGTGCAACCAAATCCGGGCCCACCAACAAACAAACAAAAAAAAAAAGGCACCAACGAAAAAAAAAATAGAACAAAGTTAGTAACCAACCAAAAATTAAAACGGAAAAAAATATATTAGAAACAGAAAAAAAAAATATATCATCTTTATACCGCTCTGGAAGTTCTTCGCCGGCTGAAAGTGGAACCCAGACCTCTGCCACGTCAGCATTTCGTTGGTCCACGGATAGTCGTGCTCCTTTACCGGGTCCGAGCGCAGCTTTCGGGCCAAACCCGAAACGAAACGTGACGCCGACCCATCGGCGAGGAGCAATGCGAGGGCAACGAGGAAGGCGGCGGCGGTGAGCGTAAGTGCTGCAAGCCTTAGCTTGCCCCGCGGAGGACGGGACTCGAGGAGGGGGGCGGATAGAGTAGGAGGGGACTCGAGGTCCGAAGGCGACGCCATGAGTCAAGAAGAGAAAGAAGGACACCGGAAGACTTGGTTTCTTCCTCTCTCGATCGTCGACTTCGAGTTGGGTTTGAGCGAGGGTGGCGAGGGTTATTTATAGCAAGGAGGGTTGGGTTGGGGGGGGGGGGGGGGGCCTGACCTGGCAAAATAATTTAGTGGGGCCCATACGAATGGGCCCTTGTTGGCGTCAGAAAGTTCCCTCGGCACCTAATTATTAGGGTTTTGACTTGCAGTCGTCTGTGCGATCGCGCGATCATTCGCGGAGTTGCATCTACAGCTCACAAATTTGATCGGACCAAAAGCTGGATCCTTCGAGTTATAACACAGCAATTTGGTTTTGAGTATTGTGACGCGCTCAAGTTAGTACCAAACCGAAATTAAAAAAGGAAAATTAAAAAAAAATTTGATGAGATTTTCATAAAAAAGTATTTGGCTCAATTGCACAGGAATACCATATTTTTTTTCCCTTTTTGACAATTAAGTAACACAAATCATATTTTGATACAATAAAATATCATAAATTTTCTTTAGAACTTGCATGTGACAATTGTCGACCATGCAAACGTCGAAATTTTCACCTAAATATTTCTCTATATAGTATTTACACGCTAATTTTAAAGCTTTTTAACTAATAATATTTATTAAATTTATCATTAAATTAACCATGTTTTTTTGTCAAACTTATCTTAATTCTACTTGATAATAGAGTTGTGATATTTCTAATGGAAATTTTAACAAATATTAATGACTAGAAAGCTCTAAAATTAGTATGTATGTACCATATAGAAACATTCAGACATTCATATATGCATGATCGATTGTACGTAGTAATGTGCAAATTTTAAAAAGTTTATGATATTTTTTTAACCAAAATGTAACTGGTGGTATTTATTTATCAAACGAGAAACTTTATGGGTTTTTTTTTTGAAATTTATCCAAAGTATTTTTGTGTAAATTTGAAATTTGTCTATCCATTATTATTTGTGAAAGACCTTTCTACTAAAATTCCATTAAGAATATCAAAGAACACTTCCACGCTGCTGTAATCCTAAAGCTTTAAATTTGTCATATGTTAGATTATTTAAACCTGAATTTTTTGTGATACCATTAACTCTAAAGTTGTGCTAATCAGAGTTAGAGCGTTATAGTTTTATATATAGTCTAACATAAAATATCAACAAAATTCTCTCGAATTATTTATTTATTTATTTGAAAAAAAACACTAATAAGCTAGAAAGGTTAAAGCTTACAAATGATATCTTGTGTTTGGTGTATAGAATCAAAAGATCTAGACCAGTATCATATGTTAATGAATTCTCTAGCTACTTTTATTACATATATAATGGAAATATCTGTCTCATATATCGCTATAAATGTCTTTCTGATTTTTTCTCCCCCTTTATTTGGTTTCATTACCCTTAAACCCCACATATCTAATCTAGAAAAGAAAACAAATACTCACAAAAAAAGGTCCCCCTCTACATCTTTCCAAATGAAAATTACTAGGAGCAACTAAACATTGATGACCCTGGAAAACAACCACACATCTTGAAAACGAAAGGTCGGGTTGGAATCTTGCCATTGTAGCTAATTTGAGAAAACTATACGTACACTTTGCACCGAAAACGTTTTCCTCCCACATGCACCTTGGCCAAGTGAAAAAAAATGCCAATCAACAACTTGGAATTTTTAAATTTATTGACATGATTAAAAATTGGACGATGAGTATTTTAGTAGGTGAAATCTTTGTCTCAAGGGGTCTTCGAAAAAGTTGCGGATGGGCGCATCGACCGTTCATATCTACGTTGAGGGGTCAGTGGGGCATGGGCTTCACTGTTCGAACAGAGAGAGACATGTGCGGCTCAGGCGCGGGGGGCAAGTGCAGAATGGGACTTTAGGGTGAAAGTTGAGTTTCCTGATTTTCTACGAAACGAAGTTTAATTTGCATTTTTATTATTTTATAAGGTAATGAAATACGAGTACATATACTATCAGAATGCCTACACAATAGTACATCAAGATATAAAATTAGAAAATTGATCCCAACCCCCAACCAATATCTTAGAGCATCTCTAACAGCTTCCTCATTTTTCATTTTTGAAGAATTTAGTTAGGTTTTTGGTCCAACAGCTAGATTCCCCATCTCATTCCCCAAAATAGGGATGAAGGAGAAAAAATGGGGAAGCTTCAATTCCCCAAATCTGCAGCATTCTCCAAATTTTTGGAGGAAAAAAATGATTCTTCAAAATGAGGAAGTTGTTGGAGTTGGTGTTAAAAATTAGTTGGAGAATATGACTTTTTGCTTCCCCATTTTGGAGAAAATTTTGGAGAAGCTGTTGGAGATGCCCTTACTTCGCTAGTTTGAACCTTAGAAATTGAACACACAAATGGCTCTTGATTAATTAAATGTCCTTTGATATATGAGCTTTGCTACCGGGACTCAAAATATGGGACCAATAAGTGTGACAAGTGAGGTATCCCCCTCCTATTGTATAATGAGTTGGTCATCATTAATGATGAACAACCAACTCATTATCCAATAGGAGGGGGACACCTCACTTGTCCCCCCTATTAGTCCCATATTTTGGGTTCTTAAGGAATTTTTCTTGATATATAACATTCGGTTTTTCTATAGAGTGCCCATGGGCACTCTATAAGAGAGGAGAGAGATAGAGAGAAATAAATTATGCACAAAAATTAATGCAAACCAGGGGGCCCATAGGCTATTCATTTCTCCTCATATGATCTCCTCCCTTATAGAGAGAATTTTGATGTTGTTTTAGCTTTGGTCCCGTCTAGTCAGGGTCACATTTTTGTGAACTCAATGTTCATTTATTAATTGTTTACATCTTAACACTTCTTAAGTAAAGGAATTAACACAAGTATCATCAATAATGACTTGGAGCTAGATTAGGGGAAGAATACAATGAAAATTGAATTGACGTACTTAGAATCTTAATTAATTTTCTTGATGGATATATAATAACCTTAAACTATTTTTTTTAACAAAAAAAATGTTATAAATGACCCTTACAAGCCTTTCAATGCTTATTCTTACAAAAGGAAATATTAACATTGAAGGATCATTAATAGCTATTTTTTTTAATGATCAGGACCATACGCCTACCATATATGTACGTATCTGAGCATTTATACATGGAGTCTTATACTCGTTAATTGCATATGCATTACTACAAGAAATCCTAGAATATTTAAAAATAATTGCCCATCATGTCAATCAACGAACAGCCACAAGTATTGGCCGCTAATTTCAATGCTTATTTGTTTAAATTAAAATTTTAATAAAAAAGATGCTTTAGCTTTTAACTTTATATAATAATCAAGTGCATTATTAAGACAAAGCTCTGAACCTTTCAGTCTTGAGATCTGTGTGGATCTTTGATTCTCTATTTTATTTGTGTGACAGTGTCATGTGTGTATCTTCTTCTGGTTTATTCTCCTACCTCGGGATCGGCTTTATATTTACGACCAAAAAAAAAAAAGATTAATTACACTAATAATTAAATAAATAAATTAATTAAAGGCATACCTTAATCACGTGCTTCAAACCCTAGATCGCTGTTAAGAGAAAGTGGATCTGATGAGGAGCGATCAAGGTAGGTAGAAATGGATGCATTAGCCCGAAGAAAATGACACGTGCGGTTCACGAGCGAGACAAACAGAGCCTTGAGGGGCCGAATGTGCTCCCAAACCAGTAGACGGCTAGAAAAACTTCGCCTTGATAATCGCTTGTACTATTTTTTAATATTTTATTGTATATATAATTGAAAGGAAACGATGCTAGCTCCAAATTCATATGAGCTGTTTTACGTAAAGACGAAATGCCGGTGATAGGTTATCTTATATATACCGATCGATCTCGGTGCAATGAACATGCATTAAGTTAATTAAGCAGTAAATGTTGTTGAATACGCACGTTACTTGTAATTTGATTTCTACCCCTTTGTAACAAATTCTTACATTACATTTGCGTACACTCGTTTTATATTGTTCTCACATCAAATTCTGTTTGTGTTGATTTCATGTCGTGTTTACGCTCTCGATCTCTTTTCAAAAGGATCCATGCATGTACAAATATTTTTTTTTGGTTAATTTCTTATTGCATCTGAATACCTAATATTGAAATTGTTGCAATTAATAAACACTTGTTCTCTAATCTATGTACACAAATACAATACCACTCTCCCAAAATTGAATACCTAATATCAAAATGTCTATTGAGATTGGAGTGAGCAGGAAGTAGGTTGTCGAGTGTTGGCTACGAATTAGCTAGCGGTGGAGGGGGGTATCATACGAATTAGCTAGCGGTGGAGGGGGGGGGATCATAAAAATTTGGATCTTGCCCCCGTCAATATATGAGTGTGCCATACAGGACTCAATGATTATTAAAGAAAGCATTGCCTCAGAAATCTATGCTCAAATCATTATTCCGTTTTAACTTTTTTCCTCGCGCTTTTCTTTTTTAGCCTAACATATTTTCTTTAAAAAATATAAAAAAAATATACCAAAAAGAAAAAAGAAAAAATATATATATACAATGCTCTAGACCCTCAATTATTTAGACTTGTTTTAGTCATAAAAAGCAAATCACGTCCTATCGGAACGAAAAGAGAGGTTGTCGCGGTTAATATGATGAGTCTAGTGTGAACACGTGGGTGGGGCCCGTGGGGGGGCCACCCATGCTTTGTTGCCCACGATTCACGAAGCGTTTACGCCTGGGTTCGTGGAGTTCGTGGGCCTTTCCGCGTGAGACCGAGTTCGGATTTTGAGCTGCTATTCATAGCCTATAAATATGGGCCTTTCCCCGTGAGACCGAGTTCGGATTTTGAGCCGCTATTCATAGCCTATAAATACGTACTTGCACCCTAGGGTTTTACTGTGTGCAAGGAGATTTGGCTGCAGGAGAAAAAGTACACGGATTTGTTTTTTCTGCTTGGTAAAGAATAACGCCGATTTTGAGAGGGTTTTAGCATCCCCTTTGTGAGAGATTTGAGAGTTTATGTTATGGTTTTATTTGTGAGATTCTTGTGTAAACCCTATTTGTATTCTCTCTCTCTATTAGTAGATCTTTCCCTCTTTGCCCCGTGGACGTAGACAATTTGTCGAACCACATAAAATTGGTTGTATCGTTATTTGTATGATTTGTAATAGCTTTTAGGTTCCCTCGACTGTTAGAGTTATAATAAAGATAACTTAAAACTTGGGTTTGTAAAGAAAAAGAGGAAAGTTTAGTCCCACATAGGAAATGGGATAGAAAGGAAGGGTCCTTATAAGCCTTCTTTTTCTCTCCTATGCCTAGAAGAAAATAAAGGGTTATGCTCCACACCACACACGCGCGCGCCGGCCGGGCCGGGCTCGGGTTCGGGTCGGGTGGCGCGCGCACACGACCTGCGGACACGAATGCAGCTCCGGATTAGTGGGCCTTTAATCTGCTACATTTTTATTTTTGAATAATTAAAATATAATCTTTATTTTTGAACAATTAACATGTGATAAACATTTTGTAACGGTTAAGAGAATTAAATTTTGAAACGGTAATATTCATGAGATTTAAAACAGAATCAAAACGGAAAAGAGTTTTATGATAATTAAAATCGGTAATTAAAATATATTAATTACGGATTTATGAGTAACGGATGTGTTAAGCCTATAAAAGGACCTAAATCTGAAGAGTTTAACACAGTGTGAAAAACACAACGAATTCTCTCTTCTTCTCTGTCCTTCATCTTCATTTTACATCTGTTACATTTGTGCTGGTTCCCTGAAAGTCTAGAAGATTTCGCAAAGCCTTCTTGAAGCTCGTGCCGACGAGAAGGAGGTCGCCTGACCGAGGGTCGTTGTATCTCCGGGAGCTTTTGCCGCGTAGCCCTGTACGAGAGGGGGCAATTAGTTTCTTGGGACAGTGCTTGCACGCCTCGACCATCAGGCCGTATTTCTAACCCTCATTTCTTTTCGTTTGAATTATCTGTGTTACAATATTAATTCTTTAAGTGATCTGAAAATTATTAACTGAATTTCGTGCTAAACAGCTAATATTTACAACATCGACAGGTCAGTCCTAGAACTGATGAGAAGAAGAGCTGATATCTCACTTGGTTGACTCTTGTGTTGCTGCCGAAGTGCTGCCAAAATTTCCGCTGCGCGCAACATCTAGCTAGTATAAGAGACCTGAAAGTAGCTAGGCATTATTTTGCGTACAACCAAAAACAACTCGCTTCACTCGTGCTAACAAGGGTAATGGGTTTCATTTTCACGATGAAAATGACTCTGATCACCATAGGTTAACTCTAATGATGAGTCGTGTCTATTTGCTCTGAGGTAAAAAAAAAGCACTTGACGTCATACACTTTCGCTATTTGTTTCGGAAAATAAGGAGAATTTGGGAAATACAGAAACTAATTTGGCAAATCGTCTTATGATTATGAACTAATCAAGATAGACATACAAAACAATTAACCCTCATTTTATTTATGAGCTAATCCTTCTAGCATTGCTAAATAATGTATTTTAACATGTTAAGAGTTTTTTTTTTACAGTTTTCCAAAAAAAACTTGGGCTAAGTTTCAAACTACACATACATTATAGTATGTACTTTAATAATAATAATACATTGTAGCGCAGTGGGAAAAATCTTTCTGAACAAATCAAAGGTCATGGGGTTTAAAGCTCTACGAAAAAGCCTCAACTCATTTAACTAGCAATTCTCCAAAAGTTTAAACTCGGACCTGGACTAGACTTGGGTCGGGTCGGGTCGTGGATCGGGGTTAATCGTGCTGAGGTGTTATGATGACGCAATGGGTGCTTTGCAGGTGCACTTTGCACAACACACAGAGTGGTTGAGCGCGACCTAACGACGCCTTTTAACTTGGACTTTGGTCTTTTTTTTATGGAGTTCGACTTGAAGACGTCTTTCGACTTAAAGACGTCTTTCGACTTGAACCTCGACTTGTTGGAGGAGTCAGCTTAGAAAATAGCTAGAGGGTGATTGTTGGGCTTATGAACTTATTTATTTAATGGGTCTATTTAACAAGCTCATTAAATAGACTAATTAATATAGTTAGTGGGTTGAGTGTGTGAACTGATCTGACCTTTGGTTTGCTCTCATTAATAAGCTAGCAACTATTAGGTTGGATCAGAGACCTATATAAATTCTTTTGAACAACAATAGAGATTTTCTCTTTTTAAAGTATCCTCTCTAAACTACACTGCCTGTTTGACTCCCAACTCTATGCCAGACCGAGAAGGTCATAGTTTGAAGTCAGATGAGGTTGTCTAGTGCCTAAACTTGATCAAGATGATTGTGGAAGGTCTGGTTGGTGCACACAAGTATATTTAAATTGATGTTTCTACAAGCAATTCGACTTTGGGATCTTTGCACTGGAGTATGTGAAATCTTGCTTTAAGTTCACTGTTTTAAGGCGCACAGTGACTCAAACTAGTTTTTGACGACAAGCATTTCAAAAAAAAAAAAAAAAAAATCATATTCTCTGCTTTGATCTTTCCTCTTTTTTCTAGCATAACATTCTTAAGAAAGTTAAGTAAAGCTTATTCCCATAGTCAAAATATTCAATTTAAATTGCATCTTACTCCTAATGTTATAATCTCATTTATCCATTGATATTACTTTTGTTAATTTCAACATTTATTAGATTGAAAAAACTAACACTTTAGCATCACAGGTTCAAACTAGTTTTTGACGACAAGCATTTCAAAATAATAATAATAATAATAATAATAATAATAATAATATTCTCTGCTTTGATCTTTCCTTTTTTGCTAGCATAACATTCCTAAGAAATTTAAGTAAAGCTTATTCTCAGAGTCAAAATATTCAATTTAAGTTGCATCTTACTCCTAATATGTTACAATCTCATTTATCCATTGATATTACTTTTGTTAATTTCAACATTTATTAGATAGAAAAGGCTAACACTTTAGCATCAAAGTCAAGAAAATCCCGTCGCTATTTGCAAATAAAAGCATAGAAATTTGATTTAGCTAAAAGATTAGAAGTCATCTGAGAAGTATTGTGCCAAGATGATGTTTAACATAAATGATGCATATTTGTGACTACAAATGACACATTCGAAGGTGTCATTCACTAATAAAAAATGAGGTATCTTAGATGGAAAATTCAGTCTAGTATAAACAGGTTTCCGTCTAGGATGATTATCCTAGACGGAATTTTGTCTACAATACGCGTCTAGCTAGGAAGTTGCCGTCCAGAATACAGTAGTCTACAACATAGACAACATAACCTCACACACCAAGTAGATGTCTATATATAGACGGCCACACCTTCAATACAATAACTAATTTGCAAACAAATTGTGCCAACCAATGACAATATAGCAAGCTCAGGAATACGAAAGTTCAAGATTATTATTTAAACCGGTGGATCGACGAAACTGATAAATTTCAGAGAGCTTGGGAGCCAGGGTAGCCATGGGAACGGTTGGATGTAGGGCTCATTTGCCATATCTTCACACTTTTGGCGATCACAGTGGCTCCGGTTGCGTTATTGAAGAGAAAGACCTTGGCATCCTCGTAGATTGCTTGAGTCGGATAAACACGAGATGTGGTGCTCGCTCTCCCCCCTTGAGCGTAGCTCTCCACAATGGAGTGATCCACCTAAATTGGATTGAGTGACATCAACATTTTTTTTGTGAAACATTTGCATCCGCAAAATATAGAAAGGGATTCATGATTGTTAATTTTTCGGCTCAAAAAGTCTAGCCTATTTTGAGATAACCCCGAAAAGTTTGAAAATGTCACTTAAGCCTCAAATTTTTTTAACGTAGTTGACTATCTAGAAAAAAAATTTACTTTTTAAATGATTTTCAAGTAGTAAGGGACAAAAGGTTATCAATTTTAAGAAATTTTGAGACACTGATTTTGACATAAATGCTATATATGTTTAAAACAAGCTGAAAGTGATCAACATTTTGTGTCTTGGTACTTGCAATATAATAAATCACATCTAATTATATGGAGCACAACTAATTTTTTTTTAACTTCCACATTGGATTATAACGGTCTATCTAAACTTTTATAAGAAATAAAGACAAAAATGATATTTGAAATCTTTAACTATATATTGGCTGGAAAGGTCCGGTAACAAAGATGACCTAGCAATAGGCTAGTCTATTTCAACCCAATTTACCTAAAAAGATTAAGGGAGACACTACAGACACACCCTTGGGCACACTCTCAGCCACACCCCCTCTCCTACTACAGTGCAGAAGGGCCCACATGAGTTTTTTTTTAAAATCTCCTGTGGACCCCCTGCACTGTAGCAGGAGAGGGGGTGTGCCCAAGGGTGTGCCTGTAGTGTTTGTCAAAGATTAATTTGAGTCACAAGTCCAAACATATTTAACTATTCACCAACCTTTTTATTTTCTTTTTTTTTTCTTTTTTTTAATCTCCCCAACCGGGGATTAACTTTTTGCCTAACCGAGACAGTGCAAACATTAGCATTTATAAGTTACGTTACTGCGCGAGTACCTACCAAAATTCTCAACGTTAGCGTCTCATCATCAAGCACGGGAACCGTGTGCCCTACAACCCTCTTAGTGATCTGATTAGCCTTAGATGACCTGCATGCAAATTATACTTAATTAGCCTTCTAATTTCAATCAAATATTGTTTGCACGATATTGCGTAACTAACTTGCCTAAGTTCATCTTGGCACAAGTGAGTTTGGAGGCTGCCATCAGTTCCCCTAACGACATAAAAGTAGGTTGCAGTCTGCTCCGAGAGATCTTGGTTCGCGAGCACGAGCAGGCCAAAGGGTCCGAGCAAACCTCTTTGCGAAGCCCCGTCGCTTGTGCTGCAGTTGTAGTTGACATCAGCTTGGATAGCGAGCTCGAGTTCCTCTTTCTTGATCACGAACTCGGCCTCTATGTCCAACTACAATAATATGCAGGCGAAAGCATCATACAAGATTAATGCGTGTTGTACTTCTTTTTTTGCGCGTACATAGGGTATATATCTAGTTTCTCTAGTTAATTAATTAACTGGTTGATCCCTGTTTAGTTATAAGCTCGAATATACTAAACTTTATATATGTCCGTCCATCAAACTGCTTTTCTAACGAGGAAGCAAGTGTTTTGAATAGACCAAACCCACGACTGAATTGAATGGATGTGATGAGAAACTGAGGTCTTTTATTCGAAAATAATATTCTTAATGTGTGGACATAAAAATTATGCGTCCAAAAAGGGACTGATCGAAGGGGTACCTGATTGGCATCCTCGACGTCTAGATGGACGGTGGACCCTGCGGCGATGGCGATGTTGCTGAAATTCTTGCTGCTTGACCTGAGGCTCTCCACCTCCTCAGCCGGCCAAGTCAGAAGGTTGCTCCCCGTTTTTACATCAAACAGCACTGTTCGAGGAAGGCCCTGTCCGTATACAACGGCTCGCATATATCAGACTCTGTACTAGTTACACGACTGTAATGATGACGATACTAGTGAGGGGCTAAGGAGACACTTGACCCGACAAACACAAAAAATCTATACAATAATTAAAATGAGTTAGTCCTCTATAATTTGCCAAACGTAAAAGATGCAGACGGGTTAAGTTAACCCTTTTAGAGGGATTAAAATGAGTAAACTCCTCAATATACAGGGATTTACTAATACTCCTATTTAGAAGGATTAAGAATTAACCCCTCTACTTATAAAAAAATAGTCAAAACTATTGCTATTCCCAAACGTTAATAATTTAATCATTCGGATTATCGAATGGGCTAACCGTATATGTTAATCATTCTCTTTAATTAATCCCTTGAAACCTTAACCTTTTGCCAAACGGAGAGCTTTCGCGTTTTGAAATTAATCCCTCGTGTCATTGTGACGAGGTCCCCTCAGTTCTTATAAATTGTCTCAAAACTAATCTCGCAAATCATTGAACTTCCTATTGCTATTAGGTCCACGCGATCTTTACAAGTTTTCCGCCCAAATTAATCACTAGCTCCAATCAACAGCAATAACATCTAACTATAAGAATCGCGGGGAACTATATATAATAGCGAATCAAATAATTCGAGGGACTAATTTCATTTCAGGGTTCTAATTAAAGTTTCAAGTGATTAAATATTCAGGAGAACCTTCCCACCTGCACTAATCACACGTAACAGCAATAAGCACACCAGTTAAATTAATTGGGAACAGATTAATTAATGGGTAATTACCTCAACAGAAGCCCAGCCCTTTTGGACGTCGACGCTCCTGGTATCAGTCTCCCCAACGTAGCCCCAGAGCACCCTCCTCCGCTTCACCGGGTCGTAAAAAGTCCTCGACGCGTAGAACTTGCCCCAGTCGTACCTCAGCCCAATCCCGACGTCGAGGCTCTCGTCGTCGGGGGTCCACCTGTTCCCCTCCCTGTCGTAGGTCCCAATAGCGTAGTAGTCGTGCCACTCGTCGTTCAGGCCCGCCTTGAGCACGTGCTTCACGTCCCCGCCGGGGGGCACGGAGTTCTCGAGGCCGAGGTGGGTGGAGGGGCCGGAGACGGAGACCGGGTAGAGGTCGGTGCACTCCCACATGCCGACGACGTCGACGGAGTGGAGGACGCCGGGGAGGAGGGTGTAGGAGAGGAAGTCGGTGGTGGTGTAGACGAGGGCGATGCCGGTGTGGGAGAGGGAGTCGTTCTTGGAGCCGACGAGGACGTACCACGTTGAGCTGGAGGAGTCGTACCTGCAGTCGGTGGCGGGGAATGAATATTTCTTCGGCTCGATCGCTCGAATTTAATTACTTGACGAAACAACCGATAGGAGCTGGCGGCTCATTGACTTTGCTAGATAAATTCCTATGAGCTTTGCTACGGAAACCCAAAATATGGGACCAACAGGAGGGACAAGTGAGGTGTCCTCCTCATATTAGATAATGAGTTGGCTAACATTAATGATGACCAATTCATTATTCAATAGAAAGGGGACATCTCACTTGTCCCATCTATTGGTACCGTATTTTGGGTTCTTAAGGAATTTTTTAATTACTATTTTGCTAAATTATCTTTACTAGCTAGAAAGTTGCAAATAAATTAATTAAGGAAGGGTGCATGGTAGTACGGTTACCAGGCGGGGTTTGGGTCCCTGAAATCCTTGAGTCCGATCCCCGGCGGGGAAACAAGCACGGGATTCCCCTCCTGCTTGACCCACCTCGTCAGCAGCGGATCGTCCGGGTCAGCAGCCCACGCGACGTTCACGACCTGCGCCAGCTCGTTGCCGCCGACGGCGCCGACGCCGCCGGTGAACAGCATGACGACTCGGCCGTCGGGGAGGGCGGCGACGGAGCCGGTCCAGTCGCCCTCGATGTCGTACCAGTGGTCCGGGTACACCGCGACGGGGAGGTGGACCCAGTTCAGGAGGTCGGGGGTGGCGGCGTGGCCCCACGCTATGTGGCCCCAGTAGGCCGCGTTCGTGTTGTGCTGGTAGAAGAAGTGGTACCACCCTCTGTAGTATATGGGGCCTGCGCATGTTGTTTATATATATAGTTGAAATTAATTAGGAGGCAACGCAACATCGTATGAGAATGAATGAATGAATGAATCTGGTCGGGGGTGAGAGGATGAGCATTTCACTCCGCCTCATTCTCATGCCGTGTGCCAAACCAGACTTTACCATTATTCTCAAGAATTTGGGCACGGTTTAAAATTAGTATCATTTTGGTTCGGTTGGTTCTAAAAAGTTCAGTTTGGTTCGGTTGCGGGCAAAATATTGGTCCAAACAAACCGAATTGATCGCTGCCTCGGTTCTTCAACCCACGCATGCTCCTTTTTTTCTAAAAAAGTATCCAATGGACCCAAATACCCGATACATGGCGTAAAATGCGCGCTAAAAGAATGTTAACTATGGAATCAGTGCGCGAATCCCGAAATCTAGTGGTTCAATGAATGACGCCCTTTCATGCGTATTTAATACCATGGGCGTGATACCATTTGATTCTCTCTCTCTTCCCCTCTAATTGTCCGTAAATTTCTATTTTTGTTTTTTCGTCAATTAATTTATGTCGTTCTTTCGTTGATTTTCTTAATCCGTGCATTTGCTTTACTTGGGGTATGTTTATTTGCACGGAAGTAATTATGAAGTAAAGGAAATAGAAGCTACTTTTGCCACTTCCGAGCTAAAACATATGTTTTTTTTTCCTTTAAAAAATCTACTTCCAATGTTTCCTTAAACATTGATGTGGTGCCTACGTGTTATCCTTATTTCCTAAGGTGCCGTTTGGTAAATGGTTAAGTGAGGGGTTAAGGAGACTTAATCCTTTCTTAACCCGTCAAACACAAAAAATCTATACAATATTAAAGTGAGTTAACCCTCTATAATTTGCCAAACATATAAAATATAGAAGGGTTAAGCTAACCCCTCTAGAGGGATTAAAGTGAGTTAACCCTTCAAAATGAGGGGTTTATTAATACTCCTATTTAGAAGGATTAAGAGTTAACCATTTTAATTATAAGGAAAATAGTCAACATCATTGTTATTCCCAAACACTAAAACTGATCACAAGAGCTAAAATAAAATTTATTTAACCGCTTAATAATTTAGTCATTCAGATTATCGAATGTGCTAAGTACATTAATCCTTCTATTTAACCTTTTTTCTTAACCATTTGCCAAACGTGGCCTAAATGCTTTCCCACCCTTAAGGCTTGGAAGTAGCTCCGAAGTAGATGAAATTGTGTATTAATTAGTTAATAAATAGCTTTTCTTATTAACATGTTATTTATTAATTACTTCCTAATAACTTTTAATTGCCATCCAAACAGAAAAAGAGAATGAACAATAAGAATTACTAGTTTTACTACTTTAAAAAATATGCGAAACAAATAAAAACATTACTTTTACTATTTCTTACATAATAAATAAATTTAGAAGTTACTTAATCTATTTACTACTTTAATTACCTCTTCCAAACTAACTAGCCCCTTAGTGGACCCAAGCCCAAACGGAATAATTTGGTTTAAATCTAGAAGTATTCATCGGTCAGATATGTTCAGGATCCGAATATTCTCATTTCGACTTATTTAATATAGGATCCAAGGCCCATCTACAAACCAGCTTCTAATCAATACCCTTCTGATTTGGGCTGTTCGGTATTGGATCCAAGGGCCGTCTTGAAGGATCTAATGCCCGTCAGAATCACATTAGATTGTTTACTGTGATTATGTTCTAACGCAATTACCACATCGCTTCTGATATCTGATTATATTTAACATTTAACACACCAAAACTTATTAATCCCACTGTTATTGAAACAGGGATTAAAGAGAAAGATTTATCTCTTATCCCGTATAAACAAGTGGATCAGTAAAAATCACTCGCTTTGACCCCTCTAGAGGAATTACCTTAATCCTCTATAGTTTCGTGTTTTACAAACTAAGATGGGATTAACTTAGTTTAAAGCATCTTTTTTTTTTTTTGTCAAATCTCAATTAATATTACCTTTTCTAATGGTTATATTTCTAATGGATACACCTTCTATATAATGGTTATATATATACCTATACGCCCCCACCCCCCCAAGATATATCTATTCTTACTTTTATTTGTCAAATCTCAATTAATATTACCTTTTCTCATAAAATATAGAGGATAAAATTAGAGTAAGGACTCTTTCAAAAAAACCTTACAGAAAAATATGATCTATACCATTCACGGATAGTTAAACGGTTAGTTTGAGAGTTACACGCCTCCGTAACTAAACTCTTTTAGTTGTAACTACATGCTAGACTCCGAATGATGCACTCGCATCGACACTCAAATAAATCTTTTACTTTGATGATGTTGGCATTTTAGCATGCGGACAGGGGGATTGCTAAATGGTGAGCCTGTGAGCAATTGAAGTTTGAAACAAAAGATCAAGATTTAAATCCCATTTTCTTTTAACCAGTACAAGGCTCTAACAAATTATCAAAAATAAAGTCCGGGACGCTCCTAACCCTTTTGTCCTTTTTGTTTTATAAACTGGCACGTGGATCGAATCCAAGATACGGAGACAAAGGTCCTTTTCGTGAACACAATAGCTCCTAATTAACTCTAGACGGTGGGTATTTTTTAAACGGAAATTTTTTTTGGCTCGCGGCCGCCCAACTCGCGGGCGGCTCGCAAGAGCGAAAACAGGGGGTGGCCCCCCC
>BQKN01067459.1:145915-166943 GCA_022839385.1 Asparagus kiusianus
GGGGGGGCCACCCCCTGTTTTCGCTCTTGCGAGCCGCCCGCGAGTTGGGCGGCCGCGAGTTAAAAAGCAGGACTCTTTTTTAAAATATCATAGACGATGTCGACCGTGACCAGTGAAACAATCATGCACTGTGCGCAGATAGATACTCACGTGAAGCTAAGAACAGTTTTTTTTTTTTTAAATTAAAACCACACTAAATAAAAATAGTCTATTTATTCTTAACCATTTAGAAACATGAAGGCCTAGCTTGAAGCAATTGTAATATTGAATTCCAAAATACTTATTTTTTTCGATGAAAAATGGAACCTTATAAAGGGGACAAGGTCCGTAGCAAAATAGAGGGAAAAAAAAAAAAAAACAGAGGGGCGCTTTCGGCCCAAAATTTCACAAACGACCAAAAAGACTAAATTGGATAATATTGAGAGCTAGCCTCTTTATAATCTTGGGAACATAACAAAAAGTACTCTTTTTTTTGCAATACATATTTTAAAGCTTATATGGGGGGAAAAAAAGGGAAAAAGAAAAGTTCAGCGTCGACTTACCGCTAGGATCTGATGAGCACGCCAGCGAAACCAGCCCACCATCCGCCAAATCACGAATACGAAATTTTAAAATAAAATCAGCGAAGAATATATTGACATAAACCAAGGTAGACACAAAAATCCTGTAGAGATTTTTTTCAAAGAAATTTACCGCTCATAAAATTTCTCGGGGGCTGAAAATGGAAGGCGGTATGATGCCACTTAAGCATCCTTTCAGTCCAGGGGAACTCGTCCTCGTCCGAACCCAAACTCGAACCCAAACCCTGACTCGAACCCAAACCCTGGCTCGAACCCGGCTTATCGCCGAGAAAGTAGACTAGAGCCAAGAGAGAGGCAACAAAAGGCCCGAGTAAGAGCAGCCCCAAATTCCTCCGCGGAGGACGGGACTCAAGGGCGGCTTCGCGCACCAAGGGAGCGTGAGACTCGAGGTCCGGTGAGCCCATGGTGAGATCACCGCCGGTGTGGCTACAAAAACAATGACCACAACGAAAAAGTGTTTGGGAATTGAAGGGAAATACGTGCTGTTTATATGGGACTAATGATCAGAGATGGGGAGCGAAAGGTACATAGAGGAGATGGTGATGTGATGTGAATAGCATCCTTTTTTTGTTTTGACGAACCATATTAAACCTGGTGTTTTAAATTTTTTTTTTTTCCTTTTTGTATTATTAACTTATTATTATAGGAAAGTTTAACTTGATTTCTTCTTAAATTTTTTAGCCTTTAGCAATCATTATTTGTAATGTTTCAGCGTTTGTTTTAGGCCGTGCATTTCTACTTGAATTGTGATAGGTGACAAAAAACTTTGGAATTTTATGCAACTTGACGCCTGGGTGGCTTATGAACAGAAACAGTAAGCAATAAATATTATAATAGACCGAATGGTTCATCATTGGACCGCACGAAATGAAAAAGTTGGGAGTTTCAAATATTTAGTTGGTTGTATCCTAGAAGAAAACCATTATTTGGGTTATGAAATTTTATGCGGGCCTAAAGTTTGTGATAGTTGTAGCGCACAAGCGTAAAGATTCTACACCTAATATAACAACCTATTCCTCTCTCTCTCTCACACACACACAGAAAAAGAAAAAAGAAAAAAAAGAGTAAATAAATAAATATAAAAAAAATATATAACAACCTTAAATAATTTTATTAACAACCTTCTTGAAGGATTTTCATTGACAACCTAGATATTAGTAACATGCAATATGCTTACACTTGCTGAAAAAAACCAGCTTACAGCGATAAAAAAGTGAAAAAAAAAGGAAAACTTACATAATCTACAATTTTTCATAACCACTAGTTTACAAACTCGAATAGGAGCAATTCTAAAAATCGAAACAATAGGGATGATATCAACTCAACACACCACCAAAATTAAAAAAAAAAAAAAAATATTGGAGCTAGGCAGGCCTTCTTATTGAGCTTGCGCTCCATCATTGAAGTCGAAAGGACGGCTCAATGTTGAGTTCATATGCCATATCTTCAAGCTTTGGGCGGTAATGCTAGCCCCGGTCGCATTGTTGAAAAGGAAAACTCTTGCCGAGCTGTAAATTGCTTCCGTTGGATACACCCGAGATGTTGCGCTCGCCCTGCCCCCTTGCGCAAAGCTCTCCACGATGGAGTGGTCCACCTAAATTAAGAACCAATATTGTCAATTTTGTACGATCATAAATAAGCCTTAGGGTCACACTTTGAAACATACTATCCAAGTAGTTTAAATTTGGCTAAATATCGATCAAATGTGACTTACCAATATTCTTAACGACAATGTTTCGCCCTTAAGCACAGGAACGGTGTCGCCAACGATGCTCTTAACAATATCGTTAGCCTTCGACGACCTGCATTTATAAACGACGAAATCACAATCAATCACCCTAGCTAACCCTCGAATAGATCACAACCTAGACTGTAAGCTTAATTTTGAGGCAAATTCTTTACCTCATTTCGTCCTGGCAGAAGTGAGTCTGGAGCTCGCCGTCAACTCCCCTGCTAACGTAGAAATAGGTCGCGGTCTGCTCGGTCAGATCCCTGTTCGCGAGCACGAGCAGGCCGAACGGCCCGAGCAAACCTCGTTCTGCGGCGCCACCGCTGCCGCTGCAGTTGTACATGACGCCCGCCCCGTTCTCGGCCTCGGCCGATAGGGGTTCCTCGTTGATCTTGAACTCGGCTTCGATGTCAAGCTAATTAGAACCAAGAAAAGAGGAGCGATGAGTTCTGAGTTTTGATTCGGTTTGATTTCGGAAAACGTCGTACGGGGCATGTTTCGCATTCTTTCAAGATGGGACCGAGTTCAAACCCGATCCGATTACGAGAGAATTCAAGTTTGGGGAAAACTAGACCGGAGTTGGCCAAAGTTTTTCCTAGGCAAAAGTTAACCATCAAGCTGGTTCTATTCTGATTCTACTAATTTAAAACTAGACCAGGACCAAGCCTCGATTCGGTCTTATGCAAACTCCGAGACACAGCCCTGGGATGTGAAATCGATAGGTACCTGAGCAGCGCCGTGAACGTCGAGGTGGAAGGTGGAGCCTTTGTCGATGGTGATGCCGCTGAAATCGTGGAGGTTGGAGCGTAGGGACTCGACCTCCTCGATGGGCCATGTGATGAGGTTGCTGCCGGTTCTCAAGTCGTACAACACGGTTCGAGGAATGCCCTGCATTTGAAAAGGAAGCACAAGAGTGTAAACTAACAGTTGCTAAGCAAGATTTATTTAAAAAAAAAGATGATTATGCCCAACAATTAAGGCTCACGGCATTAAATAAAATCTGGTTTCTTTTTCCTTATTATTTTTAACTTCTAACGGTCTGGATTATGATGCTTTTTTCTAGGAGATGAACCCTCCCCACGCATATCAGATCATTTTAAGTCAGACAGTAATTCCATATTAAATAGTTAGGGTGAGCATGGGCTGGCCCAAGATATGCCTTCGGCCTCAAACTTGTTTATGATTTTAAACAAAATTGGGCCGGCACAAACACCACCAATCAATATTAGAATATACGTTTTGGGCTTTGGGCCAACTTAAATCATGCTAAAATGTCACACGCCATAAATTATGCGGAAGCAAGATTAAGTACGCTATCAGAGCACTTGAAGCCCATCACTATAGATTGTGAGGCCTTTACTCATGAGCTATGTTTTGTAGAGATTCAAATTTAATTTACAATTATTAAAAAAACAAAATGAAAGCAGTACCTGAAGCGAAGCCCAGCCCTTGAGAATATCAGCACTCTCACTGTCACTCTCCCCGATCCAACCCCAAAGCACTCTCCTCTTCTTCTCTTGGTCATAAAACGTCTTGGACGCATAGAACTTGCCCAAGTCGTACCTCAACCCAATCCCGACATCAAGGCTCTCATCGTCCGGGGTCCACTTGTTGGTATCAGGATCGTAAGTCCCGATCGCGTACCAATCTTGCCTGTCGTCGTCGGAGCTCTCCTTCAGCACGTGCTTCACGAGCTTCGACGGGCGGACGGAGGGGTCGAGGCCTCGGTTTGCGCCGGCGCCTGAGGTGGCGATGGGGTAGAAGTCGATGCACTCCCACATGCCGACGTGCTTGACGGTGTGGAGAGTGCCGGGGAGGAGTGTGTAGTTTAGGAAGTCCTTGGTGCTGTAGACGAGGGCCATGCCGCTGTGGTCGGCGTCTTTCGTGCCGATGGCAATGCGCCATGTGGAGTCTGAAGGCTCAAACCTGTTGCGGTTGTCGAAAAGGATTAGAGGAGTTTAATTAGAAGATTATGTTATACTATTTTTATACTAAAAGACGTAAATACATAGTCGTTCTTTATAAATTGAAGCGTGAAATAGTGACTTGTCTTACATCATTAAGTACAACTTTGGACTTAGACCGTGTTTCCTTTCAGCATTGGTCTCTTCGAAAATAATTATTCTATTATCAAATATTCAAAAAATTAAGGTAGGCCTAGTCACCGGCGTAGCTCAAATATAATCGTTTATTTTCTTCAATGATGAGTCTAATCTGCTCGTTGTTATCTTTGTCTAACCCATAGAAGTCGAGAACGTGGTACGCCATGGTGAACCGCGACCCTGTTCAATCTTCCCTGGAACACGACCCGATTCACGAACTCCAGCGATAATTAGTAAAATACTGAGATCTTCAAGGCTATATAAGAACAGCCTTTCAAACCAATAATTAAGGATCAATCTTCAGAGCACCAATCAAGAAGAGAGAGTTCTTTTGTGAAATCTATTTGATATTCTTCTCTTTTGTTCCTTTAGTTGAGGGTTGTATTAGGCTTTTGGGGTGTGATTTAGGATTAAGAGATTCCACTTTGTATTCCTCACAATTAGTAAAACTTTTCTCCTCCTTCGCCCGTGGACGTAGGCTAGAAGCCGAACCACATATATCTTTGTGGTAGTGTGTTCTTGATAATTTTCATGCTCTCGTGTGATTGACATTAACTTATTTCAGGGAATTTGTCATAATATTCCTAATCGCGCCTAGGAAATTAGTTATCTTCTGCCCGTAGTTAATACATTGCCGAACTAAGTTACGCAACAAAATAGGGGATTTCAATAAAAAAAAAAGATAGAGCTTAACAGAATCGTTACCAGGCAGTGGTCGGGTCCCTGAAGTCCTTCGCCCCGACGCCAGGAGGCGGGACCAAAATGGGGTTAGCATCGTCAACCTTGGTCCATTCGAGGAGCAAGGGGTCCGAGAGGTCGGCGGGCACGGCGAGGTTCTGGACCTGGACGGACTCGTTGGTGGCTCCGGTGTAGAGCATGATGATGCGGCCGTCGGGGAGGATGGTGGCGGACCCGGTCCACACGCCGTTGATGTCGTACCAGCGGTCGGGGACCATGGCCAGGGGGAGGTGCCTCCAGCTGAGGAGGTCCTTGGACACCGCGTGGCCCCATGCGATGTCGCCCCACACCGCGGCGTTCGGGTTGTATTGGTAGAAGAAATGGTACCAGCCTTTGTAGTACAACGGACCTGTACACGTGTAATTTAAATGAGGATTAACTATGTTAATTAATATTAGTCAGTCTTGGGAACCTTTTTGAGCTTTTATTTAATTAATTATCAGTTAACTTATGCGAGATACTAAAAGATTATGATCCACGAAGCAAACCAAAATTTTATTCGCACACCAAAAATAGCGACCGAATATATTATGTTGCTTGGGCCATAAGTTTGGAACATCCTAATTCGGTAGTTCGAGTGCAAAAGAGAATTACGTTGGAAGCTAGGAAGGGAGGAGCATGGATTAGGTCAAACATCTAGCTTGAGAGATAAGCACTGCAATTGTGGGCCAGGATCAAACAATTAACCTCGTGGCCAAACTGGACACCAACTTCCTGGATGTGGGCAAAGTCAGAGTCGAGCAATCGTGGATATATAAGAAACATAATCCAGTGGCCAAGTATTGTATTAAATAGGCACGAGTTTCCGGAATGATTGTAAAACTCTTGATTAGTCAAACATTTTTTTATTTTGATAATTAAACCCAGAATCGAACTAAGATCGTGGGAGCTATATTGGAGCCTTTTTAATTATGTATTCGGATCGCCCGGGAGGGGGATAGTAATCAAATAATTTTAATCCCTCTTCGTTAGCCAATCCAGAAACTGCTTGATCAGCAATAATCCTTGCTCGCGGGACTTCAAATTTGTCCTCGTTTTTGTTTGGAAGATTGGAGCTTTGCGGAGAATTGTAAATAGGGAATTTCGAGGGACTTATGTGCAAAAAGTAAAAAAAAAAAAAAGGCAAAAGAGAGATTCACGTGGTCCTCACCGTTGGGGTCTGAGAAAAGTTCAAACCATAACCGACGCCGAAGGGAAACACCAATCGCCCGCCGCAGACACAAAAAATAGAACATCAGATTCCGCAAATTAATTTTTTTTTAAAAATATATAACAAAAAATTCAAAAAATAAAACGGTGAATCTTTTGCTTTTACCGTTCATCCAGTTCTTCTCAGGCTGGAAATGGAACCCGGTCCTCTGCCACGACAGCATCTTGTTCGTCCACGGGTACTGCCCGTGCGAAACTGACGTCAGCAGGCCGTGCCCCGCCCCCGACGACTTCGACGAAACTCCCTCCTCCACTCCCCGATCGGTCCGTACGATCTCCGGCTTCGTGTCCGGGCTCGGAGCCGCAACAAGATCCGCTACCGGACCAGAACCCGACAGGAAAAGGGCCGCCGCAAGGGCGAGGAGGAGAATCGGAGGCATTGCGATGGCGATCAGCCTCAGCCTGCTCCGCGGAGGAGCGGATCCGGGCCGCTGCTCGTCATCGGAGGGGAGGGGAGCGTAGGACGTGGGAGGTGACTCTACGTCACGTGATGAGGCCATGGTTACGGTCACCGCGGGTGGGCAGAATGCGGATCGAAATGAGAAAGAAAGAAGTTGATTAGGTTTTCTTGGTGATGAGAGAAATTGGGGGGAGTTATCGGGGTATTTATAGAAGGGACGTGGTCTGAAGTCGGACATGAGGAAGAGAAGGGAAGGGGATGACGTGGCAGGGTCATGGAGTGGGACCCGTGTTTGAGGGCGGAGGGCGACGGGACCGGGTTGGTTGGTCTACACATGCATGGAGGGGAATTTAATGAGAAGAGAATTAATGCTTTTTATGGGGGAGAATTCATTTTAATTTTTTTAGGAAATAATAATTTCCAAAACTATAAATTGAGGGGATGTATTGTTCATGATTATATGGTAAGAGCTCTTCTCGCATTTTATGTGCGTGAACAAACTTTTGCTTCTCGAAACTTCTTTTGCCTGTCAATTAATAAATTCATTTATATTGTTAACGCAAGGAGTTTTAATATATTCATATATTTATTTATATATAGGGTATTATACAAAAGCTGATCAAAAAAGATTTCTCTTCATAGAGAGGGTGAATTAGTTAAAGATTAATTTTTTTTTTAAAAACGGCTGTCCCTAGTCACTCAATTGGAGATGAGAGAGTGCAGAGATAACGTGAGAAATCACTGTAAAGTAGGAGAAGCCCGCTTGTTTTTTTATCTATCTATATATCTTTCTCATCTCTTGACAAGTGCCCACGGTTATTATCCGTTGGATACACAGCTTGATTATTCAATTGTAGAATTTTCTAAAACAATTAGAGGCAAGAAGACAAGCAACCAATTAAGAAGGGGAACATTATTTTTGTTAAAGATACGTGTAGCTTTTGTGATGGTACTTCCTCTAATAACTCAAGATTGATTATGAGAGAGATCCAAGAGATTAGAGTGGCTAAAAATAGACGCAACCCCGAAATTGTGGAGAAAGATAATGTAGTTAGTTGACTGTGACATAACCAAATATGCCAAAAATCCCTGTAGCTAACTTCCATATGCACGAAAGAGAACCTTAATTCTTCACTCTAGAGTCTAGAGCAAAAACTGCACATCCATGAAAAATCGAGAGGCTGATCGAGCAAATTTCACATGTACATGAAGAAACTAACATATACTCGGTTGAAAACTTGGCCCAAAACGGGCAGTAATTTTATTTATTTATTCTTAGCTAGTTATTTTTTATTCTTTAATTCGCATAAATTCCGTCAATATATATTCAAAGAACCGGCCTAGAACTGGATTTTGATAGAACTGGATTTGGAAACATTTTGTGTTGGTTGTTCAGGGAAAAAAGTACCATAAAGTCTCGGTTTAAAATTTTATTAATAGCTCTTCTTCCTTCTTGTCTTGCAGACAATACAAACAAAGAATGTCAAGTGCTTCCATCTATATATGTGTAATAATAACAATAATCTTATTCCAAAAAAAGGGGAAAAAAAAAAGAAATAGTCCAGTAAAATTATTGTGATTGCATGGGTCCAAAAGTAAGTACATATATGACATCCGCATGAGATGATCCAGATGTGTCGAGCTAGCATTTGATTCATATTAACTGCTATATTCGGTCATAATTAAGATAGGATTTTATTTATAAATATTTTCTACTTCAAATAATTGACATAAAATAATCCAATAATTGAGGTCCATATTTGTGCTCAGAATCCTCTGGTGAACCCCATTCCTAATGGAACCGGATATCGAGCTCCACCTCATCACCTTATGACTCAATCTTCTTCCGGTGAACCCCACACCTAATGGAACCGGATATCTCCACCTCATCACCTCACGACTCATTATTGAACATGGAGCCAAGTTTTATACATATGTGAGTTCAACTTATCCAATAAATTATGGACTCATTCAACTGAATTTGTGAAGTTTGCTTATTGTCAGATCAGTGGCATAATGTGTGACCCTCCACGTCAAGCAAACTATCATAGCAAGTATATATATATAAAATATTTCTTGTTCTTTTATATAGAAACAAGAGCTATGGAAGTTCGAACCATAAAAATTGAATTGCATAGTTTAATCAATCTGATGTGAGTCCATAAATAGGGCAAAATTCACAATGCCATCTCAAAATTTGAGTAGTTTGGAAAGAACCCCCGATAGTCGTTAATTTATCATTAATTAGAACTAAAGGGTAAGATGACATGTCTAAAACAAATCCCTTCTGAAAAAATATGGAGGGACTAAAATAAGGTACTAGGAAAAAAATTTGGTACCCATCGCGGGTGATTCAGGCAGTTAAGAGGTTTCAATGTTGCTCCTATGGTCCTGGATTCGATTCCGGCTTAGGTTATATAAAACAAAATTAAAAACTTCTGGCAGGAGAAGCATGCGACATGTTAACAAACTTTAACGATATCAAGGGGTTTTGTGAAGTTTTACAAAGTCGAAGCGGTGTTTGCACAACACATCGTAAAGTTCATGGAGTTTTGTGAAATTATCCATATTAAATATAAGAGCACATAAATTGACTTCTCAAAACAAAATTAAGACATATATCTGGTCTTCAAAATGCAAGAGGATTAATGTTAATTTCACTGGTGTATTTAAGTGAGTTATATAGAATTGTAATCATCTAGAGCTTTGTTAGAGGATTGAGATGGTCGATCATCCCCCTAGCGGAGCATCGACTCACCTGTCATAAATAATGATTCATGAAAAAAAGTTCACAAACATATGTACGATATGATTTGTTCTTCTTTAAGTACGCGTTGCTACTAGCTTTCCATGTGATTAGAAGTCAAGAGTAACAAGTTCTTCGACTTACTTCTCAACAACTACGTACGTAAACAAACATCTAAAACAACCTGAAAAAATTTAAACAAACCGCTAAAAAACATAGTACTGTACATGATTAAACCCGGCCGAGAGGATAATTTGTACGGTTTTTCTATAGAGTGCCCTTGGGCACTCTATAAGAGAGGAGAGAGATAGAGAGAAATGAATGAGGTGGGGGGTCCCCTGATTTGCATTGGGATCTTCTTGTCATTTATTTCTTTCTATCTCTCTCCTCTCTTATAGAGTGCCCAAGAGCACTCTATAGAAAAACCGTAATTCGTATTGTCTTCTGACCTGTGAATAAAATGATTGGAGCCCGACAGCTCCGCATCTTCCAGTGCATCAGATGCGCATTGGGAACTGACGCACCGCACATGGGCTCTTGATTGGCTCTTAGCTGTGAACTCGGCACGTACTCAAGGATCTCTAGCTAATACAAGAAAAGAGAGATGGGGTATTCCAAAAGAAACCCCTAAACATTGTGACGTCCGGCAGAAGCTCGGACGAAAATTGTAATTTTTTTTTTTGAATTTGTCCCTTCATCTTTAGTATATTGAAATTAGTCCTCAAATCATGGAAATTGCTATGAGGCCCCTCGATTCTCAGGTTATTTATATATTAATCCCTCAAATCATACAAATTGCTATTAGAACCCTCAATTCATTAACTTACTGCCAAATTAGTCTCTCCAATCAATATATAGTAGAACTAGCACTTGGAGGGAATGCAAAGTGAAATCTAGTGTTGCGGATTATTAGCTCGTCGATCCGCATAATCCATTTCAAATGAATCCTACCAATTGCTATTTCAAATCCTGATTGGAGGGATTAATTTTAAGACAAGTCGTATATTGAGGGACCTAATAGAAATTTTCATCATGGGAGGGACTAGTTCCAAAATAACATAAGAATTGAGTGAACCATAGCAACTCCCATGATTTGAGGGACTAATTTTAAAACATTTAAGAATTACTGGACTAATATAGAAAATTCCAATTTGTAAATTCAATAAAATTCCTCTTAACTTGTCTCTCTTTGCTATCATTAAGAGAGACACTAGAGACACACTCCCAACCACACCATCTCAAGTGGGCCCTGTGCACTGTAGCAAAAGAGATGGTGTGGTTGGAAATATGGTAGAGAATGTGTACCTATCATTATTTTATCATTAATGACATTGTTCGGTTTAACTTGTCATGTACTCCTTACATGACAGAAAATAGACATGTTTTTTTTTTTGTACTCTGGTCAACAATTGAAATTTCATCCGTATTCTTATTTTTTATCCCCCCAATGAAAAAAATGAGAGGATCTTTTGATCATTTCGTGTTACATTTTAACCTTGTTATGAAAAGTTCCAAGCTTTGGGAGGGTTTTGTTAAACCCCTCAAAATCCAAGGGCTTTATAGAATTTACAAACCCTTAGAAGAGTTTTGTACAAAAACCCCTGAAAAATTGATGGTTTCTTTTTCTTTTTCAATTTTTCCGAATATAGAAATCTAATAGACGGCTCTCTAGAGAAAATAACATACAGAGGAAGTACAAAGTTGTGAGTGTATCATTATGCATTTTATATACATTAGTATTTGCTATCCTCCTAACAGTTTCGATTAATTGTCACAATTGTTTTATATACATTAATATATACTTTTTTGGCATTATTATATTCTCGTAACTAATATATATGTTGATTATACACTGAACATCGAGGTGGCGATTTATGACTGGTGGCGTGTGTATCTATTTCAGTGGATAATCAAGCCACGTGGTGCTGCCTGTACCTTGCTTTTAAAACTAATTAATTTTTGTTTTATAAGTCAATTATGGAAGTTCTTCTTCTATGCGCGAATGACGACCTCTTTAGGGGAAAAAATACAAGAGAAATTAATAGTGTGCATTGTTGACCATCCATTTGGAAATCTTCAATTGTAGGCTAATTTGGAGTGTAAAAGGGATATTCAACCATGTTAGAATTCACCTAGTTGGTAATGCGTATTAAAAAATAACATATAACTGAAACGTTAAAACTTTTAAATTGATAAATTATTAAATACGCACTCTTTGAATTTAGTATGAATACTATAAATTAAATAATGGTGTCGTTACAAGGACCCAATTAGGAGACCCAATGCATAGGACATGTGAGGTGTCACCATCCGGTTGTATGATACATTGTCCATAAACAGTGCATCATGCAACCGGATGGTGACACCTCACATGTCCCATGCCTTAGGTCCCCTATTTGAGTTCTTAAGACATTAATGATAAAATAATATTCCTGAGATTAAAATTTGAACATTGGGACACCTCTTTCATTTACACGCGTACAGTTAAATATCACCATCTTGACATTACTTATAGACAAAATAATGCACGCATGAGTATCTAGAGTGCGACTTGGAAATGACCATTATTTTAGGAGTAGGCCCCAATTGGGGAGGCTCATCAACACAAGAGCGTGTTACTTCGAAATAAGGAGGTAGATGACTTAAAAAGTGGTTGCATTTTATCAAGTAGCATGTGAGCAATTGCTTGTACACAAGATTTGGACAAAAGTCGTACGTACTGCTATGAAGTTATATCTATGGGTATTCTCTTTTATTGGGTTTTCCATTTGTAACCGTTCTTGCTCATGAAGATAGAAATCGGTCTCAAATTCAAATTTATACCACGGTCCTCAAAATATAGAAAGTTGGAAAAGGAAGAAAAAGACTAACAGAAGACAAACCCTTAAAGATATAAATGACTTATAGATAAACTTTTGACTCTATTAATTAAGGTGTTCTTTCCTTTGATTGGCGTGGGTAGATCAGAAATTTAGTTAAGGCTCTATTTGAATAAATCTTATTAATTATAATTAATTAATTAATTGAAGGAAGTCCAGTTTTCCAAGTAAGAAAAAACATTTCATAGGATGTCACAAAATTATCGGAGACCAAAGACACGCTTGAAGTTCCCGCGACCAAGATTCTAACAAGACAGCATATTAACCATTTAATAAATAAATATTCATCCATATACGCCCCCCCGGTCCAACTATATCCACTCCTAAACAGTAACTTTGAGTGGTGGACGGACGAAATTGCCCTTTATTGTTAATTAATAATTAGTTAAATTAAATGCTTCTCATTCATTAAGGTTCATTAATTATGGGTCAATCAATTATGGTTACATACTTATATTAATCCTATTTATCATTATTGTTAATTAATAATTGGTCAAATTAAATACTTCTCACTCATTAAGGTTCATCAATTATTAGTTAATCAATTATGCTTACATACTTATCGAAAATAAATTGTTGTCATTAATAATACTAAATTCCCTTCAATATAATCAAACAAATTAAATATTCTATATTATTTTAAATAATAAAATTATTTAGTGTCTAATTACATTTCATTAGGTAAATTGACTAAACACAAATATGTTATTCACAAATATACCATAATGAAATATTGTACATAGGTAATATACTTAACTTTTTTTACTCGTGGCGAGCTCTTGCCGAATGAAATATTTTATATTTTCTACATGATTCTAAAAAATACAATTATGCAACGCCTCAAATTTGTTTCTTTAAAATTGTGGCGAGGGTGCTTAAAATAGATCTAGCACTACAATTAAAAAATCATTATCTTCTAGACAATCATCACAAAGATACCTCATAATAGTACTAACAAATATTATTTAAACTATTTTCTTAAATCCATAAATACAAATCAAGCTTAATACAGAGACAATCCAAAATAAATTTTTATAGTAATCATATGAAAACTATTACTAAGGATATATTGTGTATAACCATGTAGGTTGTCATATTTAAGATATATAGATAGAATTTATCAAGAATGTATAGCATTATATGAAGTATATTATAAATCTTTATGTTTCAACATTTGATCATGTTTTCGTCAAAAGTTGGTTTCGCTGTGGAATTCATTATATCTTCGGTCGATTACAACAAATTCAAAAGAAATAGCCTTTTTATAAGACTTCTTTTACACAACAAAAGAAAAAAATTACAACTTTTTAGAAACAAACGCAGGATCGTTGTTTGGATCGCTGCTTGCGTGGGATCTTTGCCTGTGCCGGGGGTGCGTTAGCCCGTGGACCACCGATTCACAGATTCTGATTGAATCGTGAAGGTTTTGGGGATTCTTCCTTCGTTTATCGAAGTAAGAATTTAAAGCGAATATCTTATCGATGTAAGATGTTCACTCTTCTAAAGATCAAGTCAGAGCTTAGATCTCTAGGAATCGCCAAAAGCTTCTTGAGGATGTTTGTGAAGAACGAAGACTCTCTCTCTTGCTCAAATTCACCAAAAGCTTAAGTCTCTCTGCCCCAATATGCTCTCTTGGGATCCCCTTTGATGTTCTCTGTTGGAATCCCCCTTTATTTCGTGTCTAGAGGGGTATTTATAGCTGTTTTCGTCAAAAGTTGCTTTCATTGATGATTCCATTAACCTTCTTTTGATTACAGAGAATTACAATGAAAAATAAGAAAATTACAACTTTTAAAGAAAATAACACAGAATTCGTTTATCGAATACTGCTTTTGTGGGACTTTGCCTGTGCCGGGAACGCTTTGGTTCGTGGACCACCGAATCTCAGATCGTGAGAGGGGGGCGTATGACTCTTTCTTCGTTATCGAAGTCAGAATTGAAAACGATATCTTATCGATGTAAGATAGTCGTTCTTCTTGAAAACAAGTCTAAGCCTGAATGTCAAGGAATCGCTCCAGGAACTGAAATCTCTCCTCTCTCTCTACTCTGGAATGCTCTAAAAATGCTCGATCCTCGTCAGAAGTGACCCTAGGGGGGTATTTATAGCTTCAGGGGTCTGTAACTGCAAAAACACAACTCGATAACAAGTCAGTACGGCGCGACAGAACATTTACTGTCGCGCCCAGCGAGACAGTAAAAAGCTGTCGCGCCCAACGAATATTCTTGGCAGTTTTGCTGTAACTGCCTCCCCACGTTTCAAACTCCGTTATTTTGGCAGTTATTCGCTTGATTTTCGCCCACGTTGTTTCCCACGTCCCTTGGCAGTTAATGGACACGTGTAGGGCAGTTATTGGGATGGTTATTTGTCCATTTCAATGCTGTAGACAGCAAATTTACTGTCTCGCTGGCGAGACAGTAAATACTGTCTCGCTGAGCGAGACAGCAAATGCTGTCTCGACCGGCGCGACAGCAAATGCTGTCTCGACCGGCGCGACAGTAAAAGACTGTCTCGCTGGCGAGACAGTAAAAGACTGTCTCGCTGGCGAGACAGCAAAAATTGTGAGTTTTGGGTTATTTTCCCAGTTTTGAGTGGTTTTCTGCGTTGGGATATCTATTAGCATTTTTTGACGCCTACAGATACCCCCTCCAAAGTATTCCAGACGTATTCTTTTATAGAAGAGTCTGGGATGCTTTGGATAAGATAGATTTTACTTACGATCCCTTCAATGTTTGGTTGAGTAGATCATGTAGCAGGACTTGCAAATGGTTTCAACCTCTTGACCTCTTCTGACTTTAGTCTATCCAGTTCTTTGTAGAATAGCTAATGTCCTCCCAGTGTCGCGTTTATCGCTTGACCGTTGTCGAGATCTTGAATCGAAGCTGGCATTTGTTCTTGTAGGTCCAACTCTTGCCATTGAATTGACACATTCATTGAAAATTCAACAGGTTATCCTTAAGAATATTCAGATTAATATTCTCCAGGAACTTCGTATTGGGTGTGGGAAACAGTTTAGACTCGTGTACTCATTGGAGTATCCGTCTGTATCGCATTTGATTTTTGATCAAGAGAACATCTGCCGTTTCATGCTATGAGACCGTGTTTATGATCTCTGTGGAAAAAAGTGTTTGCTGTCTCGTGAAGCGACACAACTCGACGGTATTTGCCGTCTCGCTCGGCGAGACAGCATTTGCTGTCGCGAGACAGCATTTGCTGTCGCGAGACAGCATTTGCTGTCGCGCTCGGCGAGACAGCATTTGCTGTCGCGCTCGGCGAGACAGCATTTGCTCGGCGAGACAGACAGCATAAAATCGGGACTTAGGGTTTTTCAGGGTTTTTCCACGTCGGATTTTCTGGGCGATTTCTGGGGCGATTTCAGGCGATTTTCCGACGATTTTCGACCAGTTCTTCACCTCTTCTTCTTCTCTTCGTTTCTGATTTGTGTGGGGCTTCGATTTGGGAAGATTTGCTTCGGATTTCAAAGGTTTGTTCGCCTCTTTTTCTTTCAAATTCTGATTTTATTGAACTGCGACCATGTCTGTGTTGTTTCGATTGTGTTGGCTTAATTTCTTGTTGATCACATACCCAAAACCCTAATTTTCCTTTCGGGTTTCACTGTAGATCATACATTCGGTATGTCGCCACGCAAATCCAAGGGTTCCCGAAGCCGTTCGACTGCTCAGTCCTCTGAGTAGGCTGCCCCTGCTGCCGCCTCGCATGGGGGTAGGTTTCTTTCACCTTTTCACAAATTTAGATATTGTATTTCATCAATTTTATATATATATGCCTGTGTTTGTATGCAGATCCTCGTTTGTATCCTTTGAGATACCTTCGAGAAGAGCCGGCATCCTCCTTTGAGGGGATCGACGCTTAAAAGTGTTCGTTTTGCTTGGACAAAACACACTTCAGAACATACAGGGGCGATTTTATATCAACCCACATGTGTTAAAAGGTTTTGATATGCCGTTATAATGTCCGTGTATAGCGATGCATATCTCCTTTATACATGTGGGAGATGACAAATCGTCACGCCTGTTATGAAATAGCGATTATATCTCATAGAGTAAGATATACCGCTTTTTTCATAATTTTAGGAGTATCCTCACACCATTTACGTGTATGTTTTCTTTATCAGTCCAATTTCCTTCTACTGCCATTCCTGCTGATGCGGTTACTGGTCGGAGTGGTATTATTCATTCTCTTTATGAGGGATTACCCTTAATAGAGTCCGCTCCTCAATTTAAACCGGATTATAGTGAAGGAGCTAGAGAACTGATTCAGCGAGGTAGTTGCCGTATTCTGCGACGGATAATTACTGACACCCCTCTGATTTCAGAACGAGATGATAACAAATATATAAGAAAGCCGGATTTCTTGTTTGGTGACGCCATAAAGGATCCGGGGGTCGCATTCTGCAAGCCCGCACAATGGTTACATCAAAGTGGATCATCCTTCTTATATTTGCCGCCGATCCCTCGAGACCATTCGCTATTAAAGTTCAGAAATTTATCAGTTAACCGCAAAATGTTCTGGAGATTAACTGAAAATCATGAGAGCGTTCACTGTGGTTTCATTGGAAAGGAAGCCACTCCAGGTTCAAGTGAGAGAACTTCTATAAGAGGGCTTCATCCAGGTGTCTTAGGACTAGATAATATACCCCACAATGAAACAACATCACGAGCAAACATAGTGAAGAACCGGTTGGCGGCAGCGGGGAAAGTATTACCCAAAGAGAGTTTCAGATGTTATGGGTGGGTCCATTACTTTGGAGAGAAATGGTGGTGGACCAGAATGACTCGTTACGTTTTGAAACGTTGGGAGCGAGAATTAGCAGAATTGGGGTTGGCGGTTCCTATCCGTGCTACCATGAGTGGTCTGCAGATTAGTGTAGGTCATTTCCTCTGTCTGTTCGAGATCTACAACCCGGATACTAACACCTTCTTTACCAAGAATGGGGAGCTCGGACTACCACTGCATGAGATGATGCAGGTTTCTGGCTTGCCGTTGGGTGATGTTCCATATCAAGAGTTCTTCCCAACTACCAATCAGCTGAATAAGATAAAGGATCGGTCAGTTGTGACTCATGACGTTTTATGGGAGTTGACTTGCCACTACCACATAGCTACGGCTGAGATGGACACCAAAGCAAGGAGGAAGTCTCCTCAAGTCAGCTTAAAACAGTTCGCTGATTATCTATTCAAGAATCTAGAAGACCGTTCGAAGGATGTATGCGGATTGTCTCCAATGAGTCAAGATGAAATCAACCGGCTGTTAGAGAAAACGAAGGCCCAGACTTATACCTCTCACTCAGAAGATGGGTTTCCGCATGGGACAAGATTTCGCTCTTATTTGTGGCAAGCTGGTGTTCCAATTAGCTCTACCGCTCTGCTGGCTGGTTTCCTGGCATTGTGGCTGAAGAGATGCGTAGTTCCCCACCAATCCTCTGATATAATGCCAATGGAAGTATTGTATCCAGCCGTCCAGTTAGCTACAGGTCGCAAATTATCCTTGCTTCCTGCTATGATGGCTGCCATTCACAGTGGATTACGACAGTTAATCACTGCATTTACTCAGGAGAAGAAGAAACCTTCCGCCAATTTATCAGTTCCAAAGCTGGAATTGCCATATACATATTTAATGGTCTGGTTAGTGCTTCACCGACCAGACTTAATGGAAGCTCCAGCGGAGGTAAATCCCAACATTCCTCTGTTGCAGAACCTTGAAGCTTGCAAATGGATTAAACATAGAGAGCCGGATATAACGATTCAGTTCAGAATTCACAAGTGTTGGGAATTCTATCCTTGTTTCCCTCAGTTCTCTGGTACCTACAACGCCACTTTATTGGATGCTGAGGATCCAAGGCAGAATCGCACCGTCTTGGATATTGGGTGCTTCAGATGGTTGATGAATATTCGACCCGGTTACCTATTGTTCAGGGTGAGAGATACTTGTCTAATTGAACCCTATCTTCCATGCCGATTTGCTCGTCAATTCGGCTATGACCAAATATATGTCGGCAACCCGAATCGTCACTTAAGCTTCCGTGGAGGACTTATCGACGGAGCGAGAGCTTGGTTCTGGAGTATCGCCGGTTGTACAAACGCCGAGTTCGATCTCCCCTTGGAAATACCACCTCTACGGATGACATTTTTATTTTGTAAATGGTTGCTTGCTGCTAATATTGTCACCCAATACCGAAGCATGCCTGAGCCAGAAGAGACAGCTCCACGGCGTTCAAGCAGAATGACGCGTGACAGTATGCCTTTACCTCAAAAGAAAGAGGCTGCCGAATCGTCGAAGAAGGGAAAAGAACCGGCTCACTCGGCTGGTAGTGAAGAAGAATTCGACTCTGAGGAGACGGAGACTTCTGAAGAGGCGGGTGAGACTAGCTCAAGTTCTGATGAAAGAGCTGGTCTTCCCGATTCTTTCTTTGAGAGGGGACTTGTGCGTCCATCTGCTGCGTCTGCTCAACCAACGGATGCTCCGAGAAAAAGGAAAGAAAGAGTCGTTATGACTTATCCAAATAAGATGACAGTGGAAGTCCTCAGCGGGGATGAAGAGGATGAAGAAGATGAAGTGCCTCTTGCTCGTCGACCAAGATCCCGACCTTCTGCTCAAACTCAAACTCAAGCCTCTCCCAAAGCTGAATTACGCACTAAACATCGTCATGAAGGGTCTGAAGTTAAGGATAAAGGGCGTCCATCGAAAAGGCAGAAGAAATCCGCCTCCAAACCCCGTGTTCGTCTTCCGGCTGTAGAGGAGACGTCTGCTCACAGTGCTTCTTCAGATGAGCAAGGTAACTATTTGTTTTTATCGTCCCTATGATTTTTATGTTCAAGCTTATTTCATGTTCAATTTCTGTAGGGAGTCGAGAAGAAGGAGAACTGCGAGTTGATGCTGCTTCTCCCGGAGGTACGGAGACCGAGGAGACCAGTTTTGTCCAGCAAATGGAGGATGCTCTGAGAGAAGGGCCAGCTAGTATTCCACCACCTCCTGACATGGATCCATCAGCTACGGACACAGGTACTGATCTTTCTCCTCTCAGAAGAGAAATCCGAGAAATGAATGAGTCGTGCCGTGTGCCTCCTTTAATGACTCGTGCGCTTTCTATTCTTTTAGCTAAACTAAAAGAAGTTGGCGCAAGTAGCGAGGCTCCTGAACTTATCCCAATGAACAAAGGTAAAATTAATCTGCATCTTGAGCAAGTTCATCTGTATTCATATGTTATTCACAACTCAATGTATCCCGTAGATGTCGTAACGAGCGAGCCAACAGAAGGGGGAATCGCCCATACTCCTAAAATTGACGACTTCACTGATTTCGATTATCATATCGATATTTCAGAGGACGATCATCAAGAAATTTCCGATTTGTTGTTCGGGAAAGACACTGGTGCGGCTACAGAATCAACGGTTGGCGCTAATTTAACAGAAGCAGGTCCTTCTGAGAGTAAGATTTCTGTTCTGTAAGCTCCTTATTTTACATTTTCTGACTTGATTAATCGCATAAATGTTTGAATTATAGGACCAGCCGTCGAAACTGATACAACTACAGTCACTGGAGCGACTGATCAGCCAGGGGATCGTGAGCTCGTGCCATGGGCAGGAACTGAGGTTGATTTGCAATCATCAGTTCTTGAATCTCAACCTCGTACTCCTATGGACCCTATGATGATAGAGGTCACCGTCACTCCCCAGATTAGTCCAGTCGCAACAAAAGCAAGACCAACTGAAGAAGTTGGTACGTCGGCTAATGTTGTACCTAGATCTGGTAAGTTTTTTCCATAACTAGTTTCAAATTTCGGATTATCTTTCCATTATAATCATTGTAATCCTTTTATTTGTAGAATCCCCTCCTAAGGAACCTCTTAGCTTGGACCCGCCGTTTTCTGAGGCTTTAGTTAAAAAACCATCTGATATAGCGGGTGCATCAACAGCTACCGTTCTTGAATCAACCTTGGTTGTTCAGGAATCCGGACTACCATCCTTGGGTGAGCCAAGTCGTATTGAAGGCTCTTCTGTCGAACTTGGTATGTTTCATCTTGTTGTCTTGTATGGATACATACGTTCTGTACTGACTTATTTATCTTCATCGCAGTTCCTTCATCATTATCAGATCAAATCCAAGCATTATTGGTTGATGACGATCCTGATAAATCTGTTATCTGCTCCAATCTCCAAGGCTTCATCTCTTTTCTGAATTCCATGGTCGATCGTATTCTCTCCAAAAGATCATGTTTTGAGAGTTATAAAAAATCTTTTGAGCGTTTTATATCAGGGTTCAGAGATGAAGGGTATAACAATTTGGCCGATTCAGTCACTGTTTATTTGGTTGATTTGAAGCAACATATTGAACTTCTGCAAACTCTTCGCACCAAAGGCGTACCATCCTATATCGCTTCCCATATGGAATCCAGGCTGCAATCGTGGCGTGATTCTCAGAAAATTGCCAACTCTGAACTCCAAAAGTTAAGAGCCCATAGTCACCAGCTTAGAGTGAACATTGACAAAAGAACACAGGCTAAGGCCAATCTACATCGGGATTTAGAATCGAGCCGAGCGGAAATAGCTCGCTTAGAGGAGGAACTTGCAATGGCCAAAGATGCTTATGATGTCTTGGAGTCCGAGTTGGCGCGAGAAGTTCATA
>BQKN01067460.1:0-19092 GCA_022839385.1 Asparagus kiusianus
TATATGGTTAGAAGGTATGTCATGCCTGATTATCTTCATATTCTTTTGAGTCTCGGCTTTAATGGAAAGCCTTATCCTGTTTGGCATATAGACTGTTCAAAGAGGAGTCATCGAACTATTTTATATAGTTAAGTACACAAGTAGATTGCAACATCTTTACTCAGATAATTTGCAGTTTTAGGGGGAAAAAGTTGATTCAATATGTTATTTTTAATTAGAAAACATAATCAGCCCATACAAACCCATTAGATTCTTTTAACCTGAAACTCATTCATCTTAGTTTCATATAAACCTAGTTAAAGTTATAGCTCTTACTTTTATGTTAGATAGTTATTGACATATTGTGTGTCTTTGCAATCACAAGAACATAAATATATCACACTTGGATTCATAGAAGTGCCCACCTACACAATGTGTAGAAATTGAGCGTAAGTGAATAGATCTATTGTTTGATATCTAACTGAAACAATAAATATCTTCTATCTAAAATAATCTTATTTCACAGCATAAGTAAGCCAAATTCTACATTTTACTATATATTTTTTAGGAACGAACTTTGTATGCCAAGCAATCTTTTGCTTGAAAAAGGTTCTTGAAATTATGATTTTTAGTCTCAATTGAAACCTGTGGATTTATACACCACTCCAGCTAATTAATGTCTGAATAATTGCATGACCTTTTAATAAATAAAAATTACAGTGGTTATGCCTGTTTTTCTTGATCCTTGCACATGGAATGTGTGCAACCAAACTCAACATGAGGGAAAACGAGCCATATAGAATATTCGATTATATATTTGTTTGACTTTTACTTGGAGCATTTCCTTAATCTTTGTGGAAGTGTTGCAGCTGAAACTCATGAGGAAGATTGCAGACACTGGTTTTACTAGAAGATTGATGAACAGATTATATACCCAAGTTTTTTTGAAATCTTGGCTAGACGTGGAAGCTTCTAAAACATGCTAGTTTCACAGAATTAGTTAGCACATAAAGTTTTACACATACAACTTAAAATTATGTTTTCCCTGTCAGTACATGAAGTTTTTGCACTAGTGTGCGCATGCCACTTTTTTATGCAAATGCAGAAACACTTTTTTACATATCTCAGTATAGTAACAAGTTCATATTCAGTTTGTAAGGGTTAAAATCTGCACCCTGGGCATTTGGAAAATCTTGCATATAATAATAATATAAAATAACATGAAATAAAAATCTAAAACTGCGTGTTAAGAAAATTGTTCTACAATGCTCATACATCTATTGTTTCGAAATTACTCATCATATACTTATTCTTCCATGAATGGTTTGATTGTAAAGAACAATTTGAAGTTTTGGAGAACGGCTTGCTAGGGAAAAATTTGGAAAGGAGAAAAGAAAAGAAGTCATAAATTATAAAATACACAGACTATGGTAGATCAGGGTAACAAAAAGTTTGTAATCCATCTTCAATTATTAGTCATTTGACAATGACATCCTGTGGGACAGTACTATGTGTGGTGAAGCTCCTGTATTTAATTAAGGATATATTACAGAAATTCCCCCTGTGGTTTGTTGAGATGACAGAAAATCCCTCAAGGTTTTTAAATTTAAGTGAACTCTACCCCTCCGCATTGAAATGACAGAAAATCCCTCAAGGATTTAAAATCTAAGTGAACTTTACCCCTCCTCATCTTCAGTTTTGGTCAAATAATCATCGACCTTTTTGCATAATTGTGAATTTTCTATCTTACAATCACAAAGCGTGTTTATGTAGGCATATATAGGTAATTATCATGTTTTATGCTATATATTTTTTATTACATCAACTTAATTTTGAAGAGGTTGGAAGAGAGGGTTCAAACTGTCCCTTTTAAACCCTAGGGGATATTTCTTCTGGGCCATGCAATGTATCAGGGGATTTTCTCTAATTAGCTTTTTAACTAAACGTCCTGCATTTACAACTAAATTTAGGGGTCATTTTTGCTTTGTAGGAATACTCTATGGAACCCCAAGGGATAGTGGCATTGACAACACCTCAGGCTCTCCTTAGACATATGCAAGGCCACTCCATCCAGTGCATTGCATCGGGTGGTCAAGCTCCAAACCTCAAATTCTTTTTCTTTGCTCAAAAGGCTGATGAACCTACAGCTTTCTTTCTTGTGGAATGTCTCATCAACACATCAACAGCAAAGGCTCAGATAAAGATTAAGGCCGATGATCCCAGCATTTCAGAAGTTTTTGCGACGGTGTTCCAATCTGCACTTTCAAAGTTAGTTCCTTGAGGATTAATTGATGTCGCTGTACTGAATATGCTTTTGAGGGTGTATAGAGGCAGGGGTTTGAAACCCAACGGATGAGAACAGTTAGAGAATGAATTGATTGGCAAATTCCCTTTTTTAAATGCAGGCTCAATTTGTTGTAAAATTTCACATTTTGTAGGTACCAAGATTTCCAGTTACACTGAAGACCATACTCTGCCATGTTTTTAATTGTATGTAATGTTTACCTGTTTTGAATGCAATAAGGAACGGGTATTTTCTTGCCAAGCCTTAATTTTTTCAGCAAGCTTGCGTTGTGACTTTTTGCTTGAATCATTGTGCTGTTACTTCATTAAATGCACAACTGAGCAAGAAAAGAATGCTGATACTTTATTATATGCACAACCGATTAAGAATATAATGCAGAAGAAGGTGCAGGGGGAATATTATTTTGGACAACTACAAGCTCCATCCAAAAATTAAAAAATTAAAAATTAAAAAGATTAAAAAAGTAAGAAAATTAAATAATATAAAATAAAACGATGGTGTATTTGTAGTTATTTTCATTACTTTTAGGGTGTTATTGTAATTTGGAGTTGTGTGCCTTGTAAGTTTCATATTTCATGGTGTTTCATGCAATTTTCAGATTTTGAGGGTATTTTCTTGCAATTTTTAGCTTGAGGGTTTTTTTCACAAAATTTTGGATTCTATTTATTTATTTATTTTTTGGTGGGGTTTTTTTGGGTCGGTGGATGTTTGGGGTGGGGTGGGGTGGGGTGGGGGTTGTCGTGTTTGGCTATTTATGATGCTCATTTTCGAAACTTTTAAGGTTCAGATCAAATATTCATTTTATTTGTGTTAGTTTAATTCTAATTGTAGGGAGACCTTCTTTGAAAGACTTTTCATCTAAGCGGGGATAAATAGGTGTAGGCATCGAAAATTGCCAATAGGTCCCCGCACATAGCTCGGTGTCAACGAGCGACGATCGAACGTCACTACCCGGTTCACAAGAAATTCAAATGACGTCGGTGAGCGACTAAAGCAAACCGACGGATTACGTGAGCCGACAGAACGTCAGAATCACGAGGATACGGGTTGACCGAAAACCCCGCGATCACCGCAATCGGACCAACGCCCGCTGTGCCCCGATCACCCCACGGATAATCCAACCATCGGGGCCTACAGAGCTCGCCGTCACGATTCCAACGCATCCGAAACCACTCAAATCCGAGTTCGGACGAAAAGTCAACAGCGGGACAGCGGCGGAACAACGGCACGACCCCGGGCTGAACCGGGGACACCCAAACAGGTCTCGGTAGGCTCGAGACACCCCCAAGGGGTTGTCTCGGCCAATGGCCGAGACACCCCCCCAAGGGGTGTCTCGGCCACAGCCGAGACACCCCAAGGGGGGTGTCTCTCCCCTTGGGTGTCCATGAGGCCCCTAGGCCCTCTCACTTGGCTATAAATAGCCCCCTTAGCCCTCCATTTACAAGGGCTCTTGATTTTGCTCTGATTTAGCCTTGGTTTTGGGAGAAGAATTTCTGGTCTTGGGATTATCCTCGAGATCTGAAATTTCGAAGTTTGGAAGCGGCGAAGCCCTGCCGGATCGAGGAGTCTCCACCGTCATTCACCCCCCTTTCCTTAGTGTTGCTCCTTAGCGGTGACACTAAGAAGAGCTATTATCTCGTTTTAGCCGAGATATACGCTTATAACCTCTAGATCTTGCGCGGATCGACGAGGTTCTACTTCTATATCCCACGCGGATAGACGAAGCTCTGCCGGATTTTCCCGGAAGGATCTTGAAGAGTCGGCGGTCCACGGATATCGACGTCCCCGTCACAGGCCAACAACCCACGCAAGCGAGACCGTACCAAACCGGGCTCTCGTGTTTATTTTCGTTTAAGTTGTAATCCCTTTGTTTTCATTTTATACTGTTGTAACGATCGAAGTTGTAACAGATATCAAAGTAATGAAAACAGCAACTTTTACCGAAAACAAGCTGGCGACCACAGTGGGAGCCACCGATCACGCTGCCGAGATCGGAGTGACGCAACCGGCCTTCAAGATTTGGGTGAATGAAGAGGTCGAGTACGAGTTCGACCAGCAGAAGTATGAAGAGTACCTCTCCTCCTCCTCCTCCAGATCTGCCTCTCCGCGCCGGCGCAGGAAGAACCCATCTCCAAAAAGGGCTTGCGGGATCTCCAACTCCTCAATTCAAGACCCCGCCGTCGCTGCTGCTACGCTTGCACCACACAACGGCCTTGCGTCGATCAGTGTGGTCAAGAACGTAGATCCAACAGCACCAAAGGCAATGGGTGATGCCGCTCCAACTCCATCAAAAAGAGCGATCCAAAGACGCCGCCAGCGCCGCGCTCTACTCGCACATGCCCGGCTCCTCCTGAAGAAGGCAGAAGAAATGCAGCAAGGAACGGTGGTCAAAACACCGTCTACAAACAAACTGGTGTGGGTACGCAAAACAAACCCAACACCTCAAACCAAGAAGGGCAAGATTATCGCCCAGAGTTCAACCAAATCAGAGCCTACTCCTCATGTACCGGCACCCTCAACAGGGCCAGGTAAAAAAGGGGATCATTCAAGATCCCAGGTTCCTTTGACGAGTCGCCTCGGTCCCTTACCGGAGAACCGAGGAAGAATACCCGTCAAAGAACGGCTGGGACCATTGAAAGGTCCCCAAGTTAAAAACCAGACCGGGGGTCGAATCAATCCCCCCAAGAAAGATGAAAAAGGGAAAGCCCCTATCACCGACCGCACTGAGTTGCGAGTCGAACTAAAAGAGCCCGTTCGATTTCTACGCTCCCAAAAGCGTAAAATTGAACGGGCCACTCTTGAAAAATCTAACCAAGTTTAGCATTCCCAAAGGGAAACACACTCGTCTGAGGGTGAGCGTGTTATACCAAGGGACACCTACCAACACTCTGTAGGTTGCTCCAGCTATCAAGCTGATGAGCTGTACTACAGGGCCGGGGGTGTGGGAAAATCTCGAAAGAGATACATGCAGGATATGGAGTCCCGCTGCCCGTGTGCCAACATTATCAAGGCAGTGCTGTCCGAGTGTTGCTGTGCTCAGACCCCAACAAGAATCTCGGTGTTCGAGAGACTCTCCAAGCCGAAGCGTTTCCACAAGAAGAAACCGCTCCGCCGAGAGGATGAATACTCGAAAGTGTCAGTCAACATGACCGGCAGAGGGGGATCAACACCACGTCTCAGCTTGGATCAGCTTGCCGAGGCATCCCGATGCATGACGTGGTTACGGTCGGGAACCATCAAACGAAAAAATTACCCAAGAGTACATAAGGGACTTTCCCTAGAAGAAGAGGAATCCGATGCTGATTCTGATACATGCTCCGCCGTCGCATCCGATGACACGGCTTCAAGTGCAGGCCAACCTTATGAATCGCTCATGATCAGCGCCGAACAAGTGTCGAAGATACTTGAAGAAGCCCTGGCCAAGCAAAAGGAGAGCTTCAAATTTGAAATGGAGATGGCCATGCAGCGAATGAGGGAGATGCACGACCAACAGATCGCGGCGATGACGGTTCACCAAGGAGAACCGAGCCAACGCAGTCCAGAGGAGCATGAACGGGAAGGGGATAATATCAACGTCCCTCCTGTCAACACCAGCACTGGGGTTGGTCCCGCGGAAGACAATGCGAAGGAGGACCACGTCACCTCTCTCAGAAGCCACTCAAAGGCCGAGACGAGCGATGACAAGAAGATGAAGGACCTAGAGAGCAAGATCAATGCATTGATGAATGCTCAGGAGGTAAAAAGATCCGGTATACCCTGCCCATATCCAAGGGAGTGGGAATCGATCCCATATCCGGCAAAGTTTAATCTGATTAACTTTACGCCGTTTGATGGGAAGGGTTCCCCTACCCAGCATTTAATCTACTTCAAGTCTCATTTAGGAATCATATCCGGAAATGAGCCCCTCATGGTGCGGTCATTCGTCGGCACTCTTCGCGGAGCTGCCTTCGATTGGTATCGCCGTCTCAAGCCTGGAAGCATCAATGGCTGGGATGACATGGAGGACATGTTTTTAACCAATTTCTTTGATGATGATACCGAAGTTTCAATCGGCACGCTGTTCGATGAAAAGCAAAAGAACGGCGAGACGGTTGAAAACTTCGTGAAGAGGTTCCGGAACAAAGCTATGAATTGCAGGGATCCGGTCAGCGAGGATTTCATCCTTGAGACTTGCCACAACAATTTGACGCTCGACATCCTTGAAGCCATGGGAATGGCGCCATCTAAAACTTGGAAGGATTTGAAGATGCGTGGAGAGCGAGCTGAACGATTCCTCAAGAGGAAAAAGGCAGAAAGGGGACAAATACCCAATAGTGCCCCGCAAACAAATTTTACCCCCAAGGGTAAAGGGAAGGCGCATGCAAATGCGGTGGTCGCAAATCAAGTCTTTGAAATACAAGCACAACCGCAACAGCCGCAACAGCCGCAACAGCCGCAGCAGCCGCAACAGCAGCAACAGAGGGCGCCTCAACAACCCAGGTGGCAGCAACAGCCCCAGAAGCAAAAGGTTGGGGAGCCGAGGTTCCCAAAAGTCTACTCATTCAAAGAGGATGAAATCCCGGGTATTTTCAAATACCTCGTGGAGAACAACAAGATCAAGCTGCCACTGATTCAGGATCAAGAAGATGCCAAGAGGGTCAACGATCCGAAATATTGCGCATTCCACCGAGCGGTGCACCATCCTACCAAGGTGTGCTACGCCCTCAAAGATAAAATTCAGGCCCTAATCGATGTTGGGGTTATTACCATGAAGCAGCCCAAAGAGAAGAAGGTGGGTGCAAATACCGTGTCCATTAGCTTTGGATCTGTTCCCTCGAGTTGGTTCCAACACGAGTCGGTGATCAAAGCAGCAGTGAAGACAGTGAACGATGATCCACACCAGCAGCGCCAGAAAGGGCTTGTGCCACACACAGCCCCAAATGGCGAGATCTTGTGGGTTCATCCGGACTTGATCGCAGATGAACAATGGGCCGCGACCTCTTCCACAAAGAACAAGAAGAAGTCGAAGAGGAAGGGCAAATCCTGTTACGGGGCCTCTGCTATACCGGGGGTGGATGATGACAAAATTCCAGCCTTCCCACTTTTTGAGGATGAGCAGGAAGCCTTTGCAACCCGAAGCGGGAACGAATATCACTTTAAGTATCCGGAGGCTACCGAGCAGTTGGGTACCAAAACTCCACCTTCCAAGACGCTGTCAGAACTGGGGATTTCAGCAATTCCCCCAACACCTGCAGCAGCTACGGAGAGAATCCCGCAGAAGGATAAGGGAAAGGAGCCTGTGCGTCAAGAAGTGCAGAACCCAAGGCAGCCTCGATTCAATAATCCAATTGGGCGAGACAAACCGGGGAATGCAAGCTCTTCACCACACTTCGACATTATGGCGCAGTTGGCCAACATCCCGGCCAGGATAACTCTATACGAGTTGCTGCGGTTGTCAAAGGATACACGAAAAGCGCTACAAGAAGCCTTGAGTGATTCCGAAGCCTTCTTGACTCGGATCAAGCCATCTTCCGAAGAACCAGAGTCATCAGCTCAGCAATGCAATCTGGCGGCTCATCACTTTCCCTGCATCTCTTTCACCAAAGAAGACATGCAGACGAAGAATTCAAATCATGATAGGCCGTTGTACTTCACCGGGCATATTGGCTCCAGCGTTGTCAACCGGATCCAAGTCGATCCGGGTTCCGCTGTCAGCATCATGCCATTCCGATTGATGCATCATCTCGGAATCCCGACTAGCAAATTAGCGTCCACTGGCACGACGATTTACGGATTCAACACCAGCGGGTCCAAACCCTTGGGGAAGATCCGAATCAAATGCCAGATTGGGGATTTGAAGTCGGAAGTTACATGCTACGTGATTGACGCGGAAACTTCCTATAATTTACTGTTGGGTCGACCTTGGATCCACGGTAACCTTATAGTCCCGTCAACTCTGTATCAGTGCCTCAAATACGTGGGCACAGATAATGAAGTCAAGACGGTGGTCGCGGATAAGCAACCGTTCAAGGGATTGGAGAATTATTTCACCGATTCCCTTTTATACGGCGCTGAATCCGATACTGAACCATCGGCCCAAGGAACGGACAGCGGAGATGAAGCTGATACCGAACCAGGGCTTGATTACGATGGCGGTTTTGTTTTAAACGACATTGTACCCATTGTAATCAATCTTGACGATGATGAATCATCGGAAGGTAGTTGTAATTGGCAACTTGCCGAAGAACTATCAATAAACGATGATTTAGAGTACTCGATGGGTCTTAATGATATCACCAATGAACTCCATGCTAACCCTGATTTGTATATGCCTCTTCAATCATTTTGTTTGATGAAGAAGCAGGTGCACGACCCTTGCGGAACAACGCTTATCATCCCCGCAGGGATTGGGGGTGGAAAGGAGGTCGTCTACGGCAAAGGAAGAGCATCTCCGATACCCGACCACTTCATGGAAGAGGAAGACGACGATGATAAACCGGCCCGTCATCTATCCAAATACGATGCGAAAGCACGCAACATGATGGAAAGGCACGGGTATGACTTCAAGATCGGAGAGGGTCTTTTCTTTGGTCGAGGTCCACGGGTTCTACCCCGGATGGCCTATGTACCGAAGGGAAAACCCGATAATTATTATCGCCACAAAAGAGGTCTAGGCTATGTCTCATCAGATGATGAGTGTGGCTGGCAAATCATTGACCAAATTGCTAACAAGACTAGGAAGGGATATTCTTCCGACTCTTCGGGTTGGGACTCCGACGCTAGTCTTGGTGAGGTGTTTAAGAAGCTAATGTCGAATATGGTCACGGTTGATCCAACGACAATAGAAGAAGATGATGAGATGCCGACATGGGAAGACCCGTGGGTTCATCACTTAAACATGCAGTATGGCGACCGGTTTGAGTAGAGAGAGCCTCCTACCGAAGACCCAGTCGTTCAGGTAAATATGGGCAGCGAAGAAAATCCGAAGCCAATATTCATCAGCAGCAGCCTCCTACCTGAAGAGAAGGAGGAGTTGATTTCTCTTATCCGGGAGTATATCGACGTATTCGCCTGGAATTATGAAGACATGCCAGGTCTCGATCCCAATGTAGCGGTGCATCGTCTCAACATTAAGCCGGATGTCAAACCAGTCAAACAACAACAACGACGGTTTCGTCCACAAATGATGGAAGCGATCAAAGCTGAAGTCAAAAAGCTCGTTGATTCGGGATTTATCCGAGAGGAGCAACATCCCGAATGGCTTGCCAATATTGTTCCGGTCCTAAAGAAGAACGGGAAGATCCGAATATGCATTGACTTCAGGGATCTCAATGCAGCTTGTCCAAAAGATGATTTTCCTCTCCCCATCACGGATGTTATCATCGACAACACGTGCGGGTTTGAGAGGATGTCCTTTATGGATGGTTTCTCTGGTTACAACCAGATAAAGATGCATCCAGAGGATGAGAAGCACACTGTATTTAGAACGCCTCTCGGCGTATTCTGCTACACAGTCATGCCCTTCGGCTTGAAGAATGCAGGTGCTACATATCAGCGAGCTATGTCGAGGATCTTTCAGGAACATCTCCGAAAGACTGTCGAATGCTACGTGGACGATTTGGTCGTGAAAAGTCGTGATAAAAATGATCACATCAAAGACTTGAAAACCATGTTCGATTTGATGCGGGCTCACCAGTTGAAGATGAACCCAACCAAATCTTTCCTCGGAATGTCCAGTGGCAAATTCCTGGGATTCGTCGTCACCACCAAAGGTATTCACATTGATCCTGACAAAGTGAAGGCGATCAATGAATTGCAACCTCCGAGAAACCTCAAAGAGCTCAGAGGACTGCAAGGGCGATTGGCTTACATCCGTCGGTTCATCTCGAACCTTTCGGGGAAATGCCAACCGTTTTCCAGGCTCACAAAGAAAGGCGTGTCATTCGTATGGGACGATGCCTGTCAAAAGGCATTCGAGAGTATTAAAGAGTATCTCTCGAAACCACCCGTACTCGTTGCACCGAAATCGGGCAAACCGTTCTTGATCTATGTCAAGGCGACGAGCCACTCATTGAGTGCGTTGCTTGCACAAGATGACGATAACGGTCACGAGCAGGCGGTGTATTACTTAAGCCGAACTATGGTAGGCGCAGAATCTCGATATCCCATGATTGAGAGGGAATGCCTAGCCTTAGTGTTCGCCATCCAGAAGATGCGGCATTATTTGGTTGGACAAACCATCTATGTCATTTCCAAAGTTAATCCGGTCCGAGTGTTCATGACTCAACCGGCTTTCATGAGCTGGCGATTAGCAAAGTGGGCGTTACTCTTGTCCTAATATGATCTGCACTTCAAACAGCAGAAGTCAGTAAAAGGGCAAGCCATCTGCGATCTCTTGGCATCTAATCCAACTACGGACGCCGCCGAGATATACGACGACTTACCTGATGAAACCCACGAAGTCAACGCAACTTCACACCAACAAGTGTGGCGTTTGTACTTCGACGGCGCTTCACGAGCAGCTAATGCCACGAGTGCTCCTGGAGGTTCTAAGGTCTCCTCCGGAGTTGGAGTTGTCTTAGTTTCCCCAGGGCAACATGTGATGCCTCGAGCCTACTCATTAACTGAGCCGTGCTCGAATAACGTAGCAGAGTATAACGCACTGATTATAGGACTCAACTTTGCCAAAGAGCTGGGGGTTGAGTATCTCGAAGCTTTCGGTGATTCTCAACTAATAGTCAAACAAGTCCAAGGGGAATACGAAGTCCGAAGTCAGGATTTAATTCCTTATCACAAGATGGCAGTGGAGCTAGCAGAGTCGTTTGAAGGATTCTTCATCGAGCACGTTCCGCGGTTACAGAACACCTACGCAGATGCTTTAGCAGCTCTAGCTGTTTCTCTGGCGCAGCCTCCCGGAACAGAGCAATTTGTTACGGTACGAACTCACCAACTCTTAGTGCCACTTTATGATGAAAATGGCAGGGAGGAAGAGGCCCAAAAAGTGCACACAACTCAGGCTGAGTTCGAACCTCGGGATTGGCGATTCCCCATCATCGACTACGTCCTACATGGAATCTTGCCAGAAGACGTGAAGGAGAGAGAGTCGATCAGACGAAGAGCTCCAAGATTCTACTATAATACGGAGAATCGAACGCTATACCGCAGGGGGTATGATGGCATGCTGGCACGTTGCCTATCAACCAAAGAAGCTGAAGAAGTGCTTAAAGAGGCACATGAAGGAGAGTGCGGCGCGCACCAACCTGGTCCTAAGCTCTATGATCGCATCAGGAGAATGGGATACTTTTGGCCCTCCATGATGCACGAGGCAATCGTATACGCCCGAAAGTATCACGCGTGTCAGGTACACGCGAATTACATGCACCAGCCTCCGGAACATCTGCATCCTTCGGTTACGTCGTGGCCATTCGAGACCTGGGGAATGGACATTGTTGGTCCTATAAATCCTCCGTCAGTCAAAGGTGACCGGTTCATCCTGGCGATCACTGACTACTTCTCCAAATGGGCCGAGGCAGTTCCACTCAGAGAAGTTAAGACGAGCAACGTCATTGCATTCATCAAGCACCATATCATCTACAGGCATGGTGTTCCAAGACGAATCATACATGACAATGGTCCTCAATTTATCAGCAACGCCTTCATAAGGTTCTGCGAAAAATTCAAAATTCAGGACATCTCATCAACAGCTTATAATCCCACAGCAAACGGGTTAGCTGAAGCCTTCAACAAGACTATCATAAAGCTCTTGTCAAAGCTTGTGAAAAACAACAAGCGAGATTGGGATGATAAGCTCGGCGCAGCTCTATGGGCCTATCGTACCACTGTACGTACACCGACTGGCGCCACCCCATACTCATTGGTGTATGGATGTGAAGCCGTTCTCCCTCTGGAAGTCCAAATTCCATCTCTTCGGATCGCTCTTGCAACCCAGATGACGACCGAGGAACAACATCAAAAACGCCTCGAAGAACTCGAGATGCTCGATGAAAAGCGCCTGGAAGCTCAACAGCATATTGAGTTTTACCAGGCCAGAATTTCTCGAGCCTTCGACAAAAGAGTTCGACAAAGGAGTTTTAAGGAAGGGGATTGGGTCTTAACTGAAAGACGTCCCATGATCCTTAACTCCAAGAAGAAAGGAAAATTTGAACCCAAATGGGAAGGACCGTTCGTAGTAGAAACAGTTTACTCGAACGGCGCCTATCGCCTAGTCACCAAAGATGGTGACCGGCTCATGATGCCAATAAATGGCAAATTTCTGAAAAGATACTATCCTTAGTATCCCCAGAAGAATTGAAGTACCGGGAAGTTCCCGGAAGAATACCACATCGGGGTATTCTTAGGGATAACCCGGTCGCTGATAAACAAGAAATCAATATTCGAATTCAGAATATTCTTGTTTGTCAGAATTTAACTCTCACAAGCACTCTTTTGCCGAGATGAGATCTAATCATTCAATGGATTAATCTTTCCTCACCAAACTTTCAGTGATTTCTGACTACTCATAGTCTCCACCATACAATTCCAGCTTGGTCAAACCTTACGACAGTTAGGGCCAAAGCCAAATTCCCCTCTTGATTCCGTCAATGAACGAGAGGTCCACCAATCGAGCGATCAAACCTTCTTTCGGTTATGATCATTCTCACACTCCCCACTTGGTCAAACCTTACTACAGTTAGGACCACAACCAAAATCCCCTCTCGATTCCTCCAATGAACGAGAGGTCCACTTTCAATTCGAGTAACCAAACCTTACGACAGTTAGGGTTATCCGAATCTTTTCGATTCTCGGAGTGGAGATCCCACTCCTAGTTTCACCTGTCGGATACTGGGGGTGGAGATCCCACCTCGAGTTTCCTTTCCTGCTGAAGATAGAATATAAAATTCTTCCTCTTCAGAGTCAAATGACCAAACCTTACGACAGTTAGGGTCGTTTGAACCTTTCGATTCGATAATCAAACCTTACGACAGTTAGGATTATCCGAATCTTTTCGATTCTCGGAGTGGAGATCCCACTCCTAGTTTCATCCTTCGGATTCTGGGGGTGGAGATCCCACCTCGAGTTTCCTTTCCAGTTGAAGATAGAATATAAAATTCTTCCTCTTCAGAGTCAAATGACCAAACCTTACGACAGTTAGGGTCGTTTGAACCTTTCGATTCGATAATCAAACCTTACGACAGTTAGGATTATCCGAATCTTTTCGATTCTCGGAGTGGAGATCCCACTTCTAGTCTCCCACTTTCCCCTGTCTTTGCTTTTAGAAAAGACAGAGATGAAGTCAGCGCCTAACACGCGTTGCCGGGTAGTCTTTCCCGTGAGAAAGACGAAGTCTATGTATTCAAAATCATAGCACTAAGTCTAAGAGAAGCAATTTTCTTAGCGCAACGTTACATGCGGAACGGATTTAGATAATCCGCATGCTAGCCCGATTCAAACGGTAGTCGGTAAAGGCAAGTCAAACCCGTTAAGGGCTGGGGGTTGGCTAATAATCCCAAAGTCTATACCTAACACGTATAGCCGGTTTAGTCTTTTACCGATTAAAGAAGACACCACGGCATATCAAGAAACATCATGTAAAAAGAAGCAAATAAGGAGTCTCTAATAAAAGATCAAGACAAAAGCATACAACAACAAGTTCGTCAACCCGAAGGCAGCTGACGGCTAAGAATATGAGACTCTAAACCGGAGAGCCTGTCCATATAGCTCTGCTCGAACTCCGCTTGCAAGCTAGCTCGGACAGAATCCTCGGAACTGCTCAGGACCTCCGCAGCTTCAGTTCGCAGCTTCATCAATCCCTCCTGCGTTAATCCTAGCTTGTCGAGTGTCCATTCACGAGAACGCTCCAATCCAACCAGGTCCTCGGTGATTATAGCAGCAGACTCTTCAGCACGTCCCAAGACCTCCTTCAGCCTAGCTATCTCTGCGCGAGTAGAATCTAGGGAGCTGAGTAACTCGCCTTTGCTGGTGTCCTTCTTCGCCAGGTTGGCCATCAGCTGCGTAACAGATTGCTCACGGGCCCGAAGCTCGCTGCCGATGGAAGATCTCAAGTCACGCCACTGAGTCATTCTATCCTCTATCTGAGAGGACATGAAAGAAGAAGCTCCACCAGCCTTCAAATCCCTCAACTCTCGAACCTCTGACTCCAGAGCAGTAAAATCAGCAGTGAAGGAATCAGCCAACTCTGGGTATCCTTCTTCCCTCATCATCAGCATGTGGCGAGAAAAGGAACGTCTGAACTGGTCAAAGCAGTATCCTCGGAGAAGGAGTTTCTCAATCATGCCATTATAAAAAGCGATGAAGAAGCTGAGGTCCGCGCGAAAGATCTCCCTATCAGGATCATTGTCGGCCAAAAGGACACGAACACACTCGTGTAAGGATGATCGAGCTCCTGCAAGCAGCGGTGGGGAAAATTAAGAGATTATCAAATATGACAAGGAAACCCGAAGGGAAATTCGAAGTATACCTGTACTGGCGGAAGTTCCCTCGGGTGGAGGCACGGTAGACTCTGAGATAACAAGAGGATTAGCCATGAAGGGTGTATCGACCCCTGCAGGCGAATCAGTCGTATCTCTCGGCTGTGGCAAGGAGACATGGCTCCCAAGCAAACTATCAGCCCCAGAAACTGCAGCAGCATCAGGCGCAACGCCTGGTCCTACAGTTATATCTCTTCATTAGTCAAAATGGAAATTTAGGCAAATAAAGAGAATAAGGGTGATAAGATCATCGGCATACCCGCAAGTCCACCATCTTCTAGAACACGGGGAGGGTCGGTAGTCAAAGGAGAATTAGTCCTAGTGGCTGATGATGTACCTGTGAGTGTATCGCTCGTAAAGGGCGGTCCCGCAGTTCCTTTGGCGGCCTGTTCAGCCAGCATATCGACTAGCAGCCCAGCGTCAGGACCGCAGAAACTCGGCGCAGAGGCATTCCCCTGGTCTTCAAAACCTACATCATGAAAGGATTCACCCTCAGTCGAGTTCTCTTTCCCCATGATCAAAAGAGATATTATCAGATGCAGGTATACCTGAGTAAGAAGCGGTGGGCTCGACACTATACTCTGGCCCAAGATCAATGTTCAAATCGATGCCCAGAGAACCGTCATGAAGGGCGTCGCACATCTGCTGCACGAAGCAATCCATGTTTTCTGGACTAGGGGATACAGGAGGCAATGGGAGTTCACCCTCTTCAAGGAACTCTGGAACATAAGGCATGGTTACGAATTCCAGAAGGAAGATCATGCTAAAACAATAAAAATGACGGAGGGTTACCTTCCTCCCTGTCGGCAAAGCCTCCGGAATCTACTCCATGAGAGCGTTGATCAACAGGAGGTCTATAGGCAATCTTCTTTCTTTTCAAAGGACCACCCCTCTTGGAACCGACGGGACGATTGTGCGAAGTTTGTCCACCAAACTTGGATTTCGCACGACGTGAAGCGAGAGGTTCATGGTCGTCGGCCGATCCACCTGAAACAACAAGGATTATTTCATGTACCAAAGTTGAGGAGAAGGGAATCAAGAAGCATGACAAACCTGCATCAAGTTCTACTTGGTCGGTGTCTATGCCCATTTCCTCCTCACAAGCTTCATCGCCATCCGCAGGAAGGTGCTCTCCATCAACTCTGCTTGAAGGAGGAGATTGAGCAGGCCTCTTCCCCTGCTTCCGAGCAGCCGTCATAGCAGCCTGAACCAAGTGCTCGGACTCTAACTCCGAAAGGCTCTTCACACCTATGGATTCATAGGCAGAAAGGAACCACTTGCAGCTAAGGAAGGTGATCATCGGTTTGCGCTTATACGAAGGAAGAGCAAACTGAGCCCCGGTGCAACCAACCATGGTCCATAACCACGCTCGTATACCGTCGACAAGCCCTCCCTTAACCTGTAAACCACGGCTCGGGTTCCCAACATATAGTTGGTCGTAGCCGAACTGACGTGCGAAACGGCAGGGAAGGTAAGGCTCGATATGGCAACGGTTCTTCACCCGAAGAACAAGATACCCGATGCGGATGTTTACCAGCCATCGGAAGCAACCGACGTCAAGAGCAGTCCGGTTAGTTCGGGGTTTCTCCATATCAGTCAACTCCTCGCCATAACGTCCAGAAAATTGAGGAAAGCACTTGAAGAGCTCCCAGTTCCGACGAACTTGAAGTTCTTGTTGTACATCTTCAAATTTCTTCCCAAGCCACCTACTCCTCTCCAACAGTTGTAGGAAAGGAACAGGGGTGTCAACGATGCGGGGAGCTGACATTAAGTCAGGCCGGTGTAGAACGAACCACGCCATCAGATAAGCATAAGGCAGCTCAACCTTCGGGCAGGTAAGCTCGGTCGAGGGCTTAGAACCCACATGGGTAAGAACACGAACTACGCCCCTGAGCCCGCAATGAATGCTGGCCACCATCGCTGGAAGCAGGGACAGCTCCCGCCCATAGGCTAACTGGACTGCCGGGAAGAGTACCTCGACTGGTAAGTCATCCGAAGACTGGTATGGAACAACGCACTTCTTCAACCAGAGTGCGAGGTAGCCGGCCAACAGAGACCGAGGCTCAATAGACTTCTGCGCACGACGGAGGAAAGAACGGAACGTGGTCCCGGCGGGAAAAGCTCCCTCGGCGCTGGCAATAGTATAAGAATGAGTTTCATTCTTCTCCATCAGCTCGTTAATAGCGGTGAAGTCCAAGACATCCAACTCACTGATAGGACCAACGAAATCACCCTCCAGGTTTTGAAACAAATAAACGGCGAACTGCTTCAAGCTGATCTTCTTCTTCGTCTTAGCTGGAGCAGAAGTTTGGAGCAGTGAGGTATGGTAGTGACATGTGAGATCCCAAAGGGTATCATACATATCAGGGTTATCTTTCTTTAGCAAATCCAACTGCTGGTTGGAAGGAAAGTACTCCTGATACGGGCAATTCCCCATCGGAAGGCCCGAAACCTGGTGCATCTCATGAAGAGCCAGCCCTAGTTCCCCGCCGCTTGTGAGGAAAGTGTTGCTATCAGGCATGTATGTCTCTAACAGTGCCAAAAAGTGGCGGCAACTGACTGGGATCCCGTACATGGTAGCTCGTATAGGTGCATATAACCCACTATCCTTCAGATCCCTCTCCCACCTTCCCAGAACATAGCCGGTCATGCGGGTCCACCACCCCTTGCCCGGCGAAGAAGCCCAACCGTAGCATCGGTAATCCAGTGGAGGTAACTGTCTTCCAAGCTGAGCTAGACGATTCTTCACGGTAAGAGCGGCCGACGACATCTCGCCTGGAGGTGCGGTGTCGAGACCCATGATCCCGGGGCGAAGACCGCAAATGGATTGATATCCCAGAGAACCGGGACTCTTATGATGAGAAATGTATCCGCACTGGATGTGGACAGCAGCATTGGTAAGAGACCAGGACATCTGTCGCCCCACAGCCTGTCTCTCCAAGAGAGTAAAAAAACACTGGCGAGGAATGGAGGGAATATATAAAAGGGCTCCCTCGTCAAGGGTTAGCCAATGCTCCTCAGCAAGAGTCAGCACGGCAGGATCCTCGGTGCGATCCCCGAACAGAAAATCTGGCTTCTTTAAAGCCTCAGTAGAAGTAGCATCTGCGGTGAGGGGAGCATCGGTGATAAGTTGGCGTAAACAGTGACGCCCTCCCTCCTTTATCAGACGACAGAATTCGTCTGAACGATCACGGCCGAACTGCGGAAGTGGATCGATGATCTGCCTAGCGGAAGCTGAAGAGAACACTTCCTTGCTGCAACCGGTAGGGGCATGGTGAGGGAGGCTACCCCCGGGAAAATCGACTGCAACAGAGCATGAAGATGGGGTCAGAAAATTCATGTCATAAAGGCAAGATAAGATTACTTGCGGGATAACCGGAGTGACGATTTTGAGCGTCCTACACCGAGAGGACGGTACGTATCATCACGTAGATACCGTGATAATATATACCGACCTGTAAGGTGTAAGACGACACGAGATCGCCCCGATATATCCGAAGACTTGAATTGGCTAAAGCAAAACAAGTCCGAAACCTTAACCCCCGCGGGAGGGGTATCGGTTCTTCCTTCATGACCCGCGAGAGGTCAATCCGGGATACAGAAAATCAAAATCCTCACCCCCATAAAAAGAAGCCGCTGAAGAAGATACAGCGGGAGCCTCTTCCTCGCTGTGCTGCGAGTGGGAGCGACTCCTGGAAAGCTGAGCACGATGAGAAGACATCACAAATCTGCAGTGAAGAGCAGTACATCAGGTACAATATATAATACACGAAATATCGAAAAAAGGGGGAAATTAAGCACTTGGACTTGAAATCCTATAAACAAATAGGATTTTGCAGTTAAAGTCTAATTAAACCTACGAATTTCGTGCATGCAAAACGATAGTCGCCGTTTCGCGATAGATTTTGGTGAAATACCCAAAATACCCCCCCGTGCTCAAGGCCAAATTCAGGCCAAGGACACGTGTGACTCGGGTCATGGTCATTATACTTGATCATCTAACATCCCGGTACCCTATAACTCTGATCAAATTTTGCAAATAAGTCCTTTTGCAGAATTTGGTCAATTTTACATAAAAGCCCCTCCTCGAACTTTTGGTTTTGCATCCACGTGCCTTTACCAAAAATTCGATCAAGAGTTTGGGGTCAACACTCTCTGAATTTCAGCCCCAAATTCATGGTTATTTTGCAAATTAGACCCCAGAAAATTATATGGGCTGTTTTGCAAATAAACCCCTCCAAACAATTCCTTTAATCCTCTTGCACAAAGCACCCCCCTCTCTTGAGGAAACAAACATGAACCCTAATCCCGAATTTCAATTCATGTTTGCACAAAAACCCC